>CP139501.1:298938777-299478777 GCA_021014915.2 Artemisia tridentata subsp. tridentata
ATTGTATTTTAACAATTTGTTATTCTAAATTAGGGAGCCGTTGGTGCACTTGATGGAACCCTCATACATGTTGTTGTTCCATCTCATAAACAGAATGTGTATAGAGCAAGAGGAAGAGGTGATTGTTATCAAAATGTTTTGGCAATTTGCGATTTCAATATGATCTTTACCTACATTGTTGCTGGATGGGAAGGTACGGCACACGATGCGAGAATACTAAATGAAGCTTTAGTAGATCCCGTATTTGAGTTTCTGATTCCTCCTGCAGGTATTTAAGTTTGGAATTGTAATATATATGAAAACTTAGATATCAAAATATCCAAAAATTAATATGTTTGTTTTTTCAGATAAATATTATCTATGTGATGCTGCCTATAAGCATACGCGCGGGTTCATGGCTCCATACCGCAATGTCAGGTATTGGTTAGGAGACTTTCGTCGTAAACGTGCAATGAGCAGTAAAGAAAAATTCAATCCGCTCATGCAAAACTTCGAAACGTAATTGAGCGGGCATTTGGAGTCTTAAAAGCGCGTTTTCCAATCTTGAAGAGTATGCCCAAATTTTCTTTGGTAACACAAAGAGATATTACTATTTCATGTTTTGCTATTCATAATTTTATTCGAAAAGAGGGTCTAAGCGATGATTTGTTTAATGAATACGATGAAAGTGACGTACATGACAATGAAAATGTATATGATGATAATGACGGTGATGTTGTAGTTGTTCAACCAATTGGGAGTGACGCGAATCAACAATACATGATTAACTTACGAGATCAAATCGCGGCACAAATTATGCAAGGCTAGGTTTTAAATTAGTTGGTATTGGTTAAGTTACTTAATTGTTGTTTCATTGCGTTAAACTTATGTTTTATTTTAAGACGATTTATGTAATAGTTTTTATTATGTTAAATTTTGGATATGTATTAAGATAATTTATTTAATGATTTATAATTGTGTTAAATTTATGATAAAAATGTTTTGTTTCAAGTTTACACCATCTACTTATTAATCGTATTTGCAATAGTTTAATATATACTTAAAAAAGGGAAAATTAAAACCATTCAAACAATTATAAAAAAAACAAACAACATTTTTTCAATCAGATTCAGACATTATAGCCACCTGTTACTAGTAAGAGGTGGTAGTCAGATTCAGATGCGAAACATGTTACTCAAACAAACAACACCTAAATGATTCTTTATACTAGCTTTAATATGATACATGGACTCGTTAACACACACAAGTTGCATGAGGTTAAACCGTAGTGTTGTGCGTAAAGTAGACGGAAAACGTCAATACTTCCTAACAATCATGTCACAGACAGCAATCTAACACACAAACATAAAAATCAATAACCAAAAAATGTTTAGTAAAGCTCGATTGATGATATGATATATATACATATCTAACTAAGGTGTTAATCATCACCATTGGAAATAATTTTAGATTGTTACCAAAGTTACTTAAAACTCAGTTACTTACTTAATGTTGTATTCTAGAATTGTATTTCTGGAGAGAAAAAGTATAATGTGGAAGGAGAGACAAACCATGAGTTAAAATATTACTTTGTCCATTTTTTTTTTTTTTTTTTTTTGAACGGTTTGTCCTTTTAATCATATGATTTTATTAACTCTTCATGTTAGCCGGTCTCGAAATCTTATCCGTACCTTTTGAGTATAAAACGATCGAAATTGTGTTTTTCCAAAAACATTTCTCGCATATGAGGGCAGATTATTATTATTTTTATTTATTTATATATATATATATATATATATATATATATTTTTCGTATTTACCAAACACTATGGAAAATTATAATCATAGTGGTAACTAGTAGCCATCTGATTCCCTTGCTAAACTACTTTTTGTTATCGGTGAAAATTGTAATTTTTTCGCTAAATACAGTTTACGTATGATGTCTGATCATTGGGCTTTTATAGATACACATCATATGATGATGCAAAAAGTTATGGTAACAAAAATGAATCCTAAAGTCCATAAATGAGAGATAATTGGGAATGGATCGGTCGGTTTAAACTTTGAAGTTTTCAACATATGTTACAAAAAAAATATAGAACTGAATGAAAGTAAATTAACCTTAATAAAGTGTATTTAATTGCGTAGACTAATATTTATAAGCATTGCTTATAACTCCTTTCTTGTAAACCTATATATGCAAGAGATACCTTTTTGGTCTCTCAGTTTACAACTAACTAATTCAGAAGATGGAGCGAAGGATTTCAAAGCAACGAGACACACTGCTCTCCAAACATTTTCTCTGAACATGGATTGAACGAAGGTCACAAAATAAGTTTTCTCTTGCTTGCTTAAGAAACTTTCTTTTACATAATTGCATGCAAGCACCGATTTAGACTTAGAATTTTTACTAGACGAACATTGTGTTTAAATATAGTCTTTAGCTTAAACCATATACACCAGTAGGTAATTAAACCATACAGTCATACAGAATAGTTAGCATTGTTGCTTATCCACATTTTTATAAAAAGCTTTTACTAGATATCTGCTTTTATTCATAATTTTATTTTACATGTCGATTATCAATAGCAAACTATAACGATAATATTGCAATTAAATTAAGGCGATTCGGGAGGGTTTTGTATTAATGAAGATTTGAATTAGATGTTTCAATAGCAAACTAAAAGATCATAAATAACGTTAAATGGTTTTTTGGATTTAAACTTCTCCGTCTCGTTCAACCTAGACGAAAATAAGGTTTTCACTATCTTCTCGATCTTCTTATGAACCGTAAAATCATGTTTATAATTGTATATATAGAAGAATAAATTGATTACAAAAGGATCAAAATATAGAGTTCTCAACCCAAACTCCAGTTCTTAATAATCGATCATTTTGCATTCAATAATATTATTGCATTGATTTAGTAGTGAAAATTAGTTCATACATCAACTAAATATAAATGATGGAGACCAAATATATTGCCATCAGAACAATTGTCTTCAAATTTTCCATCACGAACATGAAGATCTGCATATTTAGAACCCCACATAGTTCGACATTGTAGTGTTTTTGTTGTTTCCTTTGGGCTTTCCAACTAAAATCATACAAATTAATTCTGTGATTTCCTGGTTCAATCTTTTTACCTTTAAATTCAACCTCAATATTTATTCCCATATCTTGAATGATATGGATCCTTATAAGTTGGAGCAAGTATGCAATTGCTATCATGATGAGAACACTTTTCATAGGCTATGTTTGGCAAAAGTAGCTGTGAGCAGTAACAGTGAGTTGTAAGCAGTAGCTGTGAGCTGTAGCCATGGCTCACTGCTTACCGCTCACAGCTTCTTAAAGAATCATTGGAAAAATGAGCTTTTCTAAAAAATAGCAAAACTCACCTCTCTTTTGCCAAACGTACACTAAAAATCAAAAAGCTCATTGCTCACCACTCATCGCCTCAAAAGCTCCAAAAAGCTCTGCGCCAAACATAGCCATAATGTGATTCATGCTTTGTATGTGTTATGGTATTGCAATTTTACATCTTTCTAATACTCCAATATATAGGGGTAGAATAGTTTTTATGGTATAATAACAACTAGATATAATGCCCGCGCACGCGCGGGGTTTTTTCTAATCATTTAAATGAATTATTATTTTTAATTTCGGGTTTTAATTATTATAACAGGACCTTCAAAACCATTGTACTTTGATTGAGGTATTAAATTAGGGTTATTTACGAATGTAGTGGGTTTTAATATTAATTAGATTTGGAGGAGATGTTCTTGTATCAATGATTGTGCGTGAATGAATGATAAAAGATCGAGTTTGATTGATGGAGGAGGAATTTGGGAATGTTGAGACTTCAAATATTTAGTGGGAATGATACTGAATTTTAAGTTTCAGCCCAAATCTTTGAAAAATTTGCTCCACCGTTTTCAAGTTTTAATTTTTTATATTTTGACACATATATTTTTGTAAGTTTTTATTGAATGATTACAAATCACATTCTTTTTTTTGTAGAATATGGATAAATTTAGAAGTATTTAAGCTTTTCTTATTTAATATTTAAGAAAATAATAATAATAATAATTTGATTATTACTTAATAAGGTATGATTTGATTTTTTTGAAATGTAAAAGTCCCCACTAGGGGTTTTGTTTTATTATATAAAAGATTTATCCGTTTAGGAAAATTCGCCGACATTATTTTTATAAGAGGTGAGATCAATGCAAAACAAATATCATTTAAAAAACAAATAAATCAATCTCAACCATCCATCCATCTTTCATCTAATGGCTAAGATCAAATCAAAAAATAAAAAGGGAGGGCAAAATTGACATTTTAGCTCATTTAATATAAAAACCCACTTTTCACCTTTTTTTTTAAAAACAACATATCTTGCAAACGGTAAATCCTCAAACTACGAAAAATACATCATCGCGACGAGAAAAAAATTATCTTTCTATAGATATGCATTGTTATATACTTTCGACGAACTTTTTTTTCAAAATTCCGTCCAAAAAAATCCCACAGGATTCGTAAAAAATCCCATGGGATTCGTAAAAAGACGATTTTTTTTTTCAAAATTTCCGTCCAAAAAAATCCTACGGGATTCGTAAAAATCCCATGGGATTCGTAAAAAGACGAATTTTTTTTTCAAAATTTCCGTCCAAAAAAATCCCACGGGATTCGTAAAGAAATCCCACAGGATTCGTAAAAAGATTATTTTTTTTTCAAAATTTTCGTCCAGAAATATCCCATGGGATTCGTAAAAGTCTCATGGGATTCGTAAAAATACAAAATTTTTTTTCTTCAAAATTTCCGTCCAGAAAAATCCCACTGAATTCGTAAAAAGACGATAAATCACAAAGGATTCAGTATGAATCCCATGGGATTCTTTGATGAATCACATGGGATTCATTGTGAATCACTTGAAATTCATTCTGAATCCCATAGGATTCAGTATGAATCCCATGGGATTCTTTGGTGAATCCCATGTGATTCATAATGAATCACTTGAAATTCATTCTGAATCCCATAGGATTCAGCATAATCCCATGGGATTCTGTATGAATCCCGTAGGATTCGGCATGAATCCCAAGTGATTCATTTTGAATCCCATGGGATTCAAAATGAATCCCAAGTGATTCGTAATGAATCCCAAGTGATTCATAATGAATCCCATGGGATCCGACATGAATCCCAAGTGATTCATATTGAATCACATGGGATTCAGCATGAATCCCAAGTGATTCAGCATGAATCCCATGGGATTCTGTATGAATCCCGTGGGATTCCGCATGAATCCCAAGTGATTCATAATGAATCCCGTGGGATTAGGCATGAATCCCAAGTGATTCATAACGAATCTCATGGGATTAATGCTAAATCCTAAGTGATTCATAAACTACTATAATATGATACCAGATGCATCAAATAGTTACATATAATTCATTTTGAATCCCATGGGATTAATGCTAAATCCTAAGGGATTCATTATGAATCCCAAGGGATTTAGCATGAATCCCAAGGGATTCAATATGAATCCCTTGGGATTCATGCTAAATCACATGGGGTTGAGGATGAATTTTAATTATTTAATTCTTGTGTTTTAAAAGGTATTACGTACTATAGAAGATGGGTCGGTATAACTTATATCTTGTATCCCAATGCATATACTCATACACCAACAAATTCGTCTCATGATTTGAGCAAAATCCCAATAATCTCACAATGTGTCTATGCCCAATAACCAAATTTGTGAAAGGCTTTAGCTAAAGATAATAAAAGTTGTTCATGTAGTTAGCAAATCATTTTCTAAAAATTTGTATCATTTTCTTTTTTTTCTCCGACATATAGTACACCTAACACATGCAAAACAATTGGTAGGCCCCAATTTCCTTCAAAACCTTAATACTTTAATACTCCATTCACAAATGGTTTCACATGAGATTCAGTATGTATCTCAAATGGTTTCATTGTGAATCCCATGGGATTCATTGTGAATCTCAAATGGTTTCATTGTGAATCCCATGGGATTCATTGTGAATACCATGAGATTCATTGTGAATCAATTGGGATAAATTCGTCTCATGATTTGAGCAAAATCCCAATAAATATCCAAAAACAATGAGTATCTTAAACAATTAGCCTTATGCTTCTCAAATATGTCCCTATAAATATCCAAAAGCACTAACAAAAACTCACACATTTCAAAAAGTCAACAGTCAAAGTATGGTACTATGCTTCCTTTTAAGAAAGTACCTGCATAAATACCTTCCAGTTTTTCATGTGAAGAAATATATACACAAAAAAGAGAGATTATTTTTTGAAATAACTTCCGAATATATGAAAGGTTAACTTCATCACAATCTTCAACTTCATCTTCGACATCAAAACCTTAACTCGTTCCCGACTCGTTTCACGCCGATTCAACTCACTCGTCTCCCAATCCGAATCGTCATCTTTATCATCAACCAAAATCATATCATTTCCGATGAGCCGCCGTACCATATACCACGCCGGAGCCTCCGCTCAACCGGAGCTCCGCCGCAGCAAATCTGTCGCCGTTGAAAAAAACGACGTCGTTATAACGGATCAACGCCGCAAATCATGTGATGTTAAGGTTTGTAATAAGTTGAACCAACGCGCCTGAACGCCGGAAAATCATGTGATGTGACGGATAGGAGGTTCCGTTCTTCGATTGTGAGTTCTGTTGTGGCGTTGCAATCAACGTGCCGGCGGTTGTGGTGGTGGTTCTAGAGAGGATTTGAGAGGTGGGTGCCTGTATACGTGTGTTTGGAAGTGAATGGGATGTGTATTATTAGATTAATAATGACTAAAACGCCCCTCAATATATTTTTATTTTAAATTGCTAATTAATCTAAACCATCGGATGAAAAGAGGATGGATGGTTGAGATCTACCTATTTGTTTTTTAGATAAATCTTGTTTCGTATAGAACTTTTGTCTTTTTTATAATTATAGATTTTCCTACAACTAAAACATCATAATGAAATCTTCATTAACTCTGTCTATTTTTTAAAACGTTTGAATTAAATATCTTTTGATCTTATGCGGTTTACTCTATTTTTTATAACGTTTCCTCTATTATGATATGTATACCCAATGTTGCGCGTTAAACATAATGTCTAGAGAATCACAATCTGAGCTTATGTATCTGCAAGATCACAAGTCTAGGAAAGTGTCATATTTGAGATTAATTATATGTTTGTAGTGTTGTAAGAAAACATGACACTTGCAACATTTCCATCCAAAACACAACTCTTGAATGGTGGTTGAAATGTATCCTCCATATCTTGCTTTTTTACCTTAAGAAAAAAAAAAAAAAAAAAAAAAAAAAAAAAAAAAAAAAAAAAAAAAAACAACCCTTCAGAACTTGATCATTACACACTTGTAGAAATAACGTAAGATGCCAAATGTGTCGTCTCCACCCACCAACCACATGTTATGAATTCAAGTATCATCACTAACATATATTTGACTACAGTGGCGGAGCCAGGATTTTGGCATATGGGGGGCAAAAAAAATATTGTCGTAACGAATTTTTTTAACAAAGAAATAATAGTGAACTTAACCGATTTAATATTGCATAAAAGAACTTATATAGTGCTAAAATAACAACAAAACACACCTTATGTCACGTGAAAACGGCAGCCATACAATAACCAAAAAATAGCAGCAAAAACAGCCCATTCAGCAGCAATTCAGCAGCAAAAAACAGCAGCCCAAAACAGCAGCAAATTCAGCAGCAATTCAGCAGCAAAACAGCAGCAAAAACAGCAGCAAAACAGCAGCAAAAACAGCATCATTACAGCAGCAAAAACAGCCCAAAACAGCAGCAAAACAACAGCAAAAACATCCCAAGGAAGATCATTCAAGTCAATCACATCAATAGGGTCATTAGGCTTTTTCTTTGTAGCATCTTTAGTAACATGATCGGATGTTGATGAAGACGGTGTTTTTCTTTTAAAATACTTTTCCATGTTTCTAGACAAATGAGAAACAAAATCTAATTACCTAAGTGCCTAAGTGGCTAAGTATTACATCTTAATAGGTTAAATGGGTGATAAAAACTAGCAATTAATCAATAACACAATTTTCAATAACACAATTAATCAATAAAAGGAAAAGAGAAGTTAGGGTTTTGAGTTTCACTTACCAAGTTTTAAAGTAGAAGATGGAGAAACAAGAGACGAATTTGTTGTTGTTGATGAATGATGATTGATGTTGTTGGTCATTGACGAATTTCTTGTTGTTGTTGATTGATTTTTTCGGTTTTCCCTCTTTGTTCTAACCTTCTGTGGACTGTGAATCGATTCTGTATCTGAGAGTGAATGAGAGTGAATTTTACAAAAGAAAAAAAATACAAGTTGGGCTCAATATTGTAGAGGGCAACTTTAGTTTTGGGCTGAGGGCAAGTATAAGAAAGTCCACTAAAAACCCACAATATTGCACTACTAAAATTTTTTTTGGGCCAGCTTGTTGAGGGCACTGCCCCCCCCCCCCCCCCCCCATTTGTGAACTCCCTCCGCCCTAACATATATTTGACTATTTCGAACTAGCAATGGACTAAAAATACACCGTTGCAAGTTCAGTTTAACACCGGGCTTTTTGATTCGTTGCTAAATAGGTGGAATGATTCTTTAGCAAAAGAATTTGATCGTGGTATAAATGCATAGAAATCATTCAACAACGACAATACAAACATGCGAAAAAGTTTGTTTATAAAATGAAACAAAGTTGGAACTATGCAATTTTACCAAGAAAGTAACATTTATTAACAAGGCAGCCGATGATACAATACTATAACAATCTCACCATATGGTGCCATAAGTGTGTCCCCTTATGGCTTTTCAAGTTTTAAAATTCAGCTGACATAGGTGTTGTAATGCTATCAATTAATGTATGTCAGTTGCAAATTTCTCCCTCAACCTGTAAGCAAAACTTGAAATATACACACATACAATTTACATATTAGTTAATCGAGACTAGCAAGGAAACTAATCATATCAGAAGTAAAATTGACATATTAATTAATCGATACTAGCAAGGAAACTAATTATATGAGAAGATATGTGATTCGATTCCTAGTTATTTTCTAGACATAGAGCATGCATATCATAACTGGCGGTGATACATAAAATCATAGACCTAATGAAGATTCCATTCGGATGTGTCAGTTTTAGGAAAATCCATAATTAAAAAAACAATGTCTTAGATTTTTCCTTTACGGATGAATTGTTATTATACCATAAAATATATTCTACCCCTATATATTGGGAGTATTAGAAAGTTGTAATATTGCAATACCATAACACATACAAAGCATGAATCACACTATCGAAATTTTTCTCATCATGATAGTAATTGTATACTTGCTCCAATTTATAAAGATTCATATCATCAAAGACATAGGAATAAATACTGAGGTTGAAATTAAAAGTAAGAAGATTGAACCGAAAAATCACAGAATGAATTTGTATGAAGATTTGAGTTGCAAGGCCCAAAGGAAACAACAAAAAACACTACAACGTTGAACTATGTGGGGTTCCAAATATGCGGCTTTTGATGTTCATGGTGGAAAATTGTAGACAGTTGTTCTGATGGCAATACATTTGGTCTTCATCATTTATATTTCGTTGATTTATGAACTAATTTTCACTACTAAATACAATGATTTTGTTGAATGCAAAAATGATCGATTATCAAGAACTGGATTTTGAGTTGAGAACTCTATGTTTTGATCCTCTTCAATTTTGAATAGACCATGTGTAATGGCCGGTCGCCTAGCTAGGCCGACGCATCGGCCACCATTACACCACCCCTGTTGAGATACCTCGGAGATAGACAAAATGGACGAATTGGTCGCATATGCGACCGAATTGTTTGTGAGTGGAATGTGTTTATTTAATTGTTTTGTGGTTATATTTTTGGTGGCGTCCTTCATCTTCTTATTACACTAAGTTAGTTATGAAATTATTCAACAACAAGCATGTGGTCGAGTGGTAGTGGCTTAAAGGGTTAAGTGAGTCCCCTGTGAGAGCACTACCGGTTGGGTGACCAACCGGAAGTTCTCACATGGGGGCGGGCCACATGCTCTGTTGTTATCAGACAATGAAGAGGAGAGTCTTTGAGCCATTAGTTGCGGAGACTCGAATCCGAGCCGGCCCCGGTTTTCATCCGGCTGTTACTCCAACGAGTATTCTCGTGTGGAGGCAGTACGGTTTCCGGGCGGAAGCCGTTGAATCCCCACTACACCAGCGTGGGCCCGGTTAAGACAACATAGTCTGGGTATGTGGTGGATGAGGGTTTGCCTTTGTGGCGGGTACGACTCTCTAAACCAAAAATTGAAAGTCGCCTTCCAAAAAAAAAAAAAAGTTATGAAATTATTCTAGAGAGAGAAAGTTGATGTGACAATGGTGTTGGTCGTCTCTTAGTGGTCACCATTACACTTAGGGGGTGTTTACTAAATTAAATGGTTAGATAGGAAGGTCTTATTTAGCTACTTATTGGGGAGAGTATGGTTTTAATTAGTCTCCCAATTAAGAGTTACTCCCTTCGTCCCATATTAAGTGTCCACAATGGAATCTTGGGATGTCCCAAATTAAGTGTCCAGAGAATATTTTCAACCAATGAGAAGAGACTTTAGTGGGTAATAGTGATATTTGATTGGTGAAGAGTGTAGTTGGCCCCACTTTCCTAAAACTTTGTGCATTTGGAAAGTGGACACTTAATATGGGACGGAAGGAGTATTAAAGGTTTTGGGCCCACAATCCTCTCAACTAAGAGAAAAGTAAACACCCCCTTAGCCTTATGTATTACGTAGCTGTTTGGAAAATCGAGAATGGATGTTTTGGCTAAAGGAAGAGCCAAGAAAAAGGAAAGTAGAAATGGTACTCATTGTGGTTTCATACTTATATGCAATGTGAAGCTAACATGATGGTGGTTGTTTTTATTTTTATTTTTTTATTTATTTTTTATTTTTTAAATCAATGGGTCGTTTACCTAGCAGTTGCCGGGGAGTAGTTAAGGTGTTCTTGGTTAAGGGTTCGATCTCAAGTCTCGTCATGGACATACGTGTTAGTGTAGGCGGGTGTATGTATTTGCCATTAAAGAAAAGGGTGTATCTTTTGGCCAATTGTTTCTTGTAGTCATTAACATATTTGCACTAAATGTAAAAATACACGAGTAAACGACTTATATCGTAAATACAAAGCAATAGCCTCCACCCGCAAATTCAACTCTTTCCCAAACTTTTTACTTGATCTTGATCCGTAGGTAGTAAGAACTAAGAACTAACTTATTTTGAAAATAAACATGGCATTCCTGTATTTCCTTCTAAAAACTGATCTAGTTTGAACAACAGATAACTGTACAAATGGATCAAATTGGTCAATATTTTTCACATGGCGGCCAGAGTAAATTTAACTCTTGACCTCAATCATAGAAAGTTGTTAGATGTTACTGTACATTACTATCAAAATTGATTTACACAATTATAAATGTAAGATAATACAATGATTTAAGCATAATCTTTAGAAGAAGATATAACCAAACAAAGATAAACATACGATGCCCATGGTATAACTTTTATATAAAAACACACGACATTATTACATTAAGGAGAAGCCTTATAGTACATTCACTACATTGTATTACAATGCATTTATTTCACCTATATATATTTCAAGCAAAACGTTTGATTTATTATAAAATGGCTCAAGGGCAGAATATAACATTATAGTTGGTTCCACTAGGACATGAAAATGTGCCGGTTTGGTCAGCTTTGTAGCTTAAAGCATCTGGGCAGCGACTTTTGAAAAATCTTGAATAGTCACTTGACTGGCAACTCTCTATGAATTGTCCAAGACAGCAATATTGATCGGTCTTGAACACTGTACATGGGTTATTACACCCGCCACGAGTCCGTAAGGCATCAGGACACTCACCATTGATATTTGCGGTACATTTGGCACCTCGTGTACACCCACCAGAATTAGGGCTAAAATCCATTGGCAAATTGAACCCATCAATAAGAGACATATCAAAGTAATCATAATTTGCAAATTGGTTAAGAGCGAACTCGGCTACTGTGTTAGGTGTTGCACCAAAGGACTTGCATTGAAGTTGCCCGTTGCAGTCACCTGTCTCACAACTACCTCGACCTAATGCATCAAAGTTGCAATTGGTACGAGGCCATATACGGGCTGTTGTTGTGCCTGGTGGAACATTTAAACTCCAAGTTTGGCCTGGTTCAAGGCGTTGGCCTCCCCCAACTGGCACAGCACCAGCCCATACGGTTTGTTGACAATTGTTTCGAATGGTGAAAATTGCGGCATTGGAAATGTGAAAAAGAAGACTCAAAAGAAAGAAAATGGAAACGTTGGAGAATGAGGCCATTGTCGTTATGTTCTGGGTACATAAACACTGAAAGTTAGTGTGGTTTATATAGGGAAACTTGGCTTAGATCGAATTTTCGGGATGATATACTAGAAATATTAAAAAGGGTCACAATCACTGGGTATTCATTGTACGTATAGTTTATTCAATTAAATGGACTAGTTGGAATATGTTAGCCGACGGCCAACTTGCACTATAACATAAACTAACTAATGGAGTCATTATTCTAATTTCTAAAGACCAAACAAGTCGTTGGTGAAGAAGAAACAACGAAATTGAGGGTAATAAACTAATCGTTTTATTTCTACGACACTGTTAACATAACTTCACCATGGAAAGAGGGAAGATCGAGTGTGTAAATTGGTTAAGGATCAATGTGTTGTTTCAGTGATGTTGTCTTAACTGTAAAGCAAATTCTTTAGGGCCCAAAATTTATAAAACCTCAAAGTTTTAATATATAGAGTTTGCTAATTAAGTAGTTAATATGATATACTCTGTATCAGAAATCACTTAAGAAATGAAATACGGTTAACCTAAAAGATAATATCTCAAGAATCAATTATATCTCAACCAACTCACTGATTATTCTCCATGAATATCTCCTCTCTTTATTGTGATTATTTTGTATTTAATTGTATTCCATTATTTCCGTGTATAGTTACTTTGTAATATTCTATATAATGCAATCTCAATCTCTCTATCATTGAGAGAGAGTTTACATACTTACATGGTATCAGCCAAATACCGATCTTCTTAATCCTCTCCTTCCTCGTTCCTGCCCAATGTCGCCCACCAATCCTTCTTCGTCCTCCTCTTCCACTGTCGAATCCAAACTCCCTATGGCTACTATCCTACACTTGATCACACTTAAACTTTCATCCTCTAACTATCTTTCTTGGCATTATCAAATCCTCCCTCTTCTTGCAAATCAAGGTCTACTCGCTCATGTCGATGGTTCTTCCTCTCCGCCTCCCAAAACCATTCTCATCGAAGACAAAGACCAGCATAATCCCGAGTACTCCTCTTGGGTTATTCAGGATCAACAAGCGGTCCTCATTCTCAATTCCTCCCTCACCGAGGAAGCTGTCACCGAAATACTCGGTTTATCAACCGCTAGGCATATTTGGACTGCTCTTGAAGCGGCTTATAGCAACACGTCCCTTGAACGAATGCACCTCCTACATGATAACTTGCGTAGATTGACAAGAGGCTCTTCCACCGTGGCTGATTTTGGTCGCAAATTTAAGGCGATTTGTGATCAACTATCGGCCATTGGCCATCCGGTTACGACACGGATAAAACCCATTGGTTTTTGTGTGGTCTTGGTCCGACTTTTGAAAGCTGGTCCACTACCATAAGAACCGCTCATGACCCGTTACCTTTTCTTGATTTACTTACCAAAGCCGAGAGCCAAGAAAAATTTCTTCACTCCCTTCACCCACCCACTCCTCCACCTGTTGCCTTCAATGCTCACACCAACTGTACACCTAACTCTAACCATACCAAATCCGGGTCTGGATCAGGCTCTTCTTCATGGGGTCAGTCGCAGCAAGCCTCTTCCAAGGGAACCCGTCGTCCACCACATTGCCAGTTGTGTCGAACCAACGGCCATTATGCGGACAAGTGCCCCAAACTTCCTTCCTTTGTGAAATCGGCATCTACTGATTTTTCATTCCAAATGTAATGTTACTGATGACATTCCCGATTGGACAGCCGATAGTGGTGCCGACCTACACATGACGGACGACACCGGTAAACTCCATTCCTTTTCACCTTATCATGGAACTAATTCTGTTGTCTTTGGAAATGGTTTAGCATCACCTATTACTCATACAGGTCGTGTGACCTTAAACAACCATATTCCTCTGAAGGATGTTCTAGTTGTACCCAATATAACTAGAAACCTTCTTTCGGTTAGCAAGTTGACAAAAGACTTTCCCGTTGATGTACTTTTCTCATACTCTTTTTTTGTCATTCAGGATCGGAAGACAAGCAAACCGCTCGCTGAAGGTCGCTGTGAGAATGGTCTCTATGTCATCCGGGACAAGTCTTTCGCCTTTGTTGCATCTCTTTCTTCCAATAAAGCCTCATTTGAACTTTGGCATAATCGTTTAGGCCATGTGGCATTTGATACTATTTCTGTTTTACAAAAACTTGGATGTTTATCATTTACTTCTATTTTGCCTAAACCTAATATTTGCTCACCATGTCAACTTGCTAAGGCCCATAAATTACCGTTTGATTTAAATGAGAAACGTGCTTCTCATCCTCTCGACCTTGTCCATTGTGACTTATGGGGACCCGCCCCCGTTCTTAGCAAAGATGGTTATAAATATTATGTTGTGTTTATGGATGATTGCTCTATATTTTCTTGGTTATATCCGCTCAAAACCAAAAATGAGTTTTACACCATCTTGCAAACTTTTTTGCGACTTGTTCAAACTCAATTTTCAAGAAAAGTTAAAGTGTTTCAAAGTGACGGAGGCACGGAATTTGTTAATCAATTTGTATGCAAAATTTTTGATGAAAATGGCACATTCCATCTGTTCTCATGCCCCTATACCGCACCTCAAAATGGTCGAGCCGAAAGAAAACATCGTCACATCGTTGAAACGGGTCTAGCCATGCTTTTCCACGCACGTGTTCCCATTACACACTGGGTGGATGCCTTTAATACCGCAACATATATTATTAATCGTTTGCCTACCAAAGTCTTGCAAAACAAATCTCCATTCGAGATTCTTTTCTCTACTCCACCAACCTACTCCAACTTTCGTGTGTTTGGTTGTTATGTTTACCCATACTTGCGTGATTATGCTCCACACAAACTTGCACCACGAAGTATTCCTTGCATTTTTTTGGGATACGCTCCTCAATACAAGGGTTACAAGTGTTTCGATCCAACTTCATCACGTATGTATGTCACACGCCATGCTCGATTTAATGAGGCATATTTTCCCTTTAATAATACCTCATCCCATACTGATGTTGCCAACCTCTTTTTGTCCACTTTTGATGAGCCAACTTCCTTTTCACCCTCCAAACCCTCACCCACAGTTTCATCTACTGCTCCAACCAACCAACCTTCCAACCCTTCTTCCCCTCCTTGCTCTCTATGCAAGGACAATCCCACTACACCACCAACCGCTGCTCCCATCAACCCACCTCAGCATGTTGCAGTTTCCTCTCCCGACACAGCAGCCGCACCACCACCGGCTTCACCACAGCCCGCTGCAGCCTCACCACCGCCCACTGCAGCTCCAGCTTAACCTACTGCAGCCCCACCACCGTCCACTGCAGACATCCCCCAACCGACTCCTGCCCCACCTCAGCCACAAAATACCCCGACCCACCCAATGGTCACTCGCTCCAAGGTTGGTACCTTCAAGCCGAATCCCAAACACACTTCTTATCTTGCTCAAGTCATGAGCTCGTGCCTTCATGCTGCTCTTTTTTCAACATAGATCCGAAAGGTTTTCGGAGTGCCTCCAAACACCCTCATTGTATGAAGGCAATGCATGATGAACTCCTTGCTCTAAACCGTAACAAAACATGGACCCTTGTTCCTAGACCTTCGTCCACCAATGTGGTTGGTTCTAAATGGGTCTTTCGCACCAAATTTCACTCGGATGGGACTTTGGATCGTCACAAGGCTCGTCTTGTGGCGCAAGGATTCACACAAATCCCGAGCCTTTATTTCCAACACACTTTCAGTCCCGTGGTCAAAGCATCCACAATTCGGGTTGTTCTATCCTTAGCCGTTATCAATAAGTGGTCTCTTCACCAACTGGATGTGAACAACGCTTTTCTCAACGGGCTTCTAACTGAAACCGTGTTTATGGAGCAACCACCTGGTTTCGTAGATCAACGATTTCCCGATCATGTTTTGAAACTTAACAAGGCCCTTTATGGCCTTAAACAAGCTCCTCGGGCTTGGTTTCAGCGCCTCAGCGCTTTCCTCATCTCCTACGGGTTTCATTGCAGCCGTGCCGATCCATCTTTGTTCGTCTTTCATCATGACAATTCCATTATGTACCTACTTGTCTATGTGGATGACCTTATCCTCACGGGTAATAATCCAACTTTACTTCGTGACTTCACTGATCGGTTGCACAAACAGTTTGCTATCAAGGACCTAGGTTCCTTAAATTACTTTCTCGGTCTCGAAGTCATTAAAAATAATGAGGGACTATTTCTTACACAAACCAAATATGCAAATGATATACTCGAACGTGCTGGCCTAACCAACGCTAAACCTGTTCCCACGCCTCTTTCCACCTCCGACACGTTCACCACCGATGGTACACCTTACTCGGATCCTACTACCTATCGGTCTCTTGTCGAGGCACTTCAATACTTAACCATCACCCGCCCCGACCTATCCTATGCGGTTAACCAAGATTGTCAACACCTCCATGCACCAACTGAAAAGCATTTCCAGTTAGTCAAACACATTCTCAGGTATGTTAAAGGTACCATCTCTCATGGCCTTGTCTTCACTCGTCCCACTTCATCTACTATTCTCGGGTACTTGGATGCCGACTGGCTAGGTGTATTGAAACAAGGAGATCAACATATGGTTACTCAATTTTTTTGGGGGGTAATTTAGTCTCATGGAGTGCGAAGAAGCAACCAACTGTCTCATGATCCAGCTGTGAATCTGAATATCGTGCAATGGCGAATGCTGCGGCTGAGATTGTTTGGATCACTCACCTATTAAAAGAATTACAAGCTCTTCCGTCCACGCGTCCTACTTTGTTATGTGACAATAAAAGTGCTTTGTTTATGAGTCAAAATCCGGTCTCTCACAAACGTGCAAAACACATCGACCTGGATTATCACTTCGTTCGGGAATTGGTTATGTCAGGGAAGCTACACACTAAGTTTGTTCCTACCAAGCTTCAACTTGCTGATATCTTTACAAAGAGCCTGCCACGACCTCAGTTTGAATTTTTTCGTGACATGCTTCGGGTTCGATCACCGCCGTTTCGCTTGCAGGGGGATAAAAGATAATATCTCAAGAATCAATTATATCTCAACCAACTCACTGATTATTCTCCATGAATATCTCCTCTCTTTATTGTGATTATTTTGTATTTAATTGTATTCCATTATTTTCGTGTATAGCTACTTTGTAATATTCTATATAATGCAATCTCAATCTCTCTATCATTGAGAGAGAGTTCACATACTTACATAACCAAACAGGTGAATCGAGATAGAAGGAAGAACAATTCACGAAAGCAGTTTGATATCAATTGTTTATAAGCTAGGTGTAGAACTCACTCCAAAAAGCTAGCTCAAAGGAGGAGGCGACACCTAAACTTTATAAACCACCAACCAATCTCATACTTGGCCGATGTGGGATCGTAACAATACCCCACCTTTGAAGAACTAACGTCCTCGTTGGTCACGGCTATGTTGGTCACGGTTGGCACCCTCTTTGGGTCCAAGCCACCACTCCATAGGCCACCACTCCAAGTGTTGGAACCTCGAAAGGTAGGGATATCTCTGATACCAATTGATATACTCTGTATCAGAAATCACTTAAGAAATGAAATACGGTCAACCAAACGGTGAATCGAGATAGAAGGAAGAACAATTTACGAAAGCAATTTGATATCAATTGTTTATAAGCTAGGTGTAGAACTTACTCCAAAAAGCTAGCTCAAAGGAGGAGGAGACGCCTAAACTTTATAAACCACCAACCAATCCCATACTTGGCCGATGTGGGATCGTAACATAATAATGTCAACATGAAAATGTTAATCCGAGTACTCAAAATCTCAAAAAAAAAATAAGCCGAAAGCTTAACAATAATGTAACTACTGTTTTTTTAAGGCCACTATCATAATTAGAACACTTTCATAGTATGATACTATGATTCATGCTTTGTATGTATTACGGCACTGCAATTTCACAAGTTTCTAATTCTCCCAATTAATAGGGCCGGGTAGAATATATTTTATGGTATAACGACAATTCATCAATAAAGGAAAATTTGTCAACATTGTTTTTATAATTATGGATTTTTCTAAAATTGAAGCTCTATGATTTTACGTATCACCGTCAATAGCCTCTATATGAATTGCAAGTATGATATGCATGCTCTATGTCCAGAAAATAACTAGGAATTGAATCAAATATCTTGTGATATATGTTGTTTCTTTGCTAGTCTTGATTAACTAATATGCTATTTTTATGTGTATGTATATTTCAAGTTTTGCTTACAGGTTGCGTGAGCAATTTGCAACTGGAATACATTAATTGATAGCATTACAACGCCCGTGTCAGCTGAATTTTAAAACTTGAAAAGCCTTGAGGGGAGATTGTTATAGTATTCTAGCTGTTAGAAGTGCATATTATGTTACATAGCCTCGTCGGGTGCCTCGTTAATAAATGTTACTTTATTGGTAAAATCGCATAGTTCAAACTTTGTTTCATTTTATAAACACTTTTTCACATGTTTTTATTGTCGTTGTTGAAGGATCTGTTAGACTTCTTTTTCGGGTATAATTAGATCAAACGCTTTAGGTTTTGCTTTCATATGCGTATTTACATGTACGTACCACGGTTAAGGCTTAAAGTAAAAAAGGAACTTTCCATGTCATGACTAATAAATTGAGGAAAGTGAAAGGGTAAAGAAACCATTCTTCCAAATTTATTAGGTAATAGCTCATTACCTACTATTGGGTAATTAGTCATTGCATTATAGCCAACCAAGCACCATGTTTCATTTCATTTCTCATTGATTAGTCCTTATACCCCACAACCAAGCACCCCCTTAGTTAGTATCCCCTATTATATTCTTAAAAACATTATAATACTTGGGGTAATTATCTAAAAATGCAGTCAAATTGTTAAACAATAATAAATTATTGGACCCAAAGCTTACAACCGAGCTTAGGCCTACTACTTGTCAATTTTTGAGTTTTGTGTAGTTTTTTTATACAACCGTATTTTTGAATTTCGTATATTATGAATATTTTGTGACTATTTTACTCATATCCGTTAATATGAGTGTTAGTAAACGAAAAAGTAAACTCGTCACAAAATATAAATAACAAACCGAATTCATAAATATGATTATATAAAAAATAAAACTAAAATTGATTGTACAGAATTCAAAATAAGGCATTTGATTTAAAGATTTTAAAAAGAAAATCCATGTTTAAACGAAATTGGTCTAGATCACACTAAGAATGCTCCAACATATTTAAGTTTCTCAATCTTTAAAAAAAATATATAGAAAATGATTATCGACTTAGCAATCACCCGAGGTTCCACGTTCCTTATTTCTTATCTACCATTTTTCTTCCGTTCTCATCTTCCAAAAGCCTTTCAGTCTTTCACTCGACTACAAGAGTAAATCCAACACTAACACCAAACAAGATGAATGATTCAACGTAGAAAATTTTAATGTGATACATACTTGACTTAAATATTCCACTTGCAGGTCTTCTTAGAAAACCGCTACGAGCATGTTCTATTATATGCATTTTCTATTTTAATTTATGTACATTGTGGTGTTGTTCTTAAGATATTTACTAATTGCAATTAAACTTTAATAATGATGTTTCACAATGAAAAATAAGAACAATATTCTATTCTTTTTCGCTAATATGCATAAAATTTAGAAACCGGTATGGATATGTATAGTTGTTTGGAATATCGAAAGTGGCTACAGTTCAGTAATGAACCAAGAAAAGGGAAATAGATCGACATGGTTGATTGGTTGTGGTTAATTGTGGTTTCACACAATGTGAAGCTGAACATGCATGTTTTTTATAAGGCAAATATGTAGTTCTTAAGGATGTTTTTTTACCAATGGTCGAGGGTTCAAGTCCTGTCGTGAACATGAGTGTAGTGTAGGTGGGTATATGCATTTGCCGTCAAAAAAAGGTTGTCACTTTTGACCAAATGTTTCTTGTAGTTAAAACCATATATATTGTCTGGTTGGGTATCTTTATCCAAATTTTGTTCGAGCATAATGACAAAATGCTTTCTCTAAACTACATTAGCCATCGGCCAAATTGCACAAAATGTAAAGATGAACTAGTAAATGACTTACATTATTAATACAGAGTAATAGTCTCCTCCACAAATTCACCAGCTCTAAGTCCCAAATTTCTTTACTTGATCTTGATCCGGAAGTAGTAAGAACTAACTTTTTTTTTTAGCAGCAGCTCATGGCGGCCGACTAAGTTTTGGATCATACCCGCTCAATAATGTAAACCCCGTACCATATTCATGCAATATTTACAGCTACATGAAACCCTAAATTCTAATGGACCCTAAGCCCACAGACAGGCTTAGACCAACTAATCTAACCACTGATAGTTGCATCATACTAACAATGCTATAACATATGTAAGTTTCTCAATTTGTAATAATTATACAGAAAGTAATTATCGACTTAGCTATCATATGAGGTTCCACATTCTCTGTTTCTCATCAACCAATCTTTTTTCTGTCCCATCTTCGAAAAGTCTTTCGGTCTTTCACTCGACTCCATGAGTAAATCCAACCCCACCACCAAAGAAGACAAACTGTTTAACGTAGAAAATTTCAATGTTTAAAATACTTGACTTAAATATTCCACATGCAAGTGTTCTTGGAAAAAAGTTATGTTTTAGTAATTTAGTATATTTATTTTCTATTTTATTTTATGTTTTTTATTAACGGCAAAGTATATAAAATATCAGAAATAGACCTAGCAAGTAGCTACGCTCCTAGATTACAAAGAAAAGGAAAGAGTGTTACATGGATTACTAAACCAATCGATTTAATTAAATAACTTTTTATTTTCCTGCTAGAAGACAAGTGTGAGGAAAAAGCTTAATGTCATCAAATCTCGTTTCTTGGTCTTTTGGAGGCAAAAGTCATGTCGTTTCTAAATATCCAAATAACCGAAAGTGTCGTTTGGACCACTAAATCAAAGAACTTGCGGTTGAAGGATGGAATGGGTGCTCGATCTGCTAGTGTAATGACATCGTTAAGGTCCTTAGTTGTAATATTTCAGAAGTTCCACCATTTAAGAGCATGTAACTTTGGCCATTTTATTGTATGTACATTGTGTTATTGTTCATCTGAGCTATATTATATGTATTGGGTTGTTATATATGGATTCAAATTTTGTGATGTTTCACACTCAAAATGCAAAAAACAGTATCTGATTCGTTTTCACTGTTATGCATAATATTTAGAAACAGTGTATGGACAATTGCTCCGAATATCAAACATGGCTGCGTAGGCTAAACGAAAATTAGAACCAAGAAACTGGAAGTAGAAATGGTTGATTGGTTGTGGTTGCATACAACGGGATGCTGAACATGGTTTTTGAAGGGTAGAGATGCAGTTTCTTAAGGTTGTTTCTTGTAGTCAAAACCATATTTGTCTGTCTAGGTATCTTTATCAAGATCTTGATCTAATATAATCCTTTCTCTGAGCTACGTTAGCCATCGGCCAAATTGCACTAAAACCAAATAAATCAACTTGTAATATTGATACAAAGCAATAGACTTGTAACAAGTTCAGTCCTAAGTTTTGTCCTTTCATTCTTATTTTCTCAGTTTTTGTACTTCTGTTCCTATTTTCGCCTTGATCTTGACCCGTACGAAGTAACAAACGGCTGATTTTGAAACTAAACATGGCATTCCTACACTAGTCTGAAAATTGATCAAGTTTGAGCATAAATAACTATGTGAAGGGGTCAAACTGGTCAACATTTGGATGAAACATGTGAATGTTTTTTCTAAAATTAGTATACAACTAATTATAAAACTAATCAAATTGGTTCTTGATTACTTTGAATGCAAATGCAAACCAAATCACATAACCTCACATAATATTACAAAGTTTATAATCTTTATTACGTAGTTGTGAACTGCACCAAAGTGGGCGTTCGATGCAATTACAGTTTATCATGACGAGCCTTATAATTAGGCCACTTAGACTTATATACTGTTTATTCCACCTGCTATATTTTAAATACCATTGGAAGGACAGAACACAACCCTATAGTTGGTTCCACCTGGGCACGTAAATGTGCTAGTTTGGTCATCCTTAGGGTAACTATATGCATCAGGACAACGATCCTTAAAAAATCTAGAAAAATCAGTCGGCCCGCAACTTCCAGAGTTACAACAATATTGATCAGTCTTAAACACGGTACAAGGGTTATTACACCCACCGGGAGCCCGTAATTCGTTAGGGCACTGGCCATTGATGTCTGCAGTACATACGATTCCCCGTGTGCACCCACCAGAATTGGGGCTAAATTCTATTGGCACGTTGAACCCATCGACAAGAGATATGTCAAAGAAATCAAGATTATTGAATTGATTTAAAGCGTATTCGGCCAATGAGTTAGGTGGTGTACCATAGTTTTGGCACTGTAGGAGGCCACTGCAGTCACCAGTCTGACACCGGCCTCGACCCGACGCATCGAAGTTGCAATTGGTTCTAGGCCATATACGGGCTTGTGATGTACCTGGTGCGGCATATAAAGACCAGGTTTGGCCTGGGTTGAGCTGTTGGCCACCACCAGGCACTGCACCAGCCCAAACGGTGTATGGACAGTTGTTCCGAATGTCAAACATGGCTGCATCAGCTAAGTGAAATAGAAGAACAAAAAGAAAGAGAGTGGGAATGGTGGAGGAGGTCATGGTGGGTTATGGGTGTTTGCATATGGAGGCTGGCCATGTTTATATAGGATGCAGATGGCGCAGCGATGGCTAATGTTCTCAAGATAATAATGAATATAAAAGGTTAACACAAACAAACATTACTAAAGTTTCCCAAAAATTTGAATTAAGTTGCTAAAGTTTTTTTTGTTCAACCGGGTTACCCATGTTTACGGGTTTGTTTAATATGTTACTGAACTTTGTAAACGATGACATTGGTTAGATTTTAAGTACAAAACGGCCCTTGTCGTTAGTCGAGCGTCACGGAATTAGTCCCTAGACCACTATTTCGGTTAGTTTGACCGTTTTTCTTACGTTTTCGTTCGTTTTCTTATCTTTTCAAACGTTTTCGCCCGTTTTCTTATGTTTTCTTACGTTTTTATACGTTTTAATTCGTTTTTAGAAAAATTAATTTTTTTAGAAATTAATTTTTTTTCGAAATTAATTTTTTTCGAAAAAATATTTTTTTTCGAAATTAATTTTTTGAGAAAAAATTTTTTTTTTTCTAAAAATAAATTTCGAAAAAAAAAATTAAATTTTCTAAAAAAATTAATTTCGAAAAAAAAAATCTTAATTTTTCTAAAAAAATTAATTTAGAAAAAAAAAATTTCTAAAAAAATTAATTTCGAAAAAAATTAATTTTTCTAAAAATATTAATTTCGAAAAAAAATTAATTTTTCTAAAAAAATTAATTTTTCTAAAAAAATTAATTTCGAAAATAAAAATAATTTTTCTAAAAAAATTAATTTCGAAAAAAGTTAATTTCTAAAAAAATTAATTTTTCTAAAAACGAATTAAAACGTAAAAAACGTAAGAAAACGTATTAAAACATAAGAAAACGGGCGAAAACGTATGAAAACATAAGAAAACGAACGAAAACGTAAGAAAAACGGTTAAACTAACCAAAATAGTGGTCTAGGGACTAATTCCTTGACGCCCGACTAACAACAAGCACCGTTTTGTACTTAAAATCTAACCAATGTCATCGTTTACAAAGTTCAGTAACATATTTTACAAACCCGTAAACATGGATAACCCGATTGAACAAAAAAAAACTTTAGTAACTTAATTCAAATTTCTGAGAAACTTTAGTAACTTTTGTGTGTATTAACCCAATATAACATTTGGAGGGTTGTTTTCTTTTGAACAATTGCTTCATGAAGTAACCTAAAAATAAGGGTGCGTTTGTTTTTTGTTGGCCAGCCTCTGAACAGCCTCTGAACGGGCAAAATGTCTGAATCGGCCAGACATTTTGTCGTTCAGACTGTTTGTTTTTTTTTTTCGTTCAGACACGTTCAGATGCAGTTAGATCTTAATGGTCAAGACCTGAGAGGGGTGTCTTAACGCGTCAGAATGCCTCTTGTTGACACAAAATAACCAAAAAAAAAAAAAAAAAAATTTTCCGTTCAAACATGAGTTTTTTTTTCCGTTTAGATGCGTTCAGATTCAGACATTTACGCATCAGATTTAGATTCAGACGTTCGGTTCAGATTCAGATTCAGATTCAGACCCTCTTAATAAACAAACACCACCTAAGAAAAGGTTGGTTGGTAGTGTGATGTGTATCAAAGAATTTGGTTTTGTATAATCCTTATCTAAAATCTGTTAGCAGACAATCACTTGCATAGCCCACAGGATCTTCAACATTGTTATTGACATTATAAACTGAACCATTTTTTTTTCCTCCTCCTCATAAATGCCAAGTAAAGTGTCTTTAGTCATATTGAGATGAGTAATCATAAATGTGTGTAAATCAGTTGCGGTCATAAGGTGCACTGTCGGTCGGGTTGGTGAACGTATCAAAATGGGTTGATGCACTATCATAACAAGGTTAATACAGCAAATCTTTAAAGATTTGGAATTTACTAAAAGGGTTCTACTATACATACCCTTACCCACTGCCAACCCCCCTATATGACCGTACTTTTTTTCCTATTATGTTTGTATTTTTTTTTTCTTTTTTTTTTCTTTTTCACTATATAGCTGTACTAAGTTGTAATGTATAAGTTATTTTTCTAAGAGTAAGTATTTTCTTTTTTGTAAGAGTTATTTTTTTAAGAGCAAGTATTTTTTTTTTTTTTGTAAGTTTTCAAGTTTTTAAGGTTTTTTAAGTTTGTAAGGGTTTTTTAACAGTAAGTATTTTTTTATTCCTTTTTTAACAGTAAGTATTCTTTTTTTTTTGTAAGTTTGTAAGGTATTTTAAGTTTTCAAGTTTTTAAGTTTGGGTGCATTCATGGGTTCTCTTATGTCGACATGGGGACAATGAAAAAGTATGAAACGATAGCAGACAGAGTCCTTTTGATTCCTTTTTTTTTTTTATTATTATTATAAACCATCAAGAACATCACCAGCAAACAAGCCACAAGAACACAAGCAGTTAACATAATCAACCACAAGAACATAAGCAACAAACATAAGCAACCAGTCAACATAATCAACCACAAGAACATAAGCAGCAAACATAAGCAACCAATCAACATAATCAACCACAAGAACATAAGCAGCAACCAGTTCCGGTCAACATAATCAACCACAAGCACACAAGCAGCAACCAGTTCCAGTCAACATAATCAACCACAAGCACATAAGCAGCAACCAGTCAACATAATCAACCACAAGAACATAAGCAACCATCAAGAACATCACCAGAAGCCACAAGCAACGATGAATACATCACCGTTTTACACGACTGATGTATAATTTTACGCTATTACACATATTAGTTTCTAAAATGTGTAACATTTATAAAAAAATGATAAATCGAGATTTTTAATAGGCTCAGATTATTATCGTTTTATCATTTTGGCTGCAAATTTGAAGGTTGCAAAGTGAAAAAAACTCACTTTACCGTCCATTCGGTTATACCACGCCAATCAAAAACAAGTTTTTTTTTTCATCATTGTCGTATCTCGATTTTTTTTAAGAAACCATTTTACAATTGCATTCAGTCAACATAAGCAACCAGTCAACATAATCAACCACAAGAACATAAGCAGCAACCAGTTCAAGTCAACATAATCAACCACAAGAACATAAGCAGCAACCAGTCAACATAATCAACCACAAGAACATAAGTGTAACAATTCGCATTTCAGGTTAATTTCTTTTTCCGAAATTTTTACTATTCATTTTCGCTATTCATTTCCGAAATTTTTATTTCATATTCTCGTGAGATAAATTATTTCTATGACAAAATAAAAGTTTGACGCTCGTCGGGTCATTTTCGCAAAAGTTATTAAGAAACTATACATTTGGTTTAAACGCCGTTTAAACATCCTGCGCATAACAAAAATCAACTGCGACAATTTTCCTCGCATCAGATTGATTTTTAGAACACTCACAATTAATTATGGAATTTTTAAAAATTAAAAATTCTAAATTAAAATGTCACCCAATAAGCCTCGTGCCTTACAAAACAGAAATTGCGTTTTAAGCACTTTCACTTATCCGCAACCTTAGCCTTCACCTGCACCATATTTTCTAAGGCATTTAGAAGCTTTTATATTATTGGAAAATTCAACATATTTTTCTCTCCTCTTTTGACCAAAAATCATTCCTTGATTTTATAAGTCATTCCTTGATTTTTACACTTTCGGTTTTAAGTCTAAAGGACATTTAACACCAACCGACACCAGACTGAGCCCAGTCTAGACATTATAGGTCATTTTAATTCATTATCATCATATTAGAAAAGTTACATTTTACTTTTCTCAATTTTGCGCAACTTTGGTACGTTTACGTATTACGCGTTTTAGACCCGCGTTTCTAGTTTTAATAGGGTTTAAGCAACCCGATTGAACTTACCACTCATTTTATATTTTATTATGGAGTATAATGATAAGTTAAATCATTCCTGCAAGTTTCGTATTTTTACGATACCCGGTTTTACGTTTCGTGACTTAACTGTTTACGGTTAGCGATTAACGAAACCAAAACTAACTCCGTAAGCAAGATAATACCAAAAACCAACCAAGTCTTCTACCTTGGCCATTTGCACCGCCATATAGGGGGGAGTCATCCCTTGGATGGCTTGATCCTAGCCATTGATTTCTAGGATTATTACATGTGTAAAAATGTATTTACTAAACTACCCTAAATTTTTCCTATAAATACTAACCTAAACTAACACTAAAACTTGCACCCTCATTTCTTATAAACCTAAAGTCCTAAACCCTTAAGGCAATTCTATTTCTTGTGTTCTTGAGAAGAAACTAGGTTTTGATCTTGTTTTCTTCAAGTTTTCAAGAAAGAAACGTTATAATCTTCAAATAGTTTCAAGTCTCCAAAAAGACTTGTTATTATCTTCAAATCACTTTGGGTATCCAAAGAGACGTCGTTATAATCTTAATTTGGTTTCGGGTTTTTAAGGATTCCAAGGGAGGAATTGTTCTAGTTCTTGTTCTTAGATCCTTGATTTCATTTCTTAAGTGAAAGCCAAAAGTTGTAAGAAAACTAACACCTACTCTTGCTCAATATCATTTATATGTTTCTTACCTTTATTTCATGCTATATATGGTCTTTATATTATGTTCATGATTTAAATACTTATGGACTTTGTTAAGTTTATTTATTGTATTTATAAACTCTTAATGTGTCATATAATCAAGTAAGCAAAATATATTTTCTATCAAATACTACAACACTAGGGAACTTTGTGTGAGGGGCTTCATTTGGGTAAACGGATCGACGAGTTGCTGGATTTACGAATTAAAGTGTCCTAGCTCCTCGAACGTTTACTACATGACCTCTGAATTACGATGGCCCGAACGGTAGTACGAGATATACAAACTAAACATGTTTCATAAACCATCTTTATACAACAACCTACCTGACACACTAAGTACTACATCATGAACAATATGCAAGACATATATAGGCAAGCCTTCGTATTCTTGGACATTATTCCAAACCTAAGTCGCAACGTTCTATTATAGGTTGTACTTAGAGGTTTCCCGGTTTATCCATCGAATTCGTTAAGGCTCTAAGACACCATCCAACTCACGGTGAGTTCATGGCCCCTATTTTCAATCATTTTGTACTATCTTTGGGTGAGATTGATTGGCTCTGAACAGTCAACTTAAATCAACCACGGATGTGGTCAAACAAAGTCAAACCAATTTAGAACACAATGCAATTAACCAAGGAGTATAGTTTTATCCCCGGGTCGTTTAAGTCCCAGCGAGGTGTGATATCCTGAATACAACGAATATGTGAACTGGTGATGTTGAACGGGAAAAAGGATAAAGGTGTTGATTACACTAAGGATATGAAAAGAATAGCTCAAATGAGCTATGAAAACAAGCACGAGAAAGCAAATTACCTAGAAACGTTTAAAACTAAAAACGCGTACGTTAAATAAAAATTACGTACGAACTAAAAACGAGCCGTATATATATATACTTTTTATTATTCCATTTTACTTTATTTTGATAAAGTACTTAATTATAAGCACTTTTTATAAAAGACAATATTTTTGAAAACTTGAAATAAGCACTTAAAAAAGCAGATTAAAGCAGCCGCTTACGAAAACGGGCTAAAAAATAAAATTTTATAAAATCTAATCTTACAAGTGCAAAATTATTTTCTTAAATCCTAAATAATAAAAGAAAATTTTAGAAAAAAGATTTATATTTTTCTGACTTTTATATTTTTTATTATGAATTAAATACTATTAAAACTAATTAAAAGGATTAAAAATAGTAAATGACTTGGGAAAAATCTGAAAAATTCAAGGTAAATACTATATGATAGCAGAATACTAGGAAAAATATAAAAAATTAGATAAGCCCAATAATAAGCTGAATGGGCTAATAAGCAGTTTGAAAATAAGCACAAAAATAAGCAAATAAGCACTAGAATACACCAAAAGCTTAGGTATAGTGTAATAGGCCTAAACAAACCTAATTCAACTCAAAAAACTAAAATATGCCCAGGCCGTCAGCCATTTCGAGTAATGAGAAGTTTGAATAAAAGAAGCCTAATGTACCTACTTCTAGCTTAATTTTAAGCACTGTAATAAGCTGTTTTTTGGAAAGTGAAGGGGGCAAAATCAAGCTTATACTACTGGCTTTCCAAATCACCAAAAATTTCCAAAATTAAACATCATTTGCTATCCTAATTTGACCCTAGATCAGCAGCTCAAAACTGGGTTTGAACCTGAACTTTTGACTTTTTATATTATACCACTACTTGGACTAATGTGAGATTCTAATGGTTACTACTGATTAATTATGCTATGTTAAGGTGCTTTAAGACTAATTTAAGCTATTCCAACAACTTGTACACTAATATGAAGATTATGAGCTTATAAATCCTAAACAGTTAACTGATATAGAGATTAAAAAGAAAAATTGACTTTTTATACTATGACTACTGGTTTTAATGACTTAAATATCCTACTTAAACCTAATGAAGCATGTATCAGTAACAAACAACCACTAGAAACCACTGGGTCATACTAAACACCCTTAATCCAAACAGTCCCTTATCTACTTGATTTTAAGGTTTTCAAAGCCTAAGGTTGATTAAGATCATAAAATTAATTTAGAAGGATATATTATGATATACTAAACACATAAACACCAGATAAACACAAGATTGAGCATATCTAAAGTAAAATACCAAAAATTGCAAATATACTCACAACTGATTTCAGGGCTGTGTAACAAGAAACCAAAGTACCACAACCAACCTAATACCTCCCCTGAGGTCCTAATACCAAGGGCAATCCATTATATACCCTGCTCCATGCATCATCTTCATCTCTACTAATTCAGAATTTTCATTTTTCACTACTTTTCTTGAACTTCTGATTTTTTATTAGAACTGAGAATAAAACTATGAAAGCTTTGAAATAGCTTTTTAAGTACACTGCTGAGCTTAAAGAAACTAATAACAACAATAATTGACAATAATAAAGCAGAATTTCAATTTCTACTTAAAATTGCAAATTTCGAAATTACTAATGAGACTTGGAATTTTTATTAAAGAACCTTCAAATTACACTACTGAGTTTGATTACAAGCTTTGAAAAGTAAATTTAACAACTACTTATTACTAGTACAATTATTCGACTTAATAAAATTTTATTTCTACTTAATTATTCTACTCTTGGTCTTCTCTGAATCTTCTCCTCTTTTATATTGATGAAAATTGTTCCTTGTCGACCTCTTAGTGATTCCCACTTCATCTGAGCCCTTGATTCAATCAAATTCATCATTATCGACCACTTGGACTTTTTGGCGGGAAATATCAAATGAGCAGGTTATATGTATTAATTGGGTTTGTTTGGTTATAGAGGTGGAAGGGTGATGTGGGGAGACAGAGTGAGGGAGTTGGTGAAGAGGTGGAAGGCCAGGTGGTGGTGAAAACCACCTGGTTTTGTGACTCAGTGAGGTGGGAGAGGAAGAGGTATAAAGGGTGGTGTTTGACCGAATTGTTTGACCCCGGTTTTTTATATATTAAGGGGTGGGCTGGTTATGGATTGGGCCAAGAATAAAAAAGGTGTGGGTTGGGTTTTTTTATATAAAGGGGGTCCGGTTTGGTTTAAGCTTTAGATAATCACAAGGACCAAATTTGTAAAGTGCTGAAAGTTGAGGGGTTAAATGTGGAAATGTTCCAAAGTTATCATAAGGGCCTTCCTTGCCAAGTTTAATTTACCAAAGGACCAAAAATGTTAATTTTCCAATTTAAAATGTCCAGGGTAAATTCTGTCAATCATTGAAATTTTCAGGGACTAAAGTTGCCGTTTTGCAAAACTGAACTTTATAAGGCTAATTTTGACAACTTGAAAATCCTTGAGGGCCTTTTATGAAAAATTTCCATGTTTTGAATAACTAGGGACTAGATTTGACAATTTATGAATAAAACACACAGTCTAAATATTTTTCTGCCTTTTTGAGACTTTTGAAAGTGTTTTTGACTGTTTATGTGGGTTTAAACAAGGTAAATATATGTGTATTTAGACACATATCAAATCCCCCACACTAAACTATTGCTAGTCCCTAGCAATATTTTTGAAAATTTAATGGATTTTATCTCTTTACCAAAAGCCATTACTTCTGGAGTAGCCAAATGTTTCAGTTCAAGTAAGAACTTTGGTACAATGATAACCAAATGATTTTGAGCAAATCATCAGCTGTCAACGGTTTTGATTTGTCTTTACCAGAAGCCGTTTGCTTCTGGACTAGCCAACTCTTAGCTAAAATAATTATTATCTTTGGTGAGCTGATTACCAATTATGGTTTTTCCACTGCCTTTACCACAAGCCATAACCTTGCGGGCTAGCCAACTCTTCACTTATAAGGATATGGTGAGTTGAATACCATACAATTTTGGGCAAATTGCAAGCCATAAACGGATTTGATATATCTTTACCTGCAGCCGTTTGCTCAGGATTAGCCAGTCCTTATGTGGGTTAGACATGGTGGACTGATAACCATTTGTTGTGTTAGTGCAAAGCACTACCACCAAATGAAAAAATTTTAAAATTTTTGGCCAAAACGGGAAAACTAGGAATAGGGCACAAAATGTGATCAAATTCGCCAGAATTCCCTCCCACACTTAGAATTGAATATTGCCCTCAATATTCAAAGTGCCGGCTATTATGCCGACACTTAGAACATTGCAAGGGAATACTAATGGCCAAGCGTGGGAACACAACAAAATTTATTTATTATTATTTTGAACATATATAAAATTTTGAACATATATACAACAGTGTGGGCAACACCCCCACACTAGGGTGTTAGAAAAGAGAAAGAAGTTAGAGACATGGGTGAAAACCCATGTTGTTGGCTAAGGTTTTTGTTCACCGAGTCACTAGCTTGACTCGACCCCGCATTCATTGGTTCTTGGGGAAGCAAGTGGAAGAAACCATCTCCATCGGACTTTCATTCAATGTGTTTGGATGAACATTTGAATTTCTTGAAAGTTCCACTCCGATGAGATATACACAGATCCGGCTCACAAATGATAAATGAAAATGCCTGGATCAAAGATAGTGTCTTCATTCCCGAAGGAGTGAAGAACAGGAGAAGTCACCGTGTAGGTGAAGAAAAGAAAGAAAGTCATGATAAAAATCATGACTAACTCATCATCATCAGAAGGAGAATTCATGATTTCAGTATCATGAATCTCATCATTTAAGCTCATTTGATCAAGACATATTCTGGGCGGGAGGGATGGAATTTTGATATTAATCAAATTCTCAGTGTTGACAACATCTCCCTCCGGAACATAAAGATAATCTTTGTCAAGATCAAAGTAGAAGTTATCATACTCCGGCGGAGATATGATATGAGTGAGTTCAAAGGAGAACTCCTCGTAAAGAGAATCATTCACGTGATGTAAATCTGTGAACCCTTGTTCTATTATGGAATCATCACCTACCTCGTTCTGAATATCAAAGAGTGGATTTTCAGAAATTAAAGTGAATTCAGATTCGAATTCAAACAGAGGATTGGTGAAAGACATTTTGAATGCTTCGGGAACAAGATGATCAATATTCTCTTTTGGACTGACGAGCTCAGAAGGTAGTTCCTCCACATAACTGATGTCTCCACAAGATAAAGAACTTTCATCAGAATGTGAATCACTAAGCTCGGGGTTGGGATAAGAATTGAGTGATGGATCATGATATAAAAGACTTTCGATTTCTTCCAGATTGGATTCGAAATCAAAGAGATCATCATCACTTCCTGATGGAAGTGGATCAATGTGAGTAAGTTCATCAGTAAACTCCTCAAGAAGAGGGTCAGCATCAGAATGGGGCAGTGATGCCTCAACATACTCAACTTCTCCATAAGATGTATATTCATCGTTAGAATCGGAGAAAGTCTCAAAATGATCTTTTGAACACTCAAGAGGGGAAGGGATATCACACACATGATCAAGAATTCCCTGTGACTCACTTGGGATTGGGACAAGGTCCTCAACACTAGACTTTATTACTTTGTCCGATTCCTTTTCAGGAACAGTGTCAAGATGCTCGTCCCCCATAATAAGAGAATTAGTGGGAACTTCGGATGTGATAACAGCAGATTGAGAGAGTTGACAAAGACTAGCACACATGGATTTTATATTTTTCATATGTTCTTCTGCTAGTAATTCTTGCATACTCTTATCATCCTGTGATTTTTGGACTGGTGGGATTTCAACTGATGTACTCGATGAATCCTTGTGATATTCCTTCATTTGAATAGAATCTTCATCATCGCTGTCATCAGGAATGAAACGGAATTGAGAGCTCGATCTGGCTGCTTTTTCTTTTGCAATTGATTCCCTAACAGCTTTTTCAAAGGCATCATGGGAATCTATTTTAGCAACCTGCTCTTCAGTCAATAATTCCGCCATGGATTTCTCATGTGAATTTAGAATTAATGAAAATTGCGGGGGTGGGGATTTGTCAAAACCAGAAGGTTGACATTGATAATCATGATGAGGACCCCCACAATATACACAAGAAAAACTGGAAGCATTCTGAAATGTTTTTTTTATTAAACTCCTCAGCTCTTTTCACTAACTCTAGAAGCTCTAGATAAGTGTCTTGCTGGGTTTGCTGAGGAGTTTGAGTTATTTGGCACTGTGGAGGTTGGTCGTGATATGGATCGTCGTAATTGTTACAAGGAAATGGATTCCCTGTTTGACAATCAGAGCTAAAATGTGGACCTCCACAGTACTCACAAGAAAAGTTCGGTGTATTTTGATACGATGCATCATTGAGATTTGGACAATATGATACTTGCTCGTATGAATGTGATGGGTAATTGGAGAAATTTGAAGGGTCGTTGAATGAGTTCGGATCAGGATCATAAGAAAATGACTTCCTCGAACCACAAAACAAACAACTTCCGTCTCGAATATCATTACCACATTGTTCACATGTACACCAACGACATGGTAAACCAAAAAGCGACTCACCACAACCGACACAAGGAATAAAATCCGGAGGTGGGACAAGTGGAGTGCTCTGAGAGCTAGGAATTTCCACCACTTCCGTTATGGACTCTGGTTTTTGTTTTTGAATAACGTGAAGATTGGGCAAGTCGTTCTTTTTAGTCACTGTTCTAAGTTCTGTACGTTTGCTTGACAAACTGTTAACCGTAAACCCTGAAAGGTTAGGATCGATTCTTGATGTTTTGTCATTAATAGCACGTATCTCGGGCTGTGGAGGGTAGTAGGAAGGACTTTGAGAATCATTGAGAGACTCTTTAGTGGATAATTCACACCAATAACAAGATCCACGATCCTTTGGTGCATGCTTTCCACACCGCTCACACGCACACTTAGAACAACGATGGCTGTCAATCAACGGGCTTTTACAATCAAAACATTTGTACCCGAGAGACGCCATAGAAGAAAGGTATAAGAAGTTTTAGAATCAAATGGATAGAGGGTAAAGGGATAAAGAATCAAAAAGGGTAAGAGGGTAAAGATGAATATTTTTGGGATTTTTGTGTTCGTTGAAAACTTGAATAAAAATGTTTTTGGCAATCGTTTAGTCAAACGAATTAACTTCACGATAATTTTGGTTTTTATATGAAAATAAGGAAATATGAACAAAGATGGTAAATATACAATGGGTGTATATTCAACAATCACTGATGCTTCAAATTCGTAGTACGCAGCACACCTCCCCGGCAGCGGCGCCAAAATTTGATTGGCTCTGAACAGTCAACTTAAATCAACCACGGATGTGGTCAAACAAAGTCAAACCAATTTAGAACACAATGCAATTAACCAAGGAGTATAGTTTTATCCCCGGGTCGTTTAAGTCCCAGCGAGGTGTGATATCCTGAATACAACGAATATGTGAACTGGTGATGTTGAACGGGAAAAAGGATAAAGGTGTTGATTACACTAAGGATATGAAAAGAATAGCTCAAATGAGCTATGAAAACAAGCACGAGAAAGCAAAATACCTAGAAACGTTTAAAACTAAAAACGCGTACGTTAAATAAAAATTACGTACGAACTAAAAACGAGCCGTATATATATATACTTTTTATTATTCCATTTTACTTTATTTTGATAAAGTACTTAATTATAAGCACTTTTTATAAAAGACAATATTTTTGAAAACTTGAAATAAGCACTTAAAAAAGCAGATTAAAGCAGCCGCTTACGAAAACGGGCTAAAAAATAAAATTTTAGAAAATCTAATCTTACAAGTGCAAAATTATTTTTCTTAAATCCTAAATAATAAAAGAAAATTTTAGAAAAAAGATTTATATTTTTCTGACTTTTATATTTTTTATTATGAATTAAATACTATTAAAACTAATTAAAAGGATTAAAAATAGTAAATGACTTGGGAAAAATCTGAAAAATTCAAGGTAAATACTATATGATAGCAGAATACTAGGAAAAATATAAAAAATTAGATAAGCCCAATAATAAGCTGAATGGGCTAATAAGCAGTTTGAAAATAAGCACAAAAATAAGCAAATAAGCACTAGAATACACCAAAAGCTTAGGTATAGTGTAATAGGCCTAAACAAACCTAATTCAACTCAAAAAACTAAAATATGCCCAGGCCGTCAGCCATTTCGAGTAATGAGAAGTTTGAATAAAAGAAGCCTAATGTACCTACTTCTAGCTTAATTTTAAGCACTGTAATAAGCTGTTTTTTGGAAAGTGAAGGGGGCAAAATCAAGCTTATACTACTGGCTTTCCAAATCACCAAAAATTTCCAAAATTAAACATCATTTGCTATCCTAATTTGACCCTAGATCAGCAGCTCAAAACTGGGTTTGAACCTGAACTTTTGACTTTTTATATTATACCACTACTTGGACTAATGTGAGATTCTAATGGTTACTACTGATTAATTATGCTATGTTAAGGTGCTTTAAGACTAATTTAAGCTATTCCAACAACTTGTACACTAATATGAAGATTATGAGCTTATAAATCCTAAACAGTTAACTGATATAGAGATTAAAAAGAAAAATTGACTTTTTATACTATGACTACTGGTTTTAATGACTTAAATATCCTACTTAAACCTAATGAAGCATGTATCAGTAACAAACAACCACTAGAAACCACTGGGTCATACTAAACACCCTTAATCCAAACAGTCCCTTATCTACTTGATTTTAAGGTTTTCAAAGCCTAAGGTTGATTAAGATCATAAAATTAATTTAGAAGGATATATTATGATATACTAAACACATAAACACCAGATAAACACAAGATTGAGCATATCTAAAGTAAAATACCAAAAATTGCAAATATACTCACAACTGATTTCAGGGCTGTGTAACAAGAAACCAAAGTACCACAACCAACCTAATACCTCCCCTGAGGTCCTAATACCAAGGGCAATCCATTATATACCCTGCTCCATGCATCATCTTCATCTCTACTGATTCAGAATTTTCATTTTTCACTACTTTTCTTGAACTTCTGATTTTTGATTAGAACTGAGAATAAAACTATGAAAGCTTTGAAAAAGCTTTTTAAGTACACTGCTGAGCTTAAAGAAACTAATAACAACAATAATTGACAATAATAAAGCAGAATTTCAATTTCTACTTAAAATTGCAAATTTCGAAATTACTAATGAGACTTGGAATTTTTATTAAAGAACCTTCAAATTACACTACTGAGTTTGATTACAAGCTTTGAAAAGTAAATTTAACAACTACTTATTACTAGTACAATTATTCGACTTAATAAAATTTTATTTCTACTTAATTATTCTACTCTTGGTCTTCTCTGAATCTTCTCCTCTTTTATAGTGATGAAAATTGTTCCTTGTCGACCTCTTAGTGATTCCCACTTCATCTGAGCCCTTGATTCAATCAAATTCATCATTATCGACCACTTGGACTTTTTGGCGGGAAATATCAAATGAGCAGGTTATATGTATTAATTGGGTTTGTTTGGTTATAGAGGTGGAAGGGTGATGTGGGGAGACAGAGTGAGGGAGTTGGTGAAGAGGTGGAAGGCCAGGTGGTGGTGAAAACCACCTGGTTTTGTGACTCAGTGAGGTGGGAGAGGAAGAGGTATAAAGGGTGGTGTTTGACCGAATTGTTTGACCCCGGTTTTTTATATATTAAGGGGTGGGCTGGTTATGGATTGGGCCAAGAATAAAAAAGGTGTGGGTTGGGTTTTTTTATATAAAGGGGGTCCGGTTTGGTTTAAGCTTTAGATAATCACAAGGACCAAATTTGTAAAGTGCTGAAAGTTGAGGGGTTAAATGTGGAAATGTTCCAAAGTTATCATAAGGGCCTTCCTTGCCAAGTTTAATTTACCAAAGGACCAAAAATGTTAATTTTCCAATTTAAAATGTCCAGGGTAAATTCTGTCAATCATTGAAATTTTCAGGGACTAAAGTTGCCGTTTTGCAAAACTGAACTTTATAAGGCTAATTTTGACAACTTGAAAATCCTTGAGGGCCTTTTATGAAAAATTTCCATGTTTTGAATAACTAGGGACTAGATTTGACAATTTATGAATAAAACACAGTCTAAATATTTTTCTGCCTTTTTGAGACTTTTGAAAGTGTTTTTGACTGTTTATGTGGGTTTAAACAAGGTAAATATATGTGTATTTAGACACATATCAGAGATACATGCTTAACTATTTAATTTCAATCACGATTATTTGCAACTACATGTTTATCTGAACTGAATGTTTATTTATGTTAGATAACATTATTGCCATACTTAGAGTTTCTATATCACGAACTAATGGACTTGGCATGATCACGAACTAATGGACTTGGTATGATCACGAACTAATGGACTTGGTATGATCACGATCTAATGGACTTGGTATGATCTCGAACTAATGGACTAGGTACAATTGTGAACCAGTCAGAAACTAGAACTCAGAAACTAGAAAACTTAAGACTTCGGTGCTAATAACCTAGAGTGTATAACTATACAGCTCACACTACGAATATTGTATTCAACAATTTAACTAAACTCTATAAACTCACCAACCTTTGTGTTGACAATTTAGCATGTTTATCTCAGGTCCATAATGAACGAGGCTGGCACGGAGGAGCACGGATATTCGAGAGGGCTATAAATTTTATTATCATTCGAAAACTCATTTGATGTATTTTGTAAACATGGAACCTTTTGGGACCTCATTTTGTAAACTCTGATATTTATATAATTTGAATAATAAATCTTTTAAAACGACTCCATTAGAGTTCGTTTTCTATTATTATGACTATTGTGCCGTCGAGTAACACCCAGTTTGAATTCCGCTGCGTATCATTGAATTGGGGGTGTTACAATAAGCAGCAAACATAAGCAACCAGTCAACATAATCAACCACAAGAACACAAGCAGAGTCCTTTTGATTCCTTTTTTTTACTATTATTATAAACCATCAAGAACATTACCAGCAAACAAGCCACAAGAACACAAGCACATAAGCAGCAACCGGTCAACATAATCAACCACAAGAACATAAGCAACCACATCTTTGTTAGAACATGGGGGGTTAGAATAACTCGATCCAACCACATTTTTTTAGATCTAAAAGGATCTAACAAAGATCCAACCATCAGAACCACAAACATAACCACCATCAGAAATGGCATTAGAACCAACGAGTCTTTTTTAGATCTAAAAAGATCTAACAAAGATCTAAAAATAACCACCATCAGAAGATCTAAAAATAACCACCATCAGAACCACAAACATAACCACATCTTTTTTAGATCTAAAAAGATCTAAAAAAAAGAATTAAAACCGCATCAATACCACCCAAGCCCACTGACTTAAACCCACCCATCCCATCTATATTCTCACAAGAACATAAACCATCAAGAACATCACCAGAAGCCACAGGGACGAGTTATTCTAACCCCCCCCCCCCCCCCCCCCCCCTCTTAAAAGATCTAAACCACCTTAAGCAGTTTTTGATCTAAACCACCATAAGGTTTAACTCTGTGGGTTGTAAAAGTGAGACAGAGAACCCAGAAGATGGGATGGGGGTGGGGAAGGGTTGCGTGAGTGAGAGAGAGAAACACAGAGAAAAGGGGTAAAGTATTCACGCGTTTTGTCAGTAGGGGTAGATAGAAGGGTGGATGGGTTTAAGTCTGTGGGCTGGGTGGTATTGACGCGGTTTTAATTCTTTTCTCTTTTTTTTTTTTTTTTAATTTCTAAGACAATGTAAAAAAAAATTGTACAAATATTTTGTAATTTGTTAAAAAAAAAATTGTAAAAAAAGTAATTTGTTAAAAAAAATAAAAATAGTAAAAGTTATAAAAAAAATTAATTTGTTAAAAAAAAGTTGTAAAAGTTATAAAAAAATAAAGTTGTAAAAGTTAAAAAAAAAATAAAGCAATTTGTTAAAAAAAAAATAAAAGTAGTAAAAGTTATAAAAAAAATAAAGTAAACGAAAAAATAAACTCATCACAAAATATAAATAACAAACCGAATTCATAAATATGATTATATAAAAAATAAAACTAAAATTGATTGCACAGAATTCAAAATAAGGCATTTGATTTAAAGACTTTAAAAAGAAAATCCATGTTTAAACGAAATTGGTCTAGATCACACTAAGATCACTCACAGTGGACGTTAAACACAAAGGCAAACCCACGTTAAAGTGGCTAAAAGACAAAAAAAAATTGCTACAAACCCACGTTAATGTTGCGTTAGTTGTTGTGTGCTATCCACGTTAACGCAGCGTTAAGGGCTGCGTTACCCCCTTAACGCTATGTTAAGGTGCTGTTTATAAAAATAAAAAAAATAAAAAAAAAATTACTTTGCCCCTCTTTTAAGGGTAGTTTGTGTAAAAATATTTGATATAAAGGTGAGTTAAGGTGTGTTAAAGCTGAGTTAACTGTTGTGTGTGTTAAAGCTGAGTTAAGTTAAGGTGTGTTAAAGCTGACATGACATGTCTTAAATTTTAAAGCTAAATTAACTGATGTGATCAGTGGTCTAAGAATGCTCCAACATATTTAAGTTTCTCAATCTTTAAAAAAAATATATATAGAAAATGATTATCGACTTAATTAGCAATCACCCGAGGTTCCACGTTCCTTATTTCTTATCCACCATTTTTCTCCCGTTCTCATCTTCCAAAAGCCTTTCAGTCTTTCACTCGACTACAAGAGTAAATCCAACCCTACCACCAAACAAGATGAATGATTCAACGTAGAAAATTTTAATGTGATACATACTTGACTTAAATATTCCACTTGCAGGTCTTCTTAGAAAACCGCTACGTGCATGTTCTATTATATGCATTTTCTATTTTAATTTATGTACATTGTGGTGGTGTTCTTAAGATATTTAATAATTGCAATTAAACTTTAATAATGATGTTTCACAATGAAAAATAAGAACAATATTCTATTCTTTTTCGCTAATATGCATAAAATTTAGAAACCGGTATGGATATGTATAGTTGTTTGGAATATCGAAAGTGGCTACAGTTCAGTAATGAACCAAGAAAAGGGAAATAGATCGACATGGTTGATTGGTTGTGGTTAATTGTGGTTTCACACAATGTGAAGCTGAACATGCATGTTTTTTATAAGGCAAATATGTAGTTCTTAAGGATGTTTTTTTACCAATGGTCGAGGGTTCAAGTCCTGTCGTGAACATGAGTGTAGTGTAGGTGGGTATATGCATTTGCCGTCAAAAAAAGGTTGTCACTTTTGACCAAATGTTTCTTGTAGTTAAAACCATATATATTGTCTGGTTGGGTATCTTTATCCAAATTTTGTTCGAGCATAATGACAAAATGCTTTCTCTAAACTACATTAGCCATCGGCCAAATTGCACAAAATGTAAAGATGAACTAGTAAATGACTTACATTATTAGTAATACAGAGTAATAGTCTCCTCCACAAATTCACCAGCTCTAAGTCCCAAATTTCTTTACTTGATCTTGATCCGGAAGTAGTAAGAACTAACTTTTTTTTTTAGCAGCAGCTCATGGCGGCCGACTAAGTTTTGGATCATACCCGCTCAATAATGTAAACCCCGTACCATATTCATGCAATATTTACAGCTACATGAAACCCTAAATTCTAATGGACCCTAAGCCCACAGACAGGCTTAGACCAACTAATCTAACCACTGATAGTTGCATCATACTAACAATGCTATAACATATGTAAGTTTCTCAATTTGTAATAATTATACAGAAAGTAATTATCGACTTAGCTATCATATGAGGTTCCACATTCTCTGTTTCTCATCAACCAATCTTCTTTTCTGTCCCATCTTCGAAAAGTCTTTCGGTCTTTCACTCGACTCCATGAGTAAATCCAACCCCACCACCAAAGAAGACAAACTGTTTAACGTAGAAAATTTCAATGTTTAAAATACTTGACTTAAATATTCCACATGCAAGTGTTCTTGGAAAAAAGTTATGTTTTAGTAATTTAGTATATTTATTTTCTATTTTATTTTATGTTTTTTATTAACGGCAAACTATATAAAATATCAGAAATAGACCTAGCAAGTAGCTACGCTCCTAGATTACAAAGAAAAGGAAAGAGTGTTACATGGATTACTAAACCAATCGATTTAATTAAATAACTTTTTATTTTCCTGCTAGAAGACAAGTGTGAGGAAAAAGCTTAATGTCATCAAATCTCGTTTCTTGGTCTTTTGGAGGCAAAAGTCATGTCGTTTCTAAATATCCAAATAACCGAAAGTGTCGTTTGGACCACTAAATCAAAGAACTTGCGGTTGAAGGATGGAATGGGTGCTCGATCTGCTAGTGTAATGACATCGTTAAGGTCCTTAGTTGTAATATTTCAGAAGTTCCACCATTTAAGAGCATGTAACTTTGGCCATTTTATTGTATGTACATTGTGTTATTGTTCATCTGAGCTATATTATATGTATTGGGTTGTTATATATGGATTCAAATTTTGTGATGTTTCACACTCAAAATGCAAAAAACAGTATCTGATTCGTTTTCACTGTTATGCATAATATTTAGAAACAGTGTATGGACAATTGCTCCGAATATCAAACATGGCTGCGTAGGCTAAACGAAAATTAGAACCAAGAAACTGGAAGTAGAAATGGTTGATTGGTTGTGGTTGCATACAACGGGATGCTGAACATGGTTTTTGAAGGGTAGAGATGCAGTTTCTTAAGGTTGTTTCTTGTAGTCAAAACCATATTTGTCTGTCTAGGTATCTTTATCAAGATCTTGATCTAATATAATCCTTTCTCTGAGCTACGTTAGCCATCGGCCAAATTGCACTAAAACCAAATAAATCAACTTGTAATATTGATACAAAGCAATAGACTTGTAACAAGTTCAGTCCTAAGTTTTGTCCTTTCATTCTTATTTTCTCAGTTTTTGTACTTCTGTTCCTATTTTCGCCTTGATCTTGACCCGTACGAAGTAACAAACGGCTGATTTTGAAACTAAACATGGCATTCCTACACTAGTCTGAAAATTGATCAAGTTTGAGCATAAATAACTATGTGAAGGGGTCAAACTGGTCAACATTTGGATGAAACATGTGAATGTTTTTTCTAAAATTAGTATACAACTAATTATAACACTAATCAAATTGGTTCTTGATTACTTTGAATGCAAATGCAAACCAAATCACATAACCTCACATAATATTACAAAGTTTATAATCTTTATTACGTAGTTGTGAACTGCACCAAAGTGGGCGTTCGATGCAATTACAGTTTATCATGACGAGCCTTATAATTAGGCCACTTAGACTTATATACTGTTTATTCCACCTGCTATATTTTAAATACCATTGGAAGGACAGAACACAACCCTATAGTTGGTTCCACCTGGGCACGTAAATGTGCTAGTTTGGTCATCCTTAGGGTAACTATATGCATCAGGACAACGATCCTTAAAAAATCTAGAAAAATCAGTCGGCCCGCAACTTCCAGAGTTACAACAATATTGATCAGTCTTAAACACGGTACAAGGGTTATTACACCCACCGGGAGCCCGTAATTCGTTAGGGCACTGGCCATTGATGTCTGCAGTACATACGATTCCCCGTGTGCACCCACCAGAATTGGGGCTAAATTCTATTGGCACGTTGAACCCATCGACAAGAGATATGTCAAAGAAATCAAGATTATTGAATTGATTTAAAGCGTATTCGGCCAATGAGTTAGGTGGTGTACCATAGTTTTGGCACTGTAGGAGGCCACTGCAGTCACCAGTCTGACACCGGCCTCGACCCGACGCATCGAAGTTGCAATTGGTTCTAGGCCATATACGGGCTTGTGATGTACCTGGTGCGGCATATAAAGACCAGGTTTGGCCTGGGTTGAGCTGTTGGCCACCCACCAGGCACTGCACCAGCCCAAACGGTGTATGGACAGTTGTTCCGAATGTCAAACATGGCTGCATCAGCTAAGTGAAATAGAAGAACAAAAAGAAAGAGAGTGGGAATGGTGGAGGAGGTCATGGTGGGTTATGGGTGTTTGCATATGGAGGCTGGCCATGTTTTATAGGATGCAGATGGCGCAGCGATGGCTAATGTTCTCAAGATAATAATGAATATAAAAGGTTAACACAAACAAACGTTACTAAAGTTTCCCAAAAATTTGAATTAACTTACTAAAGTTTTTTTTTGTTCAACCGGGTTACCCATGTTTACGAGTTTGTTTAATATGTTACTGAACTTTGTAAACGACGACATTGGTTAGATTTTAAATACAAAACGGTCCTTGTCGTTAGTCGAGCGTCACGGAATTAGTCCCTAGACCACTATTTCGGTTAGTTTGACCGTTTTTCTTACGTTTTCGTTCGTTTTCTTATCTTTTCAAACGTTTTCGCCCGTTTTCTTATGTTTTCATACGTTTTCTTACTTTATTAATACAGAGTAATAGTCTCCTTCACAAATTCACCAGCTCTAAGTCCCAAATTTCTTTACTTGATCTTGATCCGGAAGTAGTAAGAACTAACCTTTTTTTTAAGCAGCAGCTCATGACGGCCGACTAAGTTTTGGATCATACCCGCTCTAATACCATGTTGAATAATGTAAACCCCGTACCATACCTTGTATTATTCATGCAATATTTATAGTTACATGAAACTCTAAATTCTAATGGACCTTAAGCCCACAGCCAGGCTTAGACCAACTAATCTAAACTAATAGTTACATCATACTAACAATGCTATAACATAATTAAGTTTCTCAATTTGTAATAATTATACAAAAAGTAATTATCGACTTAGCTATCATATGAGGTTCCACATTCTCTGTTTCTCATCAACCAATCTTCTATTCTGTCCCATCTTCGTAAAGTCCTTCGGTCTTTCACTCGACTGCATGAGTAAATCCTGTAAGTTTAAATGGATAAATATTAATGCGTATAACTAGAATCGAACTCAGGATCGAGGGATTGCACACTTTACGTATGAATGATTAATGAAATAATTAATATATATATATATATATATATATATATATATATATATATATATATATATATATATATATATATATATATTTGTTATGTATTTAATTATTTGAACACGAAATAACGACTAACGGACGTTAAGTAATTAACGGAATTGACTAACGACCATTAGTGAATAAAGGAAGGATCATAGGTGCAAATAGGGGTTAAGAAGGTTCCGGAATTCCCTTGGGGAATAAGGGCAGATCGGATTGGGGTTTACCAAACCTAATTCGAGTCCAACTTGTCCTCCAAGTTATGTAGCCTATAAATACAAACTCAAGGGTTATTAGTTTTCATCTTTGTGCACTATTACTATAACCCTAAACTTTGTTTTTTTTCCTCTTCTTTGAAAACCGATCGGATCCCAAACCTTTAGGTTGGATCGATCAAGTTTTTTTAATAAGCAAAAACGTTTTGGTTTATTCTTGTGTTCTTTACTAGCATCAAATATTAATCGGTTATAGTACGCGCGTACAATGCTTGGTAATTAACTCACTATAGTTAATACCATCTTGGATTGAGAAACAAAACGGTATGGGGTTTCTCGTTAATCCTATTGTTTGATTAAGAAGAAGAATTGAAGTTTAGATCCTTGTTCGTGCTAGGATCAAAGGTATGTATCTTTAATATTCGGTTAATCTCTTTACATGTTAAATATTGATTCTTTGCTTCCGCTACGTGCTTTGGTGATGTATTATTTATTTATATGATTGTCATGGTATCTAAATTCTAACAGTGGCATCACGAGCCGTTTAACATGTAATTGTATTACCAAAACGCATAAAAATCGAATTTTTGATTTGGATTAACATGTTTAGTCGAATTTTTAGGGTTTTAGAACATAAAAAATTTCGAACCTAATTTTTTTTTTTTTTGGGGGGGGGGGGGGGGGGGGTTCGATCCCTCTTTAATTAAAAAGCTAGTTTTGTAACCCAAAAATTAGGAACATGTGTGTTTATGTGTCTAAAGTTAGGGAAGACCTAATTAATTAAATTAATGAATCTTTTATGTGCAACGTGGTATATGTTTGCTAAGGCTTACGCAACCAACTTGTTGGTGTATGTGGTCCATTGGTACCATTAGCTCGAAAATCAATGGGAGTCTTAGTAATTATATGCATATTAAAACATATATAGATTATTAATAGGATTTATCAAAAGGTTTGTATGTGGCTATATGATTTAATGGTTAAGATTATATGAGCTATTATGTGGTTATTTATTTTTATTAAATTAGTTGCCTTTTTTGTTTAAATTATTTGTTGAATTGTAAGCAAAAGGAGGGTAATTTTTGAATAGAAAATAAATTGACCTAATAACTATGAAACCTTGATGTAATAAATTATATATTGCAAAGTCTTATGTGCCGACAGTGGTTCGCTTCGCACGGTAATTTGCTCCCAGGCGAGACTAGCAATATTATAGTATATAACATATTTTTTAAGACTTAGAATCATAAACTTTTGATTGAATGATGAGTTTTGTACCAATAGTGTGAACGGCTCACCCAGTTTAGACAAACTATAAGAAGGGTATAAGGAGGCTTGACATTAAATTGTCATCCGAAAGGGACGCGTTTTTAATTAGCCTTCGGGTGGACGTTTGTCTCTCCGCTCCTTTGTGCGTCTAATTGGAGCTACCAAGTAATGCTATTATTTTGTACAAAATTATCTTAAGGGTGAATTGACCTCAATTTCACGCGCCACTTTTGTGGTAATTATCCGAATAACTTGGGTCTTTATGACTCATGCAGCAGTAGGATATAGTGGGCGATAATTGGAGGTAATTCTTTGATTGGTGAACCCAATACCTCAATTGAAACTTTGTTGATTTAACTCTTAGCCTAATTGGTAAATAAAATTGTTTTGAAAAACTTTATGATACGAAGATGTGTGCATGCTTCTTAGTACATATTTTGATTGTCACATCAAAATAAATACCCTAACATTTAAGTCCATGCTATCTAATTATAAGAGACACTTGGAGTTAATATTTAGCGTAAGTGAGACTGTGGAGGTCCTCTTCTGTTTGATACACGGTTAAGGTGGTTAAACCTTGTGTCTTTGTGTATAAGATATATTGAGTTAATATGATTAAGTACGCGGAATTTACTTAACCACACTTAGAAGGTTATGTATGTTATGGAAATGGAAGAATTATATTTGTTACTTGACAATGAACAAAGAAAGTATTTCACTAAACGATTCAATATTATTCCAAATAATACGAGTGATCTTGAGTTTTTCACTAGGGTTACAAAACCTTGAATCTTATACTTCTAGATTTGTAATATGTTATTTTTGTTTGTTCTATGTCTTAACAGATATTCACACATATTCACTAGACTAAGATCTCTTTTATAGTTGCAAAAGATCTTTACAAATTGCTTAAAAGTCTTGACCGACTTACTTGTTTAACTTATGCATATTGGTGTCAGTACATAAGATACAACATGTATCTATGTACACAACTTGTTAACTAAGCACATGGAGTAAGATATTATCTACCGTATATGTTTGACCAAAATACAATAAATATCTTTTCGATCTTATCCAATGAGTCACTGATCAGCAGTACCTTATACAACTAGCAGTACCTTCAACTTGAACTAGCAGTACCTTCTTGCTCTAGCAGTACCTTCATGTACTAGCAGTACCTTGATCATGAACTAGCAGTACCTTTGACTTAGAGTAAATTCTAATACTCTAACTTCAGAATATTTAATTCCCAACAATCCTCCCCTAAACATGTGAATCAATTCAAACATGTTTTCTGAATTAAATGAGGACTTGTGAAGATCTTTCAAACACTTCATGAATCTGAACTATTCTTCTATTCTGAACTCATCTGCTTTGTTCTTCTTTGACTTCAGCAATTCAAAACATTGTACCAAAAGATGGTGCAATTTCCTTGGATGGAGGAATTGTAAGAGGCAATGATTTCAACAAGTGAAATCATCTATCAGCATGCCTTTGCAAGTGATAAACAAACATAATGAACTGAAATTGAAACTTTCCTTCGTTTGATCTAGATAGAACTTTCTCCTTTAGAAATGCTTCATCCCTTCTAGATATTTGATCTGTTCTAATCATTTTCAACCTCTACATCATCATCTTGTATGCTCTTGTCTTCTCCTTCCATATATTGGTTTATTCTTCCTTTTCTGGGAAATTATTTCCTTCTCTGAGATTATAACCTCCCCTGAAGCAAATAACTTTTGTTTCCTCCCCTTGTTTGGAAGATCTCACTATGTACTAAAGAACTTCTCTTCATATCACCTGATCTATCAGTTTGAACTTATTTTCAGACAATATTGTACATGAAGCCATCAATTCCTTAAGAGTTTAAGTTGCTGTCCTCATCACTTCTAGGTGTGTTAACTCCTATGAGAGGTGAATCAGTGAACATTTTGATTCATAGTCCATAAATGAATGGTTTTTCTGAATCCTTGAAAATCCTTTTAAGAAATCATTTAACTTAGTAGTATGTTCATGATTTTGAGAATTGAAAAATCATACTACTTCCAACCATTTTGAAGAAATCAAGTGTGTAACAGACACCTAATCAAAATTTCGGTTTAAAAATAACCTCTGGTTGTGTGAGAACCAATGTATTTCAGTTATCACTAACTGCCTGTGAAAAGATAAATCTATTCAAAAGATTTTCTTGACAGGGTTTCCAGCTCATAGCAATTGTTACCTCCAACACAAGTGTTAGATTCACTTTTACTAGCTGTTATTTCTATCAGATGTCCTTAGACTAACTCATTATACTTGAAAGTATAAAATGATAGAAAGTGAGTTGTATCAGTTACTATCTGATCAACTAAGTCATCAATTCAATTGTGAAATATCATAACTAGATTTCAAGAAAGAAGTTTTAAGGAGGTTTAATTCCTAAACTCAGTCCATCATAAATCTACTATGGTCAGCAATTTGATAAGCATTCTGCTGTTCCCATTTCACTTGAAATATCCTTTGTGTTTACATATTCATACCTGAAATAGTTAGTCTAAAACCAAAAGAACAATGTACAAAGTACTTGTCTTGCATTAGAATAGTCATAAAACCAACTGTATGAATAACACAATTCAAATTTTGATATAGCAGTACCTTATAAATCCAGCAGTACTTTTAAAAATTTATGTACAAAAACACATCATATTGAAAATTTAAAGATTAAGCATTCCAATACTTGCTATTAAGTACTGAAACCTTGAAACATCAAAGGCTTTAGTTAACAGATCTGCAAAATTATGCTCTGAAGCAATTTTAAGAACTTGAATTAATCTTTTCTCATTGCAATCTCTTATAAAGTGATGCCTAATTTCAATGTGTTTTGTTTTAGAGTGTTGTACCGGATTTTTAATAATACAAATTGTACTACTATTATCAATATAAATAACAGTGTTTAAGAAATTGTACCCATAATCAAGAAGTTGGTTTTGAAGCCATAGAACTTGACTAGAGCAACTTGCAGCAGCTATATATTCAGCTTCAGTTGTTGAATTTGCCACACTTGTTTGCTTCTTACACTGCCATGAGACAAGTCTACACCCAAGGAATTGACATCCTCCAGTTGTTGACTTTCTGTCTAAGCTAGCACCAGCATAATCACTATCCGAATATGCTACCAAATCAAAAGGAGATTCTCTAGAATACCATATACCCAACCTTGGTTGACCTTTAAGATATCTAAAAATTCTCTTGACTGCAGTTAAATGAGAAACCTTTGGAGTAACTTGAAATCTTGCACAGACACAAACAGAAAACATGATATCAGGTCTAGATGATGTAAGATACATCAAAGAGCCTATCATAGATCTGTAATTGTGTACATCTATATTTTCTCCATCTTCATCTTTCAGAAGGTGCTTCTCTGAGTCCATTGGTGTGCTTGCTATTTTTGAATCAGTAAATTGAAATTTTCTAAGTATCTCTGCAACATATTTGTCTTGACTAATAAATATGCCTTCAGATGATTGCTTAACTTGCAAACCCAAAAAGAATGTAAGTTCTCCCATAGAACTCATCTGAAACTTATCTTTCATAAGCTTCTCAAATTCTAAACACATTTCCTTCCTTGTAGATCCAAAGATAATGTCATCCACATACACCTGCACTAACAGAAGATCCTTCTTGTGCTGTTTGATGAAAAGTGTCTGATCAATCTTTCCTCTTTGAAATCCATTTTCTAATAAGTAGGAAGCAAGTGTTGCATACCAAGCTCTTGGTGCCTGATGAAGGCCATAGAGAGCTTTCACTACTCTGTACACTTTGTTTGGATGTAATGGATCAATGAAGCCAGGAGGTTGTGAAACATACACCTCTCTTTCAATTTCACCATATAAAAATGCGCTTTTGACATCCATTTGGTAGACTGTGAAGCCTAAAAATGAAGCATAAGCTAGAAACAGCCTAATTGCCTCAATCCTTGCTACTGGAGCATAAACTTCATCATAATCTATTCCTTCTTCTTGTGTGTACCCTTGTGCTACTAGTCTAGCCTTATTCTTGATCACAATTCCTCTGTCATCCCTTTTGTTCTTAAAAACCCATCTAGTGCCAATTAGCTTCTCACCTGTAGGTAAATTAGCTAGCACCCAAACCTTTTGAATCTTGAACTGAAGAAGCTCTTCTTGCATAGCCTCTACCCAGCTTGAATCATCTAGGGCTGTAAGAATATTCTTTGGTTCCTTTTGAGAGAGAAAACATACAAATAAACATGAGTTTGAAAGTTCATGTTGTTTTGAAGCATAAAGGGCATCAAGAACCCCTTTTTGGTCTGAAGAGACTAGTTGTCTTCTTGTCTTCACACCAGATTGTATATCTCCTATCACATTATCAAGGGAATGAACTTTGTGAATTTTTGTGTGTGGTGTAGTGGGAACATGATACGATGATGAAAGATTAGTCAAATCCACTTCATCTTCTTGGAACTCTGCATCTTTTGAGTGTGAAGGACCAGCAGTACCTTCAACTGAACTAACAGTTCCTTCAAATGAACTACCAGTACCTTGAGAAGTACTAACAGTACCTTGCTCTGTCTCAGCAGTACTTTCAATATTCAACATATTGAGTTGTTCCTCTGTTCCAACATCTTTTCTTTGAGCCTCAACATCCTCTTTTGCTTTACCAGAAGAAGATTCATCATTGTTTGAAGCTAAATCCACACTGGAACTTGACCACAATGGCATAATGACATCAGATTGATCTTTATCTAACTCCACCTCATTTGTTGCTTGTGAACCTGAAAAATTATTAGTTTCTGCAACAACAGGTAAATAATTCATAGAGTTTGTTAGATAATCAAGATCAAATATCCATTTGGGTCCTTGACCTACTACATTGGATTTGTTTTCCTGAAACTCCACATGTAGTTCTTCTTGAACTTTCTCAGTTCTTAAGTTGTAAACTCTAAAAGCTTTGCTAACAAGAGAATATCCAACTAAGAAACCTTCATCTGCTTTACCATCGAATTTTCCTAAATGGTCTAAGGTATTGAGAATTGTCACATGACATCCAAAAGGTCTAAGAAATCCTATTGCAGGAGTTCTACCATTAAAGAGTTCATATGATGTCTTATTGTGAGGCTGTACAACTAAAACTCTATTTTGAACATAGCAAGCAGTGTTAATTGCCTCTGCCCAAAAGATTATAGGTAGCTTAGAATCAGCTAACATTGTTCTAGCAGCTTCAATTAGTGTTCTATTCTTTCTTTCAACCACTCCATTCTGTTGTGGTGTTCTAGCAACACTATATTCTCTCCTAATACCTTTTTCTTTGCAGAAATCATCCATAACTCTATTTCTAAACTCTGTCCCATTATCACTCCTAATGACTTTGACTTTCTTGCTTACTTGGTTTTCTATCAGTGTAATGAATTCCTTAAGAATGCTTGATGTCTCATCCTTAGTGGCTAAAAAGAAAACCCATGTAAATCTGCTATAGTCATCAGTTATAACAAGACAATATTTTTTATGTTGTATACTTCTTACTGAAACTGGTCCAAATAAGTCCATATGCAGCATAAACAATGACTGATTGATAGAGTTAAAAATTTTGGGCTTACAAGTGGCTTTGTGTTGTTTGCCTTTTAGACAAGCAATGCATGTTTGATCATTTTCAAATCTTTTGTGAGGTAAACCTCTTACCAAACCATTCTTAACAATTTTATTTATGGTTTTGAAGTTAATATGACCAAGCCTTCTATGCCATAGCATTGATTCATCCAATGTGGCCTTTGATACAAGACAAGTTAAATCTTCTTTAGGAATGATGTTCTTCATATCAACACTATACATATTGGCCTTTCTAGGAATTCTAAGAAGTACTTGATTTTCATCAGGCATCTTAAAATCCTTAGATAGAACAAGACATTCAGTGTCAGTAAAAAGGACATTATTCTTTTTGTCACACATTTGTGAGACACTAAAAAGATTATACTTTAACTCTTGTACATAGTACACATTTTCAAAATCTAAATTTCCGGTTTTAATAGTACCTTTACCAGAAATTTTGCCACGAAAACCACCTCCAAAGGTAACATATCCTCCATTGAATTCTTGAAAATCTGAAAGATAAGACATGTTGCCTGTCATGTGATTGGAACATCCACTATCTGAGTATCCTTGATCTTGATGATCAATAGAATGTCCCTGCACACAAATAAGAAAGTTAGTTTTCTTTGGGGATCCAAGCCATTACTGACTTGAATCTGCCTCTTGCATCAATATAGTTTAATCTTTTAAGGACTGTTGATGCAACATTGGATTTTTGAATCCAACATGCTGAGGCCTTAACAGCATTTGCCCTATTACCCTTAGCAGCAGAGTGAGTAACATGTTCAGCAGAGTCTGCTAACTTTGAAGTCACACCCTTTGGTCTCCAAATTTGTTTGTGGACAACTGCTTTTGATTGAATGGGCCTTAGAACAGTTTTAGATGCATGTTTGAAAGTTGTTTTTGCATCCTTAGCTGTTGATTTTGGGTTAACAGTCATCAAAGGTCTAACAGTACCTTTGTATTTACCAGTACCTTTAATTTGTTCTGGCAGTACCTTGTTAACAGGACCTTTTTGTCTAACAGGACCTTTGGGTCCAGACTTGTTTGAGACTGTTCTGGGTTTAATTCTATGAGTATTAGAGTGAAAAAGAGTTTGAGAAGTTTGCCTTTTGTAGTTCACCCTATTGTTTTCATACCCAGTTACCCTTTGGTTGCAGAAAGCTACAAGATGGTCAAAACTACCACATGTATAACAAGCTTTATTGTAAAATGCAAAGTCATCACCTAATTGGTTAGACTTGAGGTTGTTCCAATTCCTTTGGTTACCTCTGGGCTTGTTTGTAGTTCTATATTGTTCACAATATCTAACTGGTTTCCTAACTGTCTTAACATTTGACTTAGGCCTGTTAGTGTTGTGATTGACTATCTTAGGAAGACTTGTTCCTACTTTCTTAACCAATACAGGTTTAGACATAACCTGTTGTTCTTCACTATCACTATCAGTTGTACAATCTTCAACAACTATAGCATCTCCTTTCTTAACAAAGGACACCTTGTCCTGATAAGATAAAGTTTTATCTAAACTTTTACTTACCTTCTCTATCTTTGGAGATTTAGTGACCTTAGAACCATATTCCATGATTGGTTCTTGAAACTCAGGTAACCCTGTGTGTGCTAAATCAATACCTGGAGGTGAATGAACACCTCTGTATGGTGGGGGTACAGACTTAAATCCAACACCAGAATTAACTTTATCAATAACTTGGGCTTCCCAAAGTCTATTGAATCCTTCTGAGGAATGTGCTAAAACATCCACAGAAACCTTTACATTTTCTCTTTCATTCTTATGTTTAGCTAATGATTCATTCAACTCAACAATACACTCATCTCTGATCTTAATGTCATTTTTTAGTATATTGATGTCATCAGCAAAATTAATTTCATTATTTTTAAAATGTAAAACTTGTTTTTCTAAAACACCTAGACCTCTTTTGTGATTAGCCAAATTAAACAAAGAATCAAGCAGCTCTTGTTTATGAGCTTCAAATCTTTTATTAAGGTCTTCATAAGCTTTAAGATTAGGACATGATTCAGTACAAGATGTAATATTGTTTACCTCTGAATCAGAATGAGCCATTAGAGCAAATTCATTGGCCAAAAGAGCAACATTTGGTGGTGCATCCTCTTCAATAGCCATAGAGCTCCAATCATAACCAATACCATCAATAGCCAACATAGCCTTTGGCTCTTCAACAGTAACTTCCTTTTTCCTATCTTGCTTATACCATGTGTTTCTGTTCTCCTGCTTTCTTGGGCTTCTACACTCCTTAGCAAAGTGTCCTAACCTATGACAGTTGAAACACTCTACTTTCTTCTTATCAAACCCAGCAGTATCATTACCATTTATGGTAATCTGCTTCCCAGTTCTTTGCCAATACTTCTTAGCCCTCATGCTAAGCAAAGCAACCTGCCATTTAATATCCATAGCTTCCAAATCATCACCATCTACCTGCTCAAGGTCTTCATGGTTGAGAGGAGAGCCATTAGATTGACTGGTAATGAAAGCATAGAATGTTGAATCTCCAAGACCAGCAACATCCTTGTGAGAACTTGTAGAAGGAGCACTTTCACCTTCATCTACCTCTTCATTCTTACTAATACTAGGAACTGACAAGAGTGCCACGTTTCCAGAACTAGTACCATAAGTTCCAGACTTTCTAAGACTTTGTTCAACAATTTTGAAGTTGTTGTACAAATCATTGAGCTTCATTGTTTCAATGTCTGGTTTGTTCATCCAGACAATAACATGAGTGTGGAACTCATCAGGTAGACTTCCTAAAAACTTCATGTTGAGATCTTCCTTCTCTGTCTCAACACCCAACACAGCTAACTGACTGACAAGCTTATGTAATCTTGAGAATAGCTTATCAAGAGACTCATTACTAAAAGCAGTAAAGTTTTCAAATTGTTGCTTTAGTAGTGTCTTCTGTGTCTTTTTGGTAGTTTCATTACCACCAAAATATGCACAAATCTCTTCAAAAAGAGTTTTTGCATCAAGATACTTGTTGAATGATAGCATCTGCTCACCAGGAATGGTCATAAGCAGCAAATTTCTTGCTTTCTGATCATTTCTCTTCAGTATCTTCTCTTCATTTGACACTGGCCCAGTATTTCTTTTTCTAGTTGTTTTACCTTCTAGGACAACTTCTGAGTAGCTTGGTGAAAAAGAATCACCATATATAATTATATCCCAAAGAGTATAATCTTGGACCATGAAATATTGCTCAATTCTCATCCTCCATAACTCAAACTCATTGGGTTTGATTATGGGCAACTTTGCAGCAACATTTGTCTGAACATCATGAGCTTCCATTTCTGTTTCTTCTAAATCAAATATATCAACCTCTAGCTCTGATACCAACTGTGGAGGTCCTCTTCTGTTTGATACACGGTTAAGGTGGTTAAACCTTGTGTCTTTGTGTATAAGATATATTGAGTTAATATGATTAAGTACGCGGAATTTACTTAACCACACTTAGAAGGTTATGTATGTTATGGAAATGGAAGAATTATATTTGTTACTTGACAATGAACAAAGAAAGTATTTCACTAAACGATTCAATATTATTCCAAATAATACGAGTGATCTTGAGTTTTTCACTAGGGTTACAAAACCTTGAATCTTATACTTCTAGATTTGTAATATGTTATTTTTGTTTGTTCTATGTCTTAACAGATATTCACACATATTCACTAGACTAAGATCTCTTTTATAGTTGCAAAAGATCTTTACAAATTGCTTAAAAGTCTTGACCGACTTACTTGTTTAACTTATGCATATTGGTGTCAGTACATAAGATACAACATGTATCTATGTATACAACTTGTTAACTAAGCACATGGAGTAAGATATTATCTACCGTATATGTTTGACCAAAATACAATAAATATCTTTTCGATCTTATCCTATGAGTCACTGATCAGCAGTACTTTGATGTAGTAGCAGTACCTTCATGTACTAGCAGTACCTTGATCATGAACTAGCAGTACCTTCGACTTAGAGTAAATTCTAATACTCTAACTTCAGAATATTTAATTCCCAACAGAGACCTTGACCTAGATATTAATGACAAGGTAAATTTCCATGGCGTGATACCGTGACATGGAGAATTTGCAGTTTCTAAATTAGACGACTTAATTAAGTTATAAGTGAGACCTTGAAACTTAAGGCATGAGATGGGAAGATGTTGTTCTACACTATTAAGAATCAAGCTACCTAGATTAACAACTAACCAAGACCTAGATCTAGAGAGAGAAAGTTAGAGAGAGAAAGAGAGTGGAAGATTGATTCACAAATAATAAGGAAATGTTTAACATACAATCAACCAACCCTCTCCCTTGAATGGGAGGGGGTATTTATAGTTTTTACAAGTGCATGGGCTTGTAGCCCTAATTAACATAATTAACTTAACTAATAAGACACAGTCCATGGGCCTTCTACACTGGCTGGGCCCTAAATCAAACATAAAGGCCTAAGCTACCTATTACATAATGATCAATACTTGATAATACAAAACGTGTTCCCAACAATCCCCCCCTAAGTATTGGTCATGAAGGTAGCTTGACGTCGTCTTTGCTTCTTTGGCTTAGACGTCACTTGAATCTTTGTTCTTTGTTCTTGTCGTGATATGATATGATATGCTACTGATCTGCCGTTCTTCAATGGTCTCTGCTTCTGGTGTCTTCACGTCTTTTCCAACATGCTCATATTTCTTTTGACTTTAGTTCTGCAACTGGTTCTCACATCTTCCATCTTTTACTTGTGAAAGGTTGTATTGCTTGAACTTTGACTTTTCTTTAACTTTTATTGAACTTTTGTTATTTCTGAGTCTTTGTGAGAATACATCTTCAGGATATGAGCATGATGGAATCTTGATGGTGGTTGAACTCCAGGTCTTCAAGCTCCTCCGCAGGTACATCACGAACCAACCAGCACTTACAGGTTCAGACTTCGAGATCGTCAACAGCATAGTGTAAAGACTTTCTCTAATCTTTACCCAGGCCGTTCTGAACCGGATACCCTCGAAAGGGCTTACACGGACACACCGAAGTGCACCCACGATTCAGTGAGTCGCTGGAGATCACCCCACGACTGTAGACCGTTTTGAAGCAAACACTAAGCGTAACCCACAAGGAGTTACCGAAGTGACCTACTGTCAGGGCTGTTTGATGTTGACCCTGGCAGGATTTCCATTTTATCACTGAGAATCACAATTGTGAATTCTCTCAAGAATGTTCTCGGCAGATTGCTAAGATCTGCGTAGGACTCTTCTTAATTTTACATCTGATGCCCATGATGTAGAACATCAGTGTAATACTAAGTGTTCCTAAGAGATCTTTGATGTATCTCATGGCTCTAGACTCGATTTGTGCACATTTGTTTGGTTGTCGGAGGCGTGGAGCAGAGTGCCTCCTTTTCAATATCAACACACTCGTAGTGAGAGGTTGATAGATTATGAAAGGTTCTCCGTGTGAAATGAAACAAGTGCCTTTTGAGAGACACCTGAGTGGCTAGAAGGTTTAGTGCAGTGCGTCACTGGGTCCATGACTGCTTTATTCTTCAATACCGGTGATGCTCATCAACTAGTAGATTATGTATTGAACCCGGTGTCTGCCCTAAGGTTGAACAAAATGGAGGGCTATTTCTTTTCACCCTTTTCTTTTGCTTTTCTTTTTAATTCTTCAACCCCTTCTTTCTCCTTTCATTTCATTTCTCCTTTTTGTATCATACCTAGGACTTTCTAGTTCTAAACTATGGGAATTGTCCTTGGGTAGATCCCTCCGGCTCTGGTGGATCATAGGACGGTTTTTTCTAAACCTTCGTCACCTTATAACTTCATGACTATCCTATGTTGCCACAACCAAAATGTGACTTGATCGATTTTCTTTGAATATGACCTTTGCGAGACACGCTTACATCACTAGTGTAACTAGCTTGAAATTATTACCCGTCCCGGTCATATTGAAAGAAAATCTCTCACATACGGTACACTCTACTAAGACTTGACCTTTGTGAGACACGCTTACATCGCCAGTTAGACTGGTTTAAAATTATTACCCGTCCCGTTCAAATCCTTTCGATTACTGACTTTTGTTTTCCGTCAACTCGTGGGTGAGATATTCTGAGATATTACATCCCGAATTGGTACATTCTACTTAGACACGTCCATTGCGAGACACGTTTACATCACTGAATAAATTCAGCTTGAAATTATTACTCGTCCAGGACATGTCTTTTCGATTACTGACTGGTGATTATCGTCTATTCGAGGGTAATTCTGAGTCTGAGCACTCGTGAGATATCATTTTTCCTTTTTCATATTTTAATCATCACGTATTCTCCCCCTCAAAAATAGCATACTTATGATGTTTTTGATAAACGTTTGATAAAAATATGCCGTATGAGTTTTATGGGGAGAATTTCAAGAACTTTAGTTTGTTGAACAAAGATTATGTTTCAAATACTCCCCCTTAACGAGGGAATACTTGTCCTTATGAGCAGAATTTTTGAAAAAACTTGGAAAAAATTCTGGTTTAATTCTACTCATAAGAAAGAAGCTTTCGCTCCTTCGATCAGGATTGAGGCACTGAAGCGTACCTCAGGGTCCTTTATATACAGGAACGGGTTGTGCACTGTTATGTGTGCACAAGCCAAAGTCAGTGATGAAATATGATGAAATTATGGAAATGATGAAATGGTACCGATGATTATTACTCAGGACGACGAAACGTGAGGATGTTAGGAACCCTTGCACGACCTCCGACGTAACTTTCCAATCTTCGCATTTGAGCCCGAAACTTGATCTTGTGGTCAATTCGTTTGATAAACTTCATAGCTTGCTTTGCATCGTTTTTGCTCCACTTAAGCTTTCTTAGCCATCCGGTTGTCACTCCCTTACCCCGATTATCCAAAATCTTCTCAAGTTCAATCTTGACATGCAGAAGAGTTTCGTCACTGAACTTGCGGAGATCTTCAAAACCCATAAACCTTGTTGTGACTCTGTCCCTCACATAATACACCCCAAATGGTCTATCCCCAAATGTGTACGGTGTCTTGTCACGGCTTCCTGGAGGTTGAAAATCTGGCTTGACGAGATTTAACTCGGTCTGGTAACTTTCCACCCCAAGATGGACATCCTCAACGCGTGTTCTGATAACTGCGCTGCGGATGTAGATGAGAATTGAATTGATGATATCATACTGAAGGCGTCCAGGGAGATGTTCAAGTTTTCCCTGAATTTTCAGTAGATACATGTCTTCGATATCGTTGAGGTTCAGATATGGATAGTCAGTTTCACTGAAAGTATACTCTTTGTCATCTAACCTTCTGACGGTAATCCTTTTCAAAAAGTTATACCCAAACATTGATTCGGTTTCAGCACTGGTAATGGATAGGATCCTGTTTGTGTTCCTCACCACGGTTTTGGTAGTTTTCTTGGTAATCATAAACTTGTAGTACAATCTTCGTGGATTTGGCCAGTGGAAAACTCCGAGAGCATCATCTTCATTGTATTCTTGAACTTTGTTAATCCATAGACTGCCAACTTGTTCTTCTAGACCTTCAATGGCATATGAAGCTGCTGGATATTTGGTGAGTGACGTTGCATAACGTTTCTCAGGGTCTGTATTTCCATACATGAGATAGTCTAAATCATGGTTGAAGAAGTATGCTTTGGGTAACTTTAGATTATGGGGTTGACCAATGAGTGGTAAGGGTTGGGAGTAATCACGGAGGGTAAGTTGTTCTTTTGGGTTAGAGACGAGAGCATGATCCCAGGAGATCTTTTCTGATAGAGCTCGTGCAACTTGTTCAATGTTATATTTAAACTCTAGCTCAGTTGTCGTTAAAGTCTTGAACTCAGTGAATCCTCCTTTGCGAACTCTAATGATGTCAGATAAACCCAATTTCTGAACCTTCATAACTTTCTTTAACCGTTTAGTAAAATCCACAATGGATCCTTCAATTGGAGTGTCATTTTCAACATCAGGGTATGCATCGACAATCGTCTCGAACCAATCGAACCTTGGAGCAGACGGATTGACCCATTCAGGTAGTGGAGTGTCTTTTTCAGTAGCAGATAGAGCATCGACTTGTTTAACTTTTGTTGGAACAATGGGAATGTCATGATCAGAGCTCACATCATTCAAAGATTATGTGTCCTCGAATGCTCCGCCTCCAAGAGGAACGAATGTCGGTTGGCTTGATTGTTTTGTTGTGCCGAAAGAATGTGTTGTGGAAGCCCGACCAGTCGATGGAGAGTGTCTCCTTCGTTTCTTCCCTTGATTATCTGGTTCATCTTGACGGCGCTTGACTGGTTTGTTTTGTCTGCAAGGTTCATCCTTTTTCTCAGCTCGTCTCATCGAATTCACCAAAGCTTGTTTTAGTTCTTCCTCTTCAGGTTTATCGAGAACTTCTTCAAGTAGTTGTGCCCTGAGAATAGATCCAGACGGTTTTGGTGGTACGGTTCTGATTGTTATCGGTGTTGTCTGTATTAAGGTTGCCACTGTCTGATCTAGATTCCTTTGGACAAATGTGTTGAGAGTTCCCTGAAGGTTGGCTTGAAGATATTGAGTGACCTCTTGAGTTACTTGAGAACTGACTATCTGTGGAACATGAGTTTTCAAATATACTTCTGTTGTCTTTTCCAAGTCGAAGTTGTTAAGCCGAGAAATTTGGTTGTCCACTTTCTCTTCTATGTTTTTGATCTGTTGTTTTATCTCTGTGTGCTCTTTTTCTTCTGCCTTAAATTTCTGTGACATATGCTCTTGAAGTGTGGTAAACTTCTCCTTGAGTTCACTGTATTCATTTGTTGATTGACCAACAGATGACGAATGTGGGGACGGTGATTTGTCATCCTGTTGGTTATCAGACTTGTCTTTACGTTCATCTTCTTCATCATTGCTTTCATCTTCATCACTTGTGCTTTCTCCTTCTCCTTCTTCATCATCTTCTTTATTTTTGTTGCTTTCAAATTCTTCAGACCCAGACCCAGATACTGATTCACTCTCTGAGTCACTAAGTGTTTCAGACTTTGCAGGTTCAGACTCCTCCTGTTCTTCCTCAGGAAGTGATGTTGTACCTTCACCTCTTCTCGTTTTCTCACGTCTTTCTTCAACTTTTTTATATTTCAATGAGCTTTCTTTTGAGGCTTGCATCAACTGTTCTCTTTCTTCTTTGTCAGTCAATGGTGGTTTAATTGGTGAATATCGTGTATCAGAAAACTTGATCTGCTTCCCTTTACCTGGTTTCAATCCCTTGTCTGATTCTGACAATGTAGATTTGAATTTCTCAATACCTTTCTTTTTCTTGCCTTTACTATGTTCAACTTCTTCTTCTTCCTCCTCATCACTTAGTTCATCATGAAGTTGCATTGCTGATGAGGCTTTGGAAATCACTTTTCTTTTCTCAACTGTAGTGGCTTTCTTTGAACGAGAAATAGTGGCTCGAGATGGGATTGATTTACTCTTTCCTTTCGGTGATTTTGCTCCTTTGGGTATGACTCCCACCTTTTTAGCTTTCACAGCTTCATCATACTTCCGATATGCCTCGGTATTCATTAGTTCTTCATTTAACATGTTTGGTGGAATTCTGGCCCCTTGTTTCTCTGTGTCTGAACTTTGTGTCTTCATTCTGGTGAGAACATGGTCATCTTGCTCAGTGTGCTTCCTTTCGGTGTCAAATCGTACAAGCTCAGGATGAAGTTTCATGAAATGAGCAATGAGGAGTTTGGTGAATCGTGGAAAAGGAATTTTGTAGTCCTTCTTGTTCTGATGAAATTTATGACTCTGGAAGACCATATCATTCCATATGTACTGAGCAAAATTCAAGTGTTTCATGTTGATCACTCCACAGAAAAATTATGGTGTTCTTGTCTAGGGTGTTCTAGTCCCGTGGTTTTCCCAGTGATACAGTGAATGATGATGGAGTACATGGTTAACCAGGGTTGAGGGAAGTATTTTCTCTCTACTTTGTAGAGAGAGGAGAGTGGTTGTTCTTTTTTGTCATACCCCAGAAGCTGAAGTGTTCTGGCCATTTCATCAAAGGTAGGGTTGTTCTGAAATTTCTTCAAAGTGTCAGTTTCTTCTTTTGGGAGTTCAAGAACATTCCTTAGAGTCTCAACCTTGAAGGTGACTTCTACGGTGTCCAGGGTGATAGTTATGCTTTCTTCATCTTTACTGATAACCATTGACTCCCAGAACTGGTTGAGGTAGATTTGTGGAACACTTGCAGTGTTTGTCAATGTGGATCGGATGAAGTGACTGTCGAGAATTTCTGCTATAATCTGACAAGATTCATGACATCTGAGCTTCTGGAAATCAACTCTTGAATTGGAGTGACGGATCTTTTGTTTATCCTTTGCTGGTGTGTTTTTCTTTTCGATAAACGATGCTTGTGACATAGTTCAAGACATGATTCACCTGATCAACATAAAAACCAACAACAATACGCAAATGCATATAGTATTTGTGTTAGTAAATGACATTAGTTATATTTATCATACTCATTATTCAAGCAAACCATATTTCAACCAAGTTCATCATAGCAATTTGATTAGAATTAATCTTAGATCAGCACATGAATTCAATCTCATTCAGCATAGATACTAGATTATCATGAAACTCTATCACCTTAGAATCATAGAAACTAGATCACATCATCATCCAAACTTGATCACAGAAACTAGGTCACATCAGAAACTAGATCAACCTATTCAGCTATGAAACTTGATTAACTCAACACAAAAGAAAAAACTCGATTGTTTGAATCTCGATAATAGATACTTGATCAACTTAGAAACAATCAAACAAAGTAAAGAAACTTGACTAAGTGAGATTACTTGACTAAGTCAGTTGCTCGACTAAGTCAGTTGCTCGACTAAGTCAGTTGCTCGACTAGTCAGTTACTCGACTAGTCTGAGTTACTCGACTAAATCAAAGTTATTAGACTAGTCAAAGTTACTCGATTAAATCAAGAAACTCGACTAATCAAAGTTACTCAACTAAATCAAGTTACTCGACTAAGTCAAGTTACTCTACTAAATCAAGAAGCTCGACTAAATCAAGTTACTCGACTAGTCAGAGTTACTCGACTAGGATTAACCTTGACTAGGAGTATCTCGACTAGTCAGAGTTACTCGACTAGTCAGAGTTACTCGACTAGTCAGAGTTACTCGACTAGTCTGAGTTACTCGACTAGGTTGACTGTTATCTCCTAACTCGGAGACAAAGTCGATCAAATACTACAATCTCGATCACAAACACTAATTCCCAGCACTTATTTATTGACAGCAAGAAATATGATTACACTAATAAGAAGCTCGATCAACAAACTTTTTGGCACAATGAAATTCAGTTTCTAGCAAAACATATAGAGAATCACAACCAGACAAGCATTTACACACATCCATTATACAATACTCAATTACGCACAACATATGATCCCTTATTCTACCGTAACTCATAAACCCTAAGTAGAACAAATTCAGCCTCATTGATGATAAGAATCTAATTAACTAATGGTAACAAACTCAGAAACATGAAGAGAATCTATCCCACTAACACAATTTCTTCAGAATCCATCAAACAAGAAATCCCCAATTCTAATGATAAACCCTAATTTGAAAATCTTAAAATTCAAACAATATGGCAACGTTCTCAAGTATGAGTACCAAATTAATTGAAATAAAAGACTTACAAAATAGATTTTAACAAGCAGATCAAGAACTTTTAATTGATATGATGAAACAGAGAAAATTCGCGCGTTCTTAGTGAAAGTGAGAGAGAGGGAATACTGTATATGTTAGAGAATTTTGACTTTGGTCAGCCCTAATGGTTTTATTAAATTAATTTTGAAGATTTGACAATTTTAATCCTTTAACTTGATTCCTATATGAGTTTTTGGTCCAAACTTAACATTTATAACATATTTGACATGTTCAGCCCTTTTCCTCGAGACTTAGTATCATTTTGAATCCTAAAAGCAACAATTCCTAATGAGACAGATTTAGCCCTTGATGAAAGATCAGAAGAAGATATGAGAAGGTAGATGTGCAAAAAATTTCTCCCCCTCCAAATATGATCGATATTTGAAATTACTGAAAATTTGAAAGTTCGAGATCATATTTTGGTTCAGATCTACTTTTGCACATCTAAAGAGATAAGCATCATTTTTTTTTTTTTTTTTTAAATATATATGTACATGATAGTGTAGATGTATGACTTGGTCAATTGTTGGTGAGAAACTTTGCCAAATCATCAGGAGTCAAACATCTCATCCCAATCTGATGAACTAGTTCGATGAATCTTGCATGGGGCAAAGCTTTGGTGAACAAGTCCACCAATTGGTGTTCAGTACCCACGAAGTATAACTCAATAGTACCCATTTCCACATGCTCCTTGATGAAGTGATACCGGAGCTCAATTGATGAACTCAAATAAGTACATTTTATTACTATCATTTATCCTATTTATTTGACTTGTTTTATTATATTATCTGTGAGAATTGATACGTTAATGTTTACTTTTGTAATTCTCAGGTAAAAACAAGTATTATGTGAAACTTGGCAATTTTGGACTAATTATGGAGCAAAACAAGCAAGAAGTTAAGAGTCTACTGAAATGTACAAGATCAAGACATTCTGCTCCAGATACGCCGCATCTTACTTATTACATACGGCGCATCACTATCAAGATTTCACCAGTTTCGATCCAAGATACAAGAAGACATGCGCCGCATCTAAGAATGGAGTTACGCCGCATCTTCTGGCGGTGTACGAATATTCCTGAATATATTAATCTTGGACCCCACGCGAAGTTAAGTCAATGCACCGCATCTACTTATCCTATGCGCCGCATCTAGCCCTCAGACAGAAACTATAAATACCCCAAGACCAGACGAAATTCGAAGTTCGACATTTAGCTAAGTACGAGAAGACAGAAACCCTAGGACGAATTCAGACGAAGTAGCAGCACAAGACACACCTTGAACGAAGATACAAGAGCTGTAAGAAGGGTCCTGCATGTATTCAATTCATTAAGTAGTTTTGTTTTATTGTATTAGTAAACTTTAATTCATCAGGATTGATGGGCTTGTGTAATGTGACAACGGAAAGATTGCACTCCTTTTAATATTGGTTTCCCATTAATTAAAGTTTATATGTTGATGTCTTTGGTGACTTTTATTAGTGCATTGATAACCTCTGTGTCTAGCTGAGCGTTGATCGGGTCGCCATGCCTCTGCCCTCGCCTATTTATTTTATCACCTATGCATTCTATCGTCTGTAGAAAAGTAGGAAGAAAAGGTAAATAGGATAGTCATAAGTAATCATTAAGGGTTTACTCGCCGATAAGATTAGAACCAACGAGAAAGGACTTAATCTCGGTGCGTTGCATCGAACTATACACTTCATATAAAACTAGCAATAAAACAAGTGACAAGCTACTTAAACTATCAGGACAGGTCTTCTTATTGTCTCGGGTATTTATCTGTGTACGTGTGTGCTATTCGCTGATTCGTGCCTATTAGTTTAGTTTATTATTTAATTGCAACCAAAACGTGCCAGTCTCTCAGGCTAAACCCCCTTGCGTTAGATTAGGTTGTATAGCTAACTTAAGATATTAAAATACTGATTAGGATAACTAGATAATACGTTCCACTCTTAGTGATCGACACTCTACTTACCATTATATTCATACTGACCGGGTACACTGCTCGTTAAAGTGTGTGTGTTATTGATAAGTCGGCTAAATATAAATTTAAAACTTGAATACTGCTAAAACCACAACGACATACCGTGGGTATAAATTAGAGCATACGCACACGCGCATCAAGTTTCTGGCGCCTGATGCGTGGGTTTTGCAACCTTACAACAGGTTTTACCTCTCGAGGGATCTCAAGAGGCTTACAACCCCACCAGGCAGTGTACCTGACCGATGTAGTATAGTGTAGTGGTAAGTACGGGGGATTGATCGTTCTCCACAGGGAATAGTGTTCGTTAGGTATGAAAGGCTACTCTAATTAGGTCTAAGGGTTGAGGAAGATTCTTTTTATGTTTTTATAATTTTTATGAAAGCAAGTAAAATCTCGGTTTTGAAAGAGTGGGCGGAATTAGTTGCTAGTCAACTAACCCAAATTACTACAAATGCAAATAAAATAAAATAACAAAAATGAAAATGTGGTGAGAAACTTATGTGTAGAGAAATGTGTTTACTTAGATTTCCTTACTCCCTAACTATCTTTTACCGGTTAATTAGTGTGTATTAGTCGCGTGGATGACGGGTGTATTCCTTAATACCATTCGTGGGGTGGCGTACTTACTTCCCCAACTCTACAAGCTCCTACTTCACTCCTATGTCGAGCCGGCTAGGAAGCTCCTAACATGGGATCACTAGAATTCGCTTGTGCATTAAATACAACCATAAAAACCTTTAGTACGCATTTGGTTCATGTTTCTTAAGACGTTCAAGCAAGTTACCGAATAGGAAGTTAGCCAGTTTTCTTAAGCCTAACATAGATAAACAATCATCCAATACAACTAACAACACACTAATAACCAATAATCAATAGCTAGGTTTCATTAGATCTAAGCAAACACAAGATAAATTTAGCCTAACATGTTAATCAAAAGACAAGAATAAGATAAAATCAAACAACACATAGACATATTGAATGATTAATTGATAACTTATCTTCAATGTAGCATGGAAGATCTCAAGGCAAAAAGCCTTGAAAAAGAAGCTAAATTCGTCCTAGGGTTTTCTCCCAAAATTCCACACACTAAGCTCCCTCTTATGACAAAAAATTAGAAAACTATATATAGACTTTTGCATCTGACGGCGTCACCTTATGGATTGTGACGCCGTCACCTCGCCGCTTCTAGGGTTCCCGGATGACCTTCTTGACGCCGTCCCTCTTTAGCTCTTCAAAAATCCATTATGGCTTATCAAGGCTTGACGCCGTCAGCTCGTGAACGTGACGCCGTCCCCTTATGATTTAAGCCGTGACGCCCTTGATCAAGTTAAAGCGTGACGCCGTCAGAATTCACATGCTATTTTCACTGGCTCATCATGAGTAAATTTCACGTCCAACTTTTCTTGCCAAGGCATGACGCCGTCCAGAGTAAAGTCTGACGCCGTCAAGAGTAACTTTTAGCCGATTCTTGAGACTTTGTCGTTTTCTTCACTTTTATGCTCCAAAAACGTCCAAAATGCCTCCTTTTCCAGATTTCTCCTCAAAAGTACCTAAAATGACAAAAGGAACGATTTAGGGCAATATTTGATCAAATAAATACGATTTAGGGCTTAAATGACCCCTTAAAAGCGGTACACTTTTCGCCTCATCAAATACCCTTACACTTGAGATTTGCTTGTCCTCAAGCAAATGCGCTTTTATTCTAATCAAAATACAAGTTAGGGGTCATTTAATGCAAACATAAAAGTAATTACAACAAATAATCGTTCCACTTCAATCATAATAAGCACGGAGATTACCTACTAGCACCTCACAAGTAGTGTTTAGATACTCACATCTCTCAAGTGTCATCAAAATAAATCTCATAAATGAAAACGGATAATATCTCTCACTACCTGTCATAGCAAATAGATTACCATAGGCTTGGGAAAGGATCGAAAACCTCCTCCACTAGGCGTAAGCACCAAAGATAAACTATCAAAGAGGGCTTTTAAATGGGTTGTAACGTTAGGTGTAGGGAAAAGGAAAACACGGTTTGGTTGGATAAAGGATATTTTACTGGTGGCGAGTTAAAAATCTTGATCAATTACATGTACTATACAATGTTGCTAAGCCAAGACTCGACTCGATCTTAAGCTAGAAACGAAATAACAAAATAACAAAAACATAAAAATAAACATAAAATGAAACGGGATGGTAGTCCGTATGTTTTTTCTACTTTTTCTTTTTCTCATTTTTTTGTATTTTTCTTGATTTTTCGATTTTTTTTTTTTTTTTTTTTTTTTTTTTTTTTTTTTTTTTGCATACACTTTTGCCCTACCATCCAACATAATACATCATAGGGGCATTTCATTCCCCTTACACTTGAACTTTTACATAACTTTACAAATAACTATTCTAATGACTCGAATTAAGATAATTGAAAAACTTGGAGTACTTTTAGAACATTTAGCACATATGGGGGTAATAATGTTGTTCTTCCCCATTACTCCATTACACTAGTACTTTACCCATGAGTCCCAATCGTCCCAAAACAATATGTACAAGGATATGACTCGACTTAGCAACCATGTAATCAACTAGATAATTAACTTGGGTTTAAACAAATGTTGTCACAATAATGCACTAAAAATGAGTGCATACAAGGTAGGCTAAGGCGATTTGGGTGTACATTTAAGTGGGGTGTAACAAATTCTTCCTTTAAGTAAAATGCTTAAAGGTCGAAACGAAAAGATAGGCTCTGAGGGGTGTACTAGGGGTATCGTGTACTAAAAATGAGTACAACGCAAAGGGTGTGGGAGAATTACTTGACCAATGTAGCCAATGTAATTATAACAAAAAACACAGGTGTAAAACAATGGGTTAATCCTAATGCCTCTTATCATGTAGTAAATCTAACTACACGAATGTAGTCTAACTTGTGGCCTTGGAATGGTCCTAACGCAAGTTCTAGAATCTAAATGCTACCGGTACACACATCATAGCATAAATGTTTTTCCTACCAATTCTAGGGGGAACCTCACATATTTGGGGGTGGAAAATTTTTTAGTGGTACGGTTTTTGTGCTAGTCATATAACTTCCTATCCATGAGACGCTCATTAAGACCAAAGTTTCACTCCTAAATGTTGTAAAAATTTTAAATTTGGCACTAAAATTACCCTAACAGGTATTTGTCTCAGTTTTATTACACATCTACCATTAAACAAACAAAAATCAAGCGCAATGGCATTCTCTAAAATCGTACTTTTACCCCCCCCCTTACACTTAAGATGAACATTGTCCCCAATGTTCAAATAACAAGATGTAAAAGTAAAAAGTAAAAGAATGAAATCAAATACTCCCCTGATTCGCTTGGTGGATAGTGAAATTACACGGTTAGATCTTCCTCCAAAGAGAATGTTGAAGTTCCATGACTAATGCAACGCCACAAGCTTGATTCAATAAACATCTCCTTGTCCAAAATAACCTGTTAAACCTGAGAAAACAAACACGAAAACCTGCATAACATCGGCGGGATAAAATCTATATATAAGGATATAATGCTTGTGGAATGATAATTTTGCAGATTCCTGGAGATTATAAGTTGGAGATTTTAATAAAAACTTTTTATGAAAACAAAACTTTCAAAAATTTCTGAAAATTAAATCTGACGCCGTCAGGTTATAAACCTTGACGCCGTCAGAAATGACCTGACAAAAATTTTCATTTTAAGTTTCCGGAAAATTTCTGGAAAAACCTTTACCTTACTTCCTGGAAATCCTGCAAAACATCATTATGACTCGATACAAGCATTTGACTCAAGCAAACACTAATATGTATGTTAATTTATTATTATTACGATTCATGTTAATTTGTGTCCTAATAAACCGATTTAGATTTCCCTTACACTTAACTTTTGCAAAATACCTTTATATGTAGTTAAGACGAAGTTAAAAACAACATAAAGCATTTTCACAAATTAGTTTTTAACATGAATCAATAAGAATAAAAATTAAGCATACATACGGAAACAAATAAAATCAAACAAACAAATAAATAAACACACAAAGCAAATAAAACAAATAAAGCTTGGGTTGCCTCCCAAGAAGCGCTTTTCTTTATTAACGAGTCTTGTAGCTAGACTCAAAGTCACGCTACCCTATGTAAGTGAGCTCGTCATCAAGGACGTCTTTAGGGTTAAGCTTGGATTGAAGTTTCCTATTGGTCCGCTTAGTACGATATATCTTTTCAAACTTCTCTCCATCCGGGTCATACAATGTCATCTTAATATGCCATGACCCATCTCCATCTTTGGGTGGTTTATCCCAATTCCACTTATGATCATCTTCCTCACAAATCCACTTATTCATTCCTAGGTTAATTGGCAAAACTCCTAGGAAATCAATCATCTTTCTAAAAACTAGAGAATCTTCAAATGGATCCAATTCGGTGTCCCTAGCCAAGAGTTGCTCTACCGAATGCGTTCGGTTAACAAAGTCCTCTTCTAGGTAAAATGGGCGTTGGGGTCCTATGAGGTCTCTATCAATCCAAGGTCCATATCTAGATGGTCTCCTATTTGATTCTAGCCAATGTGGTGTTGGTTCCTCACTAGTATCATAGGCATGTTTCTTAACATCATAGACTGACCAAGTATCTCCTTCTCCTACCGCTATCTTGGATTCCTTACAATCAATCATAGCACTAGCGGTCGCCAAAAATCCTCTACCTATCAACAAGGGGCATGTAGGGTCACTAACCATATCAAGGACGTGGAAATCGGCTAAAATGGTTAGTTTTCCAATGTGCACTAACACGTCCTTAACTACTCCAATCGGGTAAGCAACACTCCCATCCGCTAAACCTATTATCACCTCGGTTTCTTCAAGTTTTCCTAGTTTTAGAGAGGTGTAGAGAGGTAACGGAAGTAGGTTAAGGCTTGATCCAAGATCGGCTAATGTGTCATAGGCCTCCGAATTACCGATCTTGCAAGGTAGAACAAATAAGCCCGGGTCATCTAACTTCTTAGGTAGCTTGTTTTAAACAAAGGCGGTCCCTTTTTCGCCTAACTTAAGCTTCTTCTCATCCAACACATCAACAACCGGACTTTCAAGGTGGAGCTCCTTGAATTCATCGTCAAGGTTTTAAGTGGGAGGTGTTTCAACTATGTTGTTGACCAATTTGGATGTCATAACTTCTTGGTCATTTGGAACGACTTGCGTTTGTTTGAAACACGTGCTCATGGAATTGACCGAATAATATTGTAGACAAGAACTAGGGGACGAGACCGATGAAATAGCGTTGACGTTTAGTTTCGGGTTCTTGACCGTGTTGCTAAGGAGTGCTCCCATTTCTCGGTCATTGAGGGCTTTCAACAAGGTGTCAATCTTATCGGTCATCTCGCTTTGTTTTTGTTTGAAATCGGCTTCAAACTTTGCTAAACGAGCTTCTTGAGATGCCATAAATTGAGACATCAATCCTTCAAAGTTATCGGTACTACCATTGCCGGAAGGATTGTTGTTGAAAGTACGGTTCGAGTTGGAACCGCTTGATTGGAAACGATTAGGTGGGTTGGAAGAATTTGTTTGTTGGGCGTTTTGGTTTTGTTTCCACCTAAGGTTCGGGTGATTTTTCCATGAGGGGTTGTATGAATCACCGTAATGGTTTGGCTCGGGTTTGAAAGTGTACCACTTGTCTCCCGCTCCGTCGGTACGCGAGGATGCGTAGTCCACAAAAGCTTGTTCGGGGAGTTCCATGCAATCACGAGTGTCGTGGGGACCACTACATAATTCACATGAAGAAGTGATTTTGTTCACTTGGCTTGAAGGTTTAGGAGCCTCGTAGGATTTCATGAGAAACTTGACTTGGTCTTCAAGTTCTATGATCCTACGGTCGGAAGTGCTTGAATTGTTCGAAGGCAAAGATATTGCCTTGACCGTTTTATTCAAATCACAGGAATCACTCCAACTTTCGTTGTCATAAAGAGCAAGATCCTCTAGGAGAGCCCATGATTGTTCCGCACTTAGATCACGTAGCTTGCCACCGGCCGATTGGTCAATGGTTTGCCTCGTGGAGAGATTGATATGGTCATAGAAGATTTGGACTTGGAGCCAAAGTTCTATGCCATGGTGGGGGACTTTTTGGAGTAAGTCCTTGAATCGAGTCCATGCCTCGTAGAGAGTTTCGCCTTGACGTTGTTGGAACATCAAGATATCATTCCTTAGCTTGGTAGTTCTTCCCGGTGGGAAAAACTGAGCAAGGAAACGAGTGGTGAGATCATCCCAAGAGGTAATGGATCCTGCGGGTTGACGTTCTAGCCACTGACTAGCTTGGTCCCGCAAAGAGAATTGGAAGAGACGCAATCGGGTCGTCTCTCGAGTGGCAACATCAAGGTCTATAGAATCAACGATTTTGAGAAAGTCCTTGAGATGTTGATTAGGATCTTCAGAACGAAGTCCATGGAATGCGCATCCGCTTTGCACCAACCGGATGGTGTCGGATCGCAAGGGTGTGATATTGGCTCCTTGAGTGAGCTCAATGGTGTTTCGATAGCCATGGTGGCTAGGACGGGAATACTCTCCTAAAGTACGGGCTCTAGGAGGTGGTTGTGGTTGTTGCGGTGGTGGGTTGTGGGGGTTAAGGATATTACCATCTTCCATGATGTCGGATGGTATGGTTACGAACAAAGACACGAAGAAAATAGATAGACTAAAGAAAACCTAGAAAAATAAAACAAAAATCTCACTAGAAAGGAATCTAGTGAGTAGACCTAATAGAAATAAAAATTCAACCTAAACAATAACTATTCCCCGGCAGCGGCGCCAAAAACTTGATGCGTGGGTTTTGCAACCTTACAACAGGTTTTACCTCTCGAGGGATCTCAAGAGGCTTACAACCCCACCAGGCAGTGTACCTGACCGATGTAGTATAGTGTAGTGGTAAGTACGGGGGATTGATCGTTCTCCACAGGGAATAGTGTTCGTTAGGTATGAAAGGCTACTCTAATTAGGTCTAAGGGTTGAGGAAGATTCTTTTTATGTTTTTATAATTTTTATGAAAGCAAGTAAAATCTCGGTTTTGAAAGAGTGGGCGGAATTAGTTGCTAGTCAACTAACCCAAATTACTACAAATGCAAATAAAATAAAATAACAAAAATGAAAATGTGGTGAGAAACTTATGTGTAGAGAAATGTGTTTACTTAGATTTCCTTACTCCCTAACTATCTTTTACCGGTTAATTAGTGTGTATTAGTCGCGTGGATGACGGGTGTATTCCTTAATACCATTCGTGGGGTGGCGTACTTACTTCCCCAACTCTACAAGCTCCTACTTCACTCCTATGTCGAGCCGGCTAGGAAGCTCCTAACATGGGATCACTAGAATTCGCTTGTGCATTAAATACAACCATAAAAACCTTTAGTACGCATTTGGTTCATGTTTCTTAAGACGTTCAAGCAAGTTACCGAATAGGAAGTTAGCCAGTTTTCTTAAGCCTAACATAGATAAACAATCATCCAATACAACTAACAACACACTAATAACCAATAATCAATAGCTAGGTTTCATTAGATCTAAGCAAACACAAGATAAATTTAGCCTAACATGTTAATCAAAAGACAAGAATAAGATAAAATCAAACAACACATAGACATATTGAATGATTAATTGATAACTTATCTTCAATGTAGCATGAAAGATCTCAAGGCAAAAAGCCTTGAAAAAGAAGCTAAATTCGTCCTAGGGTTTTCTCCCAAAATTCCACACACTAAGCTCCCTCTTATGACAAAAAATTAGAAAACTATATATAGACTTTTGCATCTGACGGCGTCACCTTATGGATTGTGACGCCGTCACCTCGCCGCTTCTAGGGTTCCCGGATGACCTTCTTGACGCCGTCCCTCTTTAGCTCTTCAAAAATCCATTCTGGCTTATCAAGGCTTGACGCCGTCAGCTCATGAACGTGACGCCGTCCCCTTATGATTTAAGCCGTGACGCCCTCGATCAAGTTAAAGCGTGACGCCGTCAGAATTCACATGCTATTTTCACTGGCTTATCATGAGTAAATTTCACGTCCAACTTTTCTTGCCAAAGCATGACGCCGTCCAGAGTAAAGTCTGACGCCGTCAAGAGTAACTTTTAGCCGATTCTTGAGACTTTGTCGTTTTCTTCACTTTTATGCTCCAAAAACGTCCAAAATGCCTCCTTTTCCAGATTTCTCCTCAAAAGTACCTAAAATGACAAAAGGAACGATTTAGGGCAATATTTGATCAAATAAATACGATTTAGGGCTTAAATGACCCCTTAAAAGCGGTACACTTTTCGCTTCATCAGCGCCGCTGCTGGGGAGTGAATGGTTATTATCTGTTAATTTGATTAGTATTTTAATTAGGTTTTTAATTTTAATTCTAACCGCTAACTCTGTTGTATATTAGGTTAAATTGCATTCATTGTATTATTTGCATATTTTCTGTTTTGTGTGTTATTTGTTTTCTTTTATTTTTGTTGCTTTTCGTTTGTGTTTATTTTTGTTTTTATTTTTCGTATTTTCTGTATTCTGCTATCGTTGTACTGAGCTTATTCAAACGATACGGCGCATCTATTTTCATAGATACGGCGTATTGCGTTTAATTTTTATAAAATACAACGCGTTTAATTAATTCGATACGACGCATCTTTCCCCAAGATACGGCGTATTCTGTTTTTAATAAGAAATTTTTCTAAACGTTAACGCCATACGACGCATCTGCTTTTTACAGATACGGCGTATTTAATATTTTAATTAAAAACAGTTTTTGAATTATTAAACAGATACGACGTATCGATCTTTATCGATACGGCGCATCTTTCTGAATCAAAAATCTTGTATTTTGAAACGTAACGAAAATACGGCGCATTAACTTTTGTTAACACAACGTATTTAATTTAATAAATATAGTTGATTTTTGATATTCGCTTTGATCGTTCCACTACTCTCGTGCGCAAGTTGTTTACTTTCAGGATAAATGATGGCTTAAGCATCACTATGGAAGATTACGTCCTGTACCAAACCGAGAGACGCTAGCTGGAGTGATCAAACCTTTGACAACTAGAAGGCTGTAATAAGACGACAAGAGTGGAGGAAAATTCAGTACTGGTAACATAGAACGTCTTAAATTCTTGAAATAATTCCAGGTAACCTCTACAATAATTCGCCTAGCCTTAAAAAGAGTTCTCTCAATTTCACTATACATTTATAATCTTGATTTTGTAAGCTAAAACACGATATTTGTTCCTAACCCCGGAATAAATCATTATCTACTAAACAATAAGATTATAATTATTAATAAAACAGATATACTTGTTGATCTTATCTTGGACTTATATATATCATATATCGTTTAACCCCAATTTGATGTATAAGGAATTGTGTTGCGGAGGCCAAGGTACGTTCCTTATTTAAATTTCGTTCACTAACATAGCGATACGGCGGATCTAAATATCCCAAGCGCCATATTGCTGACCAACTAGGACTCATTGACTAGTCAACGAAATTAAATAGATACGGCGCATTCCAATTTTTCAATGCGGCGCATCGTTTTGCCCTATAAATACGACGGGAATGCGCCGGATCTCAACTTTTTACCCCAAATCCTCACACAGTTAAAAACATACACACAGTAAAATTAAACCCTAAATCCGAGCATTTTTCTCAAATCAAACCTCTAATCCGATCTCTTAACCTACTCCTAATCATATAATTAAGGTAATTATTCTATTTCGATTTAATTTTGTTTAATATAAAAATTTGGGTTTATGTGATTAATTCGATTAGGGCTTAAATTATATAGGGATATGATTAGGACTTGCATTGGATGATTTCCCCCGTATTTAATTTGCATAAATCATTGAATTTTTGTCCTAGTTTTATTTGAATATAAATTAGGGTTTTGAATTCGATTTTGAATTTTAGTGGGAAAATGGATTGGTGGTAGTATAATATACTTTTAGAACTTTTATAATGGGTAAATGGAACTGTGATGTTAAGTGGGAGTTTACGTCACGGGTCCGGATTCTTGGAATGCGTGCCTGACCCCTTTTTATGCTGATAGATGCGGCGCATCTTAATTAATTGATGCGGCGTAATGACCTATTTCCAATTTAATATAATTCCATATACGCCGTATTACTAAATTTAGATACGACGCATCTCGATACGCCGTATCTCATTTCTTGCTCCGCATCTCTTATATTTCACAGATACGCCGCACTGATTTATCAGTTGCGCCGTATCTACCATATTTACAGAATGTTTTCTAACCTCAAAGATTTATTGCAGATGGCACTACCCGCAGCTGAGAACAGACATCCATGGCTCAACTTTGAGACTTTTGGACTGACTCCTGATACACTGGACGAGTATTTGAGGAGGCTTAGAGTTATTTACTTCAAGAGGATTTTCAGGGTCTCGGTTCTTGGTGAGGATATTGGATTGATTGGAGGGGGGCATGCTGCCGATAGTTTGCATCGTAGGTTGGAGATGGTGGTTAGTGATGATGATGATGAGGTAGTGTTTAGATCTTTTGCTTGGGAGAGGTTGTTTGGGGTCGATGAGCCTCTTATCAGAGAGCTTATGTTGGAGTTCTTTAGTACTGTCCATTACAGGGAGACTGATACAGAGTTGGATACCGCCGACACTTTGGTTTTTAGGTTGGGGGGAGAGCACAGGCAGATGTCGATGAGGGAGTTTATTCTGGCTATGGGGTTACACACTGCTGAGGAGCTTGAGTCTGATGGTTTTGCCAGGTACTGGATTGATAGCTTGAGGGTAGTTCCTGATAGGGCATTGCTGGGAGATTGCTGGGATAGGATCTCTTCAGGGGGTGATATCGCTACTTCCACCCCTTCTTACACACTGATCAGGGATCCCATGAGGAGGTTGTGCCACCGCTTGATAGCTTTGACCATTGCTGGGAGAGGTCAGTCACCCGAGAAGGTGACTACTCTTGACCTCTTCCTTCTGAGGAGCATGGACGAGGGGTTGTCGGTGAACATCCCCCACTTTCTGGCACATTACCTCCATCGGGCAGCTGCAGGGAGAGACAGGAGGAGTCAGATGACTGGTGGGCATTTTGTGTCTAGGCTGGCCCGCCATTTTGGAGTGATTGGTGACGAGATCCCTGCCGGTTTAGAGGTCGATGTGACTAGGCTGCCGGTTATTGACAGGGATTATTTGGTTAGACTTGGGATCTGTCAGTTGGCTATGGGGGATTACTTTTGGGTGGCATTGGGCCCCGCTAGACCAGCAGATCCAGAGGCGGAGCAGGGAGGTCCTCAGGGAGCTCCGGCTGCTGCTCCAGCCCATCAGGAGGAGCCACAAGCACCAGTACCCCCACCAGCACCTGTACGCACGATGAGTCAGAGAGTTGAGGCAGTTGAGGGAGAGCTGAGAGCCTTGAAAGGCGTAGTAGATGGTATGAGGAGGGACTCGGAGTGGCTTGTTACGAGTGTGAGCCGACTTTTGGAGCATCAGGGTATTAGCCACACTCGCCCGGATGGTACTCAGGTTAGAGGGGCAACTCTCGCATACACTCGCAGAGTCCGGGCCAGGACAGATGGTGCCAGCACTTCCGGGACCCGCTCAGACGACCCTACTGACCCATGATATCTGGATTTGTTGTGTTTATTGACATTGTTCCACGTATATTATTGTTATTATCTTGTTGATTGTACTCATTATTATTATCGTATATATTTGATGTTTCAGTTGATATTTCTTATTATGCTTGACAAAGACTGGCATTAAGTTCAGCATGAGAGTACGAGAGGACGTGAGAGATAAACCGTGGAACGAGTCATTTTACAACAGACTATTAACAGTCTGTCTGGTAACTACATGCGCCGCATCTGGTAAACAGATGCGATGCATCCTATCCTTTATTTCGTTTTATTTTATTTTTATTTTAGGCCCGTAGAAGATACGGCGCATCTCAATCATTAGATGCGACGCATCACCTGCACTGGTCATATCTTATTTTATTTTTCTGCATTTTTATTTTTGACTTTAAAAACTTTCTGTCAGTTTATTTTAATGCGGCTGATGCGTGGTTTTGCAACCTTACAACAGGTTTTACCTCTCGAGGGATCTCAAGAGGCTTACAACCCCACCAGGCAGTGTACCTGACCGATGTAGTATAGTGTAGTGGTAAGTACGGGGGATTGATCGTTCTCCACAGGGAATAGTGTTCGTTAGGTATGAAAGACTACTCTAATAGGTCTAAGGGTTGAAGAAGATTCTTTTTGTATTTTTTATAATTTTATGAAAGCAAGTAAAATCTCGGGTTTGAAAGAGTGGGCGGAATTAGTTGCTAGTCAACTAACCCAAATTACTACGAATGCAAATAAAATAAAATAACTGAAAGTAAAATGTTGGTGAAAACTTAAGTGTAGAGAAATGTGTTCACTTAGATTTCCTTACTCCCTAACTATCTTTTACCGGTTGATTAGTGTGTATTAGTTGCGTGGATGACGGGTGTATTCCTTAATACCAATCGTGGGGTGGCGTACGTACTTCCCCAACTCTACAAGCTCCTACGTCACTCCTATGTCGAGCCGGATAGGAAGCTCCTAACATGGGATCACTAGAATTCGCTTGTGCATTAAATACAACCATAAAAACCTTTAGTACGCATTTGGTTCATGTTTCTTAAGACGTTCAAGCAAGTTACCGAATAGGAAGTTAGCCAGTTTTCTTAAGCCTAACATAGATAAACAATCATCCAATACAACTAATAACACACTAATAACCAATAATCAATAGCTAGGTTTCATTAGATCTAAGCAAACACAAGATAAATCTAGCCTAACATGTTAAACAAAAGACAAGAACAAGATAGAATCAAACAACACATAGACATATTGAATGATTAATTGATAACTTATCTTTCAATGTAACATGGAAGATCTCAAGGCAAAAAGCCTTAAAAAAGATGCTAAAATCGTCTTAGGGTTTTTCTCCCAAAAATTCCACACTAAGCTCTCTCTCTAATGACAAAAAATTAGAAAACTATATATAGACTTTTGGATCTGACGGCGTCACGTTATGGAGTGTGACGCCGTCACCTCGCCGCTTTTAGGGTTCCCGGATGACCTTCTTGACGCCGTCCCTCTTTAGCTCTCCAAAATCCGTTCTGGCTTATCAAGGCTTGACGCCGTCAGACCTTGAACGTGACGCCGTCCCTCTTTGAATTAAGTCGTGACGCCCTTGATCAGGTTAAAGCGTGACGCCGTCAGAATTCACATGAAATTTTCACTGGCTTATCATGAGTAAATTTCACATCCACCTTTTCTTGCCAAGCCATGACGCCGTCCAGAGTAAAATCTGACGCCGTCAAAGGTAACTTTTAGCCGATTTTTGAAACTTTGTCGTTTTCTTCACTTTAATGCTCCAAAAACGTCTAAAATGCCTCCTTTTCCAGATTTCTCCTCAAAAGTACCTAAAATGACAAAAGGAACGATTTAGGGCAATATTTGATCAAATAAATACGATTTAGGGCTTAAATGACCCCTTAAAAGCGGTACACTTTTCGCTTCATCAAATACCCTTACACTTGAGATTTGCTTGTCCTCAAGCAAATGTGCTTTTATTCTAATCAAAATACAAGTTAGGGGTCATTTAATGCTAACATAAAAGTAATTGCAACAAATAGTCGTTCCACTTTAATCATAATAAGCACGGAGATTATAAACTAGCACCTCACAAGTAGTGTTTAGATACTCACATCTCTCAAGTGTCATCAAAATAAATCTCATAAATGAAAACGGATAATATCTCTCACTACCTGTCATAGCAAATAGATTACCATAGGCTTGGGAAAGGATCGAAAACCTCCTCCACTAGGCGTAAGCACCTAAGATAAACTATCAAAGAGGGCTTTTAAATGGGTTATAACGTTAGGTGTAGGGAAAAGGAAAACACGGTTTTGTTGGATAAAGGATATTTTACTGGTGGCGAGTTAAAGATCTTGATCAATTACATGTACTATACAATGTTGCTAAGCCAAGACTCGACTCAATCTTAAGCTAGAAACAAAATAACAAAATAACAAAAACATAAAAATAAACATAAAATGAAACGGGATGGTAGTCCGTATGTTTTTTTTCTATTTTTCTTTTTCTCATTTTTTTGTATTTTTCTTGATTTTTTCGATTTTTTTTTTTTTTTTTTTTTTCTTTTTTTTTTCATACACTCTTGCCCTACCATCCAAAATAATACATCATAGGGGCATTGCATTCCCCTTACACTTGAACTTTTACATAACTTTACAATTAACTATTCTAATGACTCGAATTAAGATAATTGAAAAACTTGGAGTACTTTTAAAATATTTAGCACATATGGGGGTAATAAATGATGTTCTTCCCCATTACTCCATTACACTAGTACTTTACCCATGAGTCCCAATCGTCCCAAAACAATATGTACAAGGATATGACTCGACTTAGCAACCATGTAATCAACTAGATAATTAACTTGGGTTTAAACAAATGTTGTAACAATAATGCACTAAAAATGAGTGCATACAAGGTAGGCTAAGGCGATTTGGGTGTACATTTTAGTGGGGTGTAACAAATTCTTCCTTTAAGTAAAATGCTTAAAGGTTGAAACGAAAAGATAGGCTCTGAGGGGTGTACTAGGGGTATCGTGTACTAAAAATGAGTACAACGCAAAGGGTGTGGGAGAATTACTTGACCAATGTAGCCAAAGTAATTATAACAAAAACACAGGTGTAAAATAATGGGTTAATCCTAATGCCTCTTATCATGTAGTAAATCTAACTACACGAATGTAGTCTCACTTGTGGCCTCGGAATGGTCCTAACGCAAGTTCTAGAATCTAAGTGCTACCGGTACACACATCATAGCATAAATGCTTTTCCTACCAATTCTAGGGGCGAACCTCACATATTTGGGGGTGGAAAATTTTTTAGTGGTACGGTTTTTGTGCTAGTCATATAACTCCTATCCGTGAGACGCTCTTTAAGATCAAAGTTTCACTCATATATGTTGTAAAAATTTTTAAATTTGGCATTAAAATTACCTTAACAAGTATTTCTCTCAGTTTTATTACACATCTACTATTAAACAAACAAAAATCAAGCGTAATAGCATTCTCTTAATCGTGCTTTTACCCTCCCCTTACACTTAAGATGAACATTGTCCCCAATGTTCAAATAACAAGATGTAAAAGCATAAAGTAAAAGAATGAAATCAAATACTCCCCTGATTCGCTCGGTGGATAATGAAGTAACACGGTTAAATCTTCTTCCAAAGTAATGTTGAAGCTCCATGACTAATACATCGCCATAAGCTTGATTCAAAACATTTCCTTGTCCAAAATAACCTGTTAAACCTGAGAAAACAAACACGAAAACCTGCATAACATCGGCGGGATAAAATCTATATATAAGGATATAATGCTTGTGGAATGATAACTTTGCAGATTCCTGGAGATTATAAGTTGGAGATTTAATAAAAACTTTTTTTTAAAAAACAAAACTTTCAAAAATTTCTGAAAATTAAATCTGACGCCGTCAGGTTATAAACCCTGACGCCGTCAGAAATGACCTGACAAAAATTCTCATTTTAAGTTTCCGGAAAATTTCTGGAAAAACCTTTACCTTACTTCCTGGAAATCCTGCAAAACATCATTATGACTCGATACAAGCATTTGACTCAAACAAATACTAATATGTATGTTCATTTAATATTATTACGATTCATGTTCATTTGTGTTCTAATAAACCAATTTAGATTTCCCTTACACTTATCTTTTGCAAAATACCTTTATATGTAGTTAAGACGAAGTTAAAAACAAAATAAAGCATTTTCACAAATTAATTTTGAACATGAATCAATACTAATAAAAATTAAACACACGTACGGAAACAAATAAAAACAAACAAACAAACAAATAAACACACAAAGCAAATAAAGAAAATAAAGCTTGGGTTGCCTCCCAAGAAGCGCTTTTCTTTATTAACGAGTCTTGTAGCTAGACTCAAAGTCACGTACATTACGTGACTCCATCATCGGTCACGGTTCCTAGGCCATTTTCATTCCCGGTTTTATATTCCGGTCCTAATTTCAAACAATCCTTGTAGAAACCGAATATCCTTTCCATAACATAGTCTACTCCTTTATTTCTATCCTCATCATTCCTATAGTAGACCGCTTGCTTGAGCTCCTTCTCAACATTTGACAAGTGTTGGAATTGTTCTATCTTATATGGCATTTGGTAGTTTACTTCATCGGTCTCATCCTTAAATCTAACTATCCCTAAGGAAGGTTCATAAGTCATTCTAGAGACCTCAACAAATGGTTTTCCAAAAACCACTTGAGTTAAGGACGCATCGACTATTGGGCGGATATCTTCTACAATTACAAAGTCGGTGACATAGGTGAAGTTTCCTACATAAACCGGTAATCCCTTAACCCTTCCCGTGAAGTTACTCATCCGACCCTTGTCAGGGAGCATCCTATACCCAAGTTGATTTTTCATTATCAAGTTGTAGTGGGCTCTAGTCATGATGTTTATGGGTGATCTAAGGTCGATGTAGGCTTTCCACACATGCAAATGTCCGATGTTACATGGTATGTTGAGATTAGAAGGGTCGCCTATTTCAATGATTGGTCTACCTAGGAAGTATGGTGTCTCGGGGTCATCGAATAAGTTTGTATGATATACGCGCTCTTCCTTAGTGGGTAGCCTATTGAAGTAGTCCTCATCATCATCTACTTCTTCAATCTCACTTGTCCTAACTTCCTTATCAACCTCGACTTTCTTATCCTTATCCTTAGGTTCACTATCATCCTCATTTCTATCAATTGGTTTGATAGTGACAATGTTGACGAAGTGGACGTGTTTGGATGAAGAGGGGTCCTTTACTTGGGGTCCAATAATTGTGTTCCTAGCGTCCTTATGTGGAGGTGATAGCACTTGGTTATTGAGGGCTTTCAACAAGTTGTCAATTTTGTTAGTCATCTCTGTTTGTTGCTGATTGAATTCGGATTCGAATCTAGCTATCCGAGCTTCTTGAGATGCCATAAATTGAGACATCAATCCTTCAAAGTTATTGGTACTACCATTGCCGGAAGGATTGTTGTTGAAAGTACGGTTCGAGTTGGAACCGCTTGATTGGAAACGATTAGGTGGGTTGGAAGAATTGGGTTGTTGTGCGTTTTGGTTTTGTTTCCACCTAAGGTTCGGGTGATTTTTCCATGAAGGGTTGTATGTATCACCGTAATGGTTTGGCTCGGGTTTGAAAGTGTACCACTTGTCTCCCGCTTCATCGGTACGCGAGGATGCGTAGTCCACAAAAGCTTGTTCGGGGAGTTCCATGCAATCACGAGTGTCGTGGGGACCACTACATAATTCACATGAAGAAGTGATTTTGTTCACTTGGCTTGAAAGTTTAGGAACCTCGTAGGATTTCATGAGAAACTTGACTTGGTCTTCAAGTTCTATGATCCTATGGTCGGAAGTGCTTGAATTGTTCGAAGGCAAAGATATTGCCTTGACCGTTTTATTCAAATCACGGGGATCACTCCAACTTTCGTTGTCATAAAGAGCAAGATCCTCTAGGAGAGCCCATGATTGTTCCGCACTTAGATCACGTAGCTTGCCACCGGCCGATTGGTCAATGGTTTGCATTGTGTAGAGATTGATATGGTCATAGAAGATTTGGACTTGGAGCCAAAGTTCTATGCCATGGTGAGGGACTTTTTGGAGTAAGTCCTTGAATCAAGTCCATGCCTCGTAGAGAGTTTCGCCTTGACGTTGTTGGAACATCAAGATATCATTCCTTAGCTTGGTAGTTCTTCCCGGTGGGAAAAACTGAGCAAGGAAACGAGTGGTGAGATCATCCCAAGAGGTGATGGATCCTGCGGGTTGACGTTCTAGCCATTGACTAGCTTGATCCCGCAGAGAGAATTGAAAGAGACGCAATCGGGTCGTCTCTCGAGTGGCAACATCAAGGTCTATAGAATCAACGATTTTAAGAAAGTCCTTGAGGTGTTGATTAGGATCTTCAGATCGAAGTCCATGGAATGCGCATCCGCTTTGCACCAACCGGATGGTGTCGGATCGCAAGGGTGTGATATTGGCTCCTTGAGTGAGCTCAATGGTGTTTCGATAGCCATGGTGGCTAGGACGGGAATACTCTCCTAAAGTACGGGCTCTAGGAGGTGGTGGTTGTTGTGGTGGTGGGTTGTTGGGATTAAGGATATTACCATCTTCCATGATGTCGAATGGTAATGGTTACGAATAAAGAAACGAAGAAAATAGATAGACTAAAGAAGACCTAAAAAAAGAAAATAAAAATCTCACTAGAAGGGAATCTAGTGAGTAGACCTATAAAGTAAAAATTCAACCTAAACAATAACTATTCCCCGGCAGCGGCGCCAAAAACTTGATGCGTGGTTTTGCAACCTTACAACAGGTTTTACCTCTCGAGGGATCTCAAGAGGCTTACAACCCCACCAGGCAGTGTACCTGACCGATGTAGTATAGTGTAGTGGTAAGTACGGGGGATTGATCGTTCTCCACAGGGAATAGTGTTCGTTAGGTATGAAAGACTACTCTAATAGGTCTAAGGGTTGAAGAAGATTCTTTTTGTATTTTTTATAATTTTATGAAAGCAAGTAAAATCTCGGGTTTGAAAGAGTGGGCGGAATTAGTTGCTAGTCAACTAACCCAAATTACTACGAATGCAAATAAAATAAAATAACTGAAAGTAAAATGTTGGTGAAAACTTAAGTGTAGAGAAATGTGTTCACTTAGATTTCCTTACTCCCTAACTATCTTTTACCGGTTGATTAGTGTGTATTAGTTGCGTGGATGACGGGTGTATTCCTTAATACCAATCGTGGGGTGGCGTACGTACTTCCCCAACTCTACAAGCTCCTACTTCACTCCTATGTCGAGCCGGCTAGGAAGCTCCTAACATGGGATCACTAGAATTCGCTTGTGCATTAAATACAACCATAAAAACCTTTAGTACGCATTTGGTTCATGTTTCTTAAGACGTTCAAGCAAGTTATCGAATAGGAAGTTAGCCAGTTTTCTTAAGCCTAACATAGATAAACAATCATCCAATACAACTAATAACACACTAATAACCAATAATCAATAGCTTGGTTTCATTAGATCTAAGCAAACACAAGATAAATCTAGCCTAACATGTTAAACAAAAGACAAGAACAAGATAGAATCAAACAACACATAGACATATTGAATGATTAATTGATAACTTATCTTTCAATGTAACATGGAAGATCTCAAGGCAAAAAGCCTTGAAAAAGATGCTAAAATCGTCTTAGGGTTTTCTCCCAAAAATTCCACTCTAAGCTCTCTCTCTAATGACAAAAAATTAGAAAACTATATATAGACTTTTGGATCTGACGGCGTCACGTTATGGAGTGTGACGCCGTCACCTCGCCGCTTTTAGGGTTCCCGGATGACCTTCTTGACGCCGTCCCTCTTTAGCTCTCCAAAATCCGTTCTGGCTTATCAAGGCTTGACGCCGTCAGACCTTGAACGTGACGCCGTCCCTCTTTGAATTAAGTCGTGACGCCCTTGATCAGGTTAAAGCGTGACGCCGTCAGAATTCACATGCAATTTTCACTGGCTTATCATGAGTAAATTTCACATCCACCTTTTCTTGCCAAGCCATGACGCCGTCCAGAGTAAAATCTGACGCCGTCAAAGGTAACTTTTAGCCGATTTTTGAGACTTTGTCGTTTTCTTCACTTTAATGCTCCAAAAACGTCTAAAATGCCTCCTTTTCCAGATTTCTCCTCAAAAGTACCTAAAATGACAAAAGGAACGATTTAGGGCAATATTTGATCAAATAAATACGATTTAGGGCTTAAATGACCCCTTAAAAGCGGTACACTTTTCGCTTCATCAGCGGCGCATCCCTGGTTAAGGATGCGACGCATCTTTTAATCTGATTCGTACTAATTCCAGGCTCGATACGGCGTATCTTCTTCCATAAGATACGGCGCATCGACTGACCTGATGATTTTCATTTTAATTTTTACATTTTTTTTTTACTAACTACTAATGTATTATGCAAGTTTGAACCTTCTTAATTTAGGTGTGTTTAAAGTATTGGTGGTATTATAGATTCCTGCATTTCCTGTGGATACATCAAATATGAAGCTTAAACGTTCTCATCCACAAGAAAGATGATTTTTGCTCTTATACTAATGGAGGATCATACCGAGCAAATCTCAGGGGAGTTTTTCTGTTCTAATTCTTTTATTTTCCAGTTTTTTAACCTTTGATACAAACAACGAGGACGTTGTTTAACTTAAGTGGGGGGATTGGAGAATTAGAACATTTACTTGTCCTAAACTTTTCAAAATTATGCTTAAAATGCGCTTAATATATCAAAATTTAAATTTTTTTTAGCATGTTTTTGTTTAAAGTCTAAGTTGCATAGCTGCACACATGACGTTATTTTCAAAAATTGTGACTTTTCAAAATTCACAAATCTATGAGTGTGCCGGTGACTTGTAAACTTTAGAACTTGGCTTGTATACTATTCGAGACCACCATAATAAGTATTATTTTTATAATTGGAATGACTTGTCTAAATTGATAAATTTCTAGGATTACACCCAAATAGCCTTTATATGTTATGTGTTATTAGCTAACTACACTGGTTAGTTAACCCCCGTATAAACCCTTTTGTTACTCTCACTTTTAGAGTAAGATACCCCTAGAAAAACCCTCAGAGTCATTCCTTTCGTTTCTTACACCTTTGTTATAATGTTTCGTTACACCCTTACACCTTAGCCTACCCTGTAGATTAAAATCCGTGGTTGGTTAATTGCTTTAGGCAAAATGTGTTTCCTTACATTACCTGTGTTCGCGTGCGTAATTCATTGTCCATGGTTAGGTCGGGAAATTGCACAATGCAATTGGAGTGAAAGTAAATATTGTATATCTTTGAGTTTATTTTTTTATTATTTTTTTTTGTTTACTACTTTCACTATTACCGTTATTTCTGAAGTCATGAAAAGTATGGAAAAATTATCTTGAGTTATCATTATAGTGATGTGGTGAAATTTTACACATCTATGTTTATGTTTCAAGTTAAAAAAAAAAAAAAAAAAAAAAAAAAAAAAAAAAAAAAAAAAAAAAAAGTTGGATGTTTGTTTTAACCAACTTATGTAAAGTTTTGTATTAAGTGGTCGATATCACCACTATTTGTTGTATATTATATTTATGGATTGAATGGGAGTTGAACGTTATGGAACGCCAACTAAAGGTTATTCTTTGATTGAGATCTTGTTGAGTATAATTCATGTCTACCTAAAGCGTGTGTTTCAAGTGTTAAAGCGTGAGTTATTCTATGATATGAGTCTTATTCATGGGATGGTTGGGATAGTGATTAACCACACTTAGGATTTTAATTTATCTGTTTTTGTTTATTTTTCATTTTACACCAATTTATATCCCAAATATTATCCACACCCTATATTATTCTTTATCCAAACCTTTGATTTATTGAGATTAGGGATTTGAGCAATCCTAAGTATCGTAGTCGTGGATTCGGCTATGTATTTATGATTTTTTCGCCCTTTTTGATATAATATTATTGGTGAAGATTACTTGGTCCTATCTTTAGCCTATTCGAGTTAAGGATTTGAGCAATTGCAAGTATCGTATTCGTGGATTCCATCATGTACTTGTGATTTTGTCGCCTTTTCTGGAATTTGAGATCGATAGAGATTAAGGAGAATGATTAACCCTTAAACCTCAAAACCCTTTTTACCGCTTTAGACTTGTTATTCCTTGGCTTTAGTGGAGGAGATGCGTATACTTGCCAAGCTTATGATAGAATATTCGTCATGGCTGGACAGTTAAACGATTAGATTTGCTTTTATCGAATTATTTTATTTTACTTCTAATTTGTTAAGTGTTTGGTTGTGTGATTATGACAAAAATGAATACATGCTTAAATATAAAAATAAATCCTAATATATTTTAGGATACATTTTCATAAGATTAATTCTAAGGTTTACTTGGGGACAAGTAAAGTTCAAGTGGGGGGATATTTGATGAACTCAAATAAGTACATTTTATTACTATCATTTATCCTATTTATTTGACTTGTTTTATTATATTATCTGTGAGAATTGATACGTTAATGTTTACTTTTGTAATTCTCAGGTAAAAACAAGTATTATGTGAAACTTGGCGATTTTGGACTAATTATGGAGCAAAACAAGCAAGAAGTTAAGAGTCTACTGAAATGTACAAGATCAAGACATTCTGCTCCAGATACGCCGCATCTTACTTATTACATACGGCGCATCACTATCAAGATTTCACCAGTTTCGATCCAAGATACAAGAAGACATGCGCCGCATCTAAGAATGGAGTTACGCCGCATCTTCTGGCGGTGTACGAATATTCCTGAATATATTAATCTTGGACCCCACGCGAAGTTAAGTCAATGCGCCGCATCTACTTATCCTATGCGCCGCATCTAGCCCTCAGACAGAAACTATAAATACCCCAAGACCAGACGAAATTCGAAGTTCTACATTTAGCTAAGTACGAGAAGACAGAAACCCTAGGACGAATTCAGACAAAGTAGCAGCACAAGACACACCTTGAACGAAGATACAAGAGTTGTAAGAAGGGTCCTGCATGTATTCAATTCATTAAGTAGTTTTGTTTTATTGTATTAGTAAACTTTAATTCATCAGGATTGATGGGCTTGTGTAATGTGACAACGGAAAGATTGCACTCCTTTTAATATTGCTTTCCCATTAATTAAAGTTTATATGTTGATGTCTTTGGTGACTTTTATTAGTGCATTGATAACCTCTGTGTCTAGCTGAGCGTTGATCGGGTCGCCATGCCTCTTCCCTCGCCTATTTATTTTATCACATATGCATTCTATCGTCTGTAGAAAAGTAGGAAGAAAAGGTAAATAGGATAGTCATAAGTAATCATTAAGGGTTTACTCGCCGATAAGATTAGAACCAACGAGAAAGGACTTAATCTCGGTGCGTTGCATCGAACTATACACTTCATATAAAACTAGCAATAAAACAAGTGACAAGCTACTTAAACTATCAGGACAGGTCTTCTTATTGTCTCGAGTATTTATCTGTGTACGTGTGTGCTATTCGCTGATTCGTGCCTATTAGTTTAGTTTATTATTTAATTGCAACCAAAACGTGCCAGTCTCTCAGGCTAAACCCCCTTGCGTTAGATTAGGTTGTATAGCTAACTTAAGATATTAAAATACTGATTAGGATAACTAGATAATACGTTCCACTCTTAGTGATCGACACTCTACTTACCATTATATTCATACTGACCGGGTACACTGCTCGTTAAAGTGTGTGTGTTATTGATAAGTCGGCTAAATATAAATTTAAAACTTGAATACTGCTAAAACCACAACGACATACCGTGGGTATAAATTAGAGCATACGCACACGCGCATCAAGTTTTTGGCGCCGCTGCCGGGGAGTGAATTGTTATTATCTGTTAATTTGATTAGTATTTTAATTAGGTTTTTAATTTTAATTCTAACCGCTAACTCTGTTGTATATTAGGTTAAATTGCATTCATTGTATTATTTGCATATTTTCTGTTTTGTGTGTTATTTGTTTTCTTTTATTTTTGTTGCTTTTCGTTTGTGTTTATTTTTGTTTTTATTTTTCGTATTTTCTGTATTCTGCTATCGTTGTACTGAGCTTATTCAAACGATACGGCGCATCTATTTTCATAGATACGGCGTATTGCGTTTAATTTTTATAAAATACAACGCGTTTAATTAATTCGATACGACGCATCTTTCCCCAAGATACGGCGTATTCTGTTTTTAATAAAAAATTTTTCTAAACGTTAACGCCATACGATACTTTGTAGGATCAATGGGTGTCCCATGTATGTCAGCATCTAGCTTCGGGGATGAGGAAGACATAGGGGTGTTATAGGTGTCACAGCTGGTCATACCATGCTTTTTCAGGATTTCCTGAGCATAATTAGATTGACTTAATAATATACCACGGGGCGATTGATGAACTTGCAGTCCTAGAAAGAACTTAAGTTCACCCATCATAGACATCTCAAAGTTCTGTTTCATTTTGCAAAAGCGTTTGAATATTTTTTTATTGGTAGAACCAAAAATAATATCATCCACATATATTTGTACAATGAGAATGTCCTCCCCGTGTGTTTGTATAAACAAAGTCGGGTCCTCGGAACCCTTAGTAAAATGATTGGCAAGTAAAAATGCGGATAATTTATCGTACCATGCCCTCGGGGCTTGTTTAAGGCCGTAGAGGGCTTTCTTAAGCCGATATACGTGGTTCGGATGATCTGGGTCCACGAATCCGTCTGGTTGTGTAACGTACACTTCTTCCCAGAGTTGGCCATTGAGAAATGCCGTTTTCACGTCCATTGGATAAACGGTGATGTTCTTGTGAGCCGCGAACGCCAGAAACATTCGAACTGCCTCTAACCTTGCCACTGGTGTAAATGATTCCTCCAAGTCTATGCCTTCTTCTTGACTGAAACCTTTTGCAACCAACCAAGACTTGTTCCGAATTAAAGTACCATCTGCATCTAACTTGTTTTTCCAGATCCATTTCAATCCAACGACATAAACCCCATCTGGTCTCTCGACGAGTTCCCAAACTTCTAACCGTTTGAATTGATCCAACTCTTCTTGCATGGATTCAATCCAGTTGTCGTGAGTGAGAGCTTCTTTGATTGTTTTAGGTTCAGATTGACAAACGGTGAGTGCATAAATGCATGTTTCACCGTTTGTGTGGAGTCTTTGTCTTGTCATGACCGGATTATTTGGATTGCCAATGATATTTACTAATGGATGGTCCTTTGTCCATTTGTGGGTGGAAGGGTAGTGTTGAGAGTTGTTATACATATTTGACAGTGCCATATTGCGTGTTGAGGATTCTGCAATATCAGGAATGGTTGGAGCAGGAGCAAATGGATTAAAAAATGCATCTCCGTCAAAATCTGGTGGTGTGGGTATATGATTAAAATTTTGAGGGGAATCTTCAGCCGTGGGTGTAGAGTTGGAAGGTGTTTGAGCTACTGATGATGATAGGTCTGGTTGAGGTGCATCATCCGCAACTGCTGTGGAAGTAGCTGCTGGTGTATCAGGTGCTTGATTGGTTACGGTTTGAGCAGCGGAATTGGTGGATACATTTGAAGCACTATTAACTAGAGAATCATCGAACAGAGGAGCAAACAAATCTTCTAAATCTTTCTTGTTAAAGGGTAAGGGTGCAGTTGCAGATTCAGAAAAATTTAGACGGTTGTGAGCGGGTTCTAAGCGGTTTTGCTCAGAAGCCATTTCGGTTAACTCAGCAAAGTTAGCATGGATTGTCTCTTGAATTTCTCGAGTACGACGGTTCCAAATTCTGAATCCTTTCGAATTTTCACAATAGCCAACAAAGACTCCTATGTCTGCTTTGGCTTTCAGTTTCCCAAGATCATCACGATCATTCTTTGGATAACAGAGAGCACCAAAAACATGAAAGTAAGTGATATTTGGTTTTCGACCGTGAATAAGCTCATATGGTGTTTTGTCACGGCGTTTGGTGATCATGCATCGATTTTGGGTATAACAAGCAGTTGATACAGCTTCAGCCCATAGGTAGTCTGGTAATTGGGCATTAATCAACATAGTTCTTGCTGCTTCCACTAACGTACGGTTGCGTCGTTCGACTACTCCATTTTGTTCGGGGGTGCGAGCAATTGACGTTTGATGAACAATCCCATTTTTCTCAGTGAACTCCCGAAGAGTTTGATTCTTGAATTCAGTGCCATTATCTGTTCTGATTATTCGGACGGTGTTTCGGACCTGAACTTGAATCTTTGTGAGAAACGTAATGATCATCGAAGGGGCTTGATCTTTAGAACGAAGAAAGTAGACCCAAGACCACCTCGAGAAATCATCCACTATTACCAAGATGTACCGTTTACCATTGATGGTTTGAACACGCATGGGACCACACAAATCCATATGAAGCAGTTGTAGGACATGATCTGTGCTGTGATCAGCTTTTGGAGGAAAATGAGCACGATGACTTTTTCCTTGTTCGCAAGCAGGACACAAATGATCTTTGGCATATCTGAATTTGGGAAGACCGTCGACCAACTTTTTCTTAGCAAGATCGGTCATTGTCTTGAAGTTCAAATGAGACATCCGTTTGTGCCATAACCAGGCCTTTGTGGGATGAGCTTTAGAAAGTAAGCATATGGGAGAGGAAGCTGTCATGACTTCGAAGGAAATGGTATATAAACTGGTGCCGCGTTTCCTTTTCATCATATCATTTCCTTGAAGATCCCGAATAAAACAAGTTTTCTCTCTGAATGCTACCTCCAAATCTCCATCACAAAATTGTCCAACTGAGAAGAGGTTGTGTCCTAGGCCCTCGACATAATAAACCCTGCTAATTTCAATGTTCCCATTTACGTAGTCTCCATAGCCCATAATAGCAGTGAAGTGATCATTCCCGAATCGGACCGTTCCAATGAACTTTACAACAAAGTTTACAAGAAGCCTGAGATTGCCGGTCATATGTCAGGAACAGCTGCTATCAACAATCCAGAGAACAATTTGGATCACCTGCACCACCAGAAGTTGACATAGAGGCAAGTTTGGTAACGGTGGAATCCGTTTGGTTAGTAACACATGAGTTAAGCATTTTTGGTACCCATTTAAAGCTAGGTGTGTTTTGTAACCAATGCTGCCACGTCCAACTAGTCTCAGCCATTCTCCTAATAAATACACTTGGTGATTGCTGTGTCCTAGATGCAGCTATGGGTTGCTCAACAGATTTTTCAGAAACTACTAGTGGTGGTTTTCCTAATATGGACTTGGCAGCAGTAAGGAGCCTAGAGGAAATGCCACTAGATCGTTTCTTTTTACGAGTTAACAGAGTTTTAGCAACACATTTTTCATGATTTCCAGATAGAATACTGACATGACAGAACACACAGGAAGCATCATTGATAACATCATTAGAAACATTCATAGATTCAACATTCATTACATCAGATTCAGAATGACACTTAGACAAGCTAAATTCCAAACTAGACATAACATGTGTGTTATTCAAACTACTTGCAGTAACTTCTACTTCTTGAGTCTTAGGTAGTCCACTCTTAGGCTGCCAGATCCTAATCTTTCTTTGTCTCCTGTTTTGCTTTGATCTGCTATCCTTAGAGGTGGTGCCTAATCCTGTGGAAGTGGAAGTAGTCACATTAGTGGTCTGATTTGATGCTTGCTTAGGTGCTTTGTCTACGTTGTATATTCCTAGAGCAATCACAGCTTTTCCTTTTTCTAAAACTCTGAGTTTCTCTTTTAGATCAACAATGATGTGTTGGAGTTCTTGATTTTTGGAATCCAAAATTCTGTTTAACCGGACAGTGTCATTTCTGTTTTGACAAGTTACATCTATTTCTTTCTCATATTCAAACAGTTTATGTCTTAAGACATCAATTTCATTTTTATTCTGACTTTAGGAATCATGACTGTTTTGAAATGATAAAGACTCTTTTTGATGTTGGAATTTTAATTCAAAATCAGCACATTGCTGTTGACACTTGTCCAACGTTTTGCGAAGTTTGAAAATTTCTTGTTCATACTTGGTTTCCACATCAAAGTTGATCTGTCTGAGACTCTCATTCTCTTTTACCAAATTATCCATCTCAATTTGCAGTATTTCAACATTCACAGCATGATCATCCACAAGCATTTCATTGCATGACAAGTAAATCGAATTCATAATCACTGAAATCACATCATAACACAAAACACTTTCCAAGAGTCGATCGACCTCTTTTTCTAAAGCTTTCTTTTGACACTTTTGCTTTTTAACCTTATCATCTTTAGCTTTGAAAATACTCTTCATTGAAGCAACTTCAGTCTGTAGTTCTTGTTCCCACATTGTTGCGCAAAGTCTCAGGTGTTTAACATGTGGTAAGAATTTTTTCTGAAAAATTTCTCTTTTCTCTTTCTCAGCGGGAGAGAAGATAGAAGAGATCTTAAGTTCATAATGAAATTCTATCACTTGCTCCAAAAGTGTAATGTCATCCATAAATGTCTTAAAATATCGAAGAATTCGACATTGTTGAGGCATTTGAGGATCAACATTAGCTTTTGGACCATTGATTTGTGCAACAGGAGTGGTAACAGGAACAACTTCAGAAGAGGCTTTTATTAGAGTTTGTTCTGGTTTGTCCTTTGGAGGAACAAAAGATTTACTGATGTGAGGTCTTGCTGAATAATCATATTAAACTTGTGAAAACATTTTGTTTGATTTTGATCGACTCTCATCCTCATGTTCATGTTCTTCCCCAGCATTAAACACAACAACACGTTGAAAAGTATCATCAAACATAAATTCTGCATTGTACAACTTAGGATTTTATCTGAGTGCTTTTTGTAAAAAATGTGGTTGGTCACATCCAATTGCAAATCCAAATCCTTTAGGACTCGGTTTTACAGTTAGTCTTTGAATTTGTGTTACTGAATCACCCGTTTTATACACAACGTTTTGAAACTCTTTGAGTTTGGATTCCAAGTCCACAATCTCCTCAAGATATGAGTCAACACGTTTTCTTGTGGTTTGCTTTTCTTCAAGAAGATCATTTTGAGTTGTTGAAAGCTCTGTTTGAGTTTTTAACAGCTCAGAATTCAAGATGTCAATTTGTTTTTTGAATTCAAATTGTTCTTGTTCTTTTTGAGAAAGCAAATCACTTTTGGAAACTGTTAGCTCATGAACTTGATGCTCTAAATCCTTTACCTGAACGTATGTCTTTTGGAATGCAACCTCAAAGCCTTTCTCACGTTTTGCTTGATTTTCATAACTTGAAAGTTGTATTTTATAGCACTCATTGTCCTTTGTTAACAAAGCAAGTTTGGCTTTTAAGTTCTGGTTTATCTCATTGCATTTATCAATTTGTGCTTTTTGATCATTCAATTGTGATTGGGTGGTCAGCAATAAGGTCATTATCTCTGGATCTTGATCAATCATAAGATCATGTTGTTCAAGATGATCATGATTGTCATCATCAACAAGATTATCAAATGAAACACAGGTGTTATCATCATCAAATGAAACAACAATGTTTATTTGAGCATTTTCTTGAGATGAGAATGATGAATCATTTTGAACAAGATTTTCTTGTGAAGATGAAGATGGAGATGGTGAGGCAATCTCATGAATAAGGCAATCTGATTCAAGTACCTGAGATAAGCCATCGGTATCATATATCGGGCCTGTCTCGTTCACATTAATTTCCTGCATGTTGGCCATTAGCATCACTGCAGCATTGGCCTCCAAGTCTTCCATCTCATCATCAGAGTAAGCATTTGCCATGAAGCTTTGTTCCTTCTCAGTCAACATTCCACTTGCTTTTTCATCCTTCAGTGCCATAAGAAGAGCTTCCTTATGAAATGCACTACCCTGAGTCCTGGGCTTAGGGCAAGCATTTGCCAAATGACCACTTCCTCCACAGTTGCAACAAGTGATTGACGTGTTTGCAATCCCTTTTCCATTATCAACAGTCTGAGCCCTCCTTTGTCCATTACCCATATAGTTTCTACTTCCCCCAGCTGTATTGAACTTCTGTCCTCCTGAGTTAAACCTTTGAGTACCATAATTCCCCATGTTTCCTGAACCAAATCTACTAGAAGACCGATTCTGAATCTCAACTCGTCCATCATTAATGACTGCTTGATTCCTGGGGTTTGATGAAGATCGAAGACGGTTGTTGGATTTGTTGGCAAATTTGCTGAATGCTTTTGCAATTAGAACAAATCCTTCAATAAGAGAGTTGAAAGCATCGTCTTCTTCATCATAATCAGCATTGGAATATAACATTGAGTCGGTATTGTTGTATGAAACCAGTTGGTTATCAGAATATTGAGGTGGTGCTTCATAAGGAACCATTTGATTGTTTGGTTGTGGTTGGAAACTTGGTTGAGAAGGTTGTTGGAGAAACTCTGGATTTGTAGGTGCAAAGTGTGATTGAGCTACCAAAGCAAGAGAGTTTGGAGTTGGTGCTGGTGAATAACCTCCTCTTGCTGCAATGTCCTTGTCTACCTCAGATTGATGTTGCTTGAGATAGTCATATAATAACCCATATGTAACTTGATTGATCTTTTTGGCTTGTCTGACAAATGTCACATATTTCTGCCAATCTGGACCAAGACATCCAAGAAACTTTGAGTTGATAGCAATCTTTGGTAGAGGTATGTTGTGACGTTCCAGATCATTAATGATATTGGTGAAGCGGTGATAGTATGATTCCAAGGATTCCCCAGGTTCAATCATGAAGTTAGTGTATTCCATGTAAAGCTTGGATTCCAGATCCTCTTGGTTCATTTCCGTGCCTTCCATAAGAAGATGCACATGCTCCCACATGTCCTTGGCTGTTTTCTGAGCATCAATACTCCTAAAGATTGGGTTAGGAATTCCCTGGAGTATATAAGCCATGGCCATCTCATTAGCTTCTTGCTGAAGAGTTTGTTCATTGGTGTATTGAGTGACTGGAACAGGAGTTGTAGATTCTTCTCGTGGAGGTATAGCAGTTGGATCACCCGGAACTACTATTGAAGGAACTGGATAAGGTCCTTCCATTATGACCTTTTTGAGATATGGACCATGAGGTTTCCTTAGTTCAACAAATCGAAGAAACCTGCTTGACCATTGCACATAATTTCCTGGTGTCAGCATTGGTGGAGTTTCAAACGATCCTGCTTCATGTCGAGATTGCTGACTACTGATAGCTTCACGCATCTTTGTAAACCAATGAGGTTCTCTTGATGAAGGTTGGTAGTTATGCATTTGAGGTTGAGACATGAGTTGTTGCTGAGGTGCTGGTTGTTGAGGGAAAAACTGATGTTGCTGCACAAAAGCATGTTGTTGTTGATATTGAGGTTGAAATTGTGATTGAGGATATTGTTGTGGATATGGTTGTTGTTGACGATACTGTGATTGATATGGTTGTTGTTGGTTAAAGAAGTAGTTCTGATATGGTGGTTGAGACATCGTTAGGTAACTTGTGAATGTTAAGGATCTTTAAAGGATAATAACGGTTGTTGTTGTAGATTAGAATGACGAACTTTGAAGAAACTTTGAGGATTTTACTCTAGAAACTCGGAGATTTCACTCGGTGAAACTCGGAGGATTTTACACTAGAAACTCAAGTAATCTTACAAAAAATCTAGAAATTCGATCAAGTTAATCTGAAGAAACTCGATTAAGTTGTTCAATCAAAACTGAAGTAGCTCGATCAAAACAAAAGTTGCTCGATTAAGGTGAGAAACTCGATTAGTTGAATTACTCGATTAGAATGAAGTTACTCGATCAAACTGTAGTTACTCGATCAATTGAGTTGCTCAATCAAATTGAAGTTGCTCGATCAAACTGAAGTTACTCGATCAATTGAGTTGCTCGATCAACAGTCTCGACTACTTAATCTAACTCGATTAAGTAATCTATCTCGATCAATTAGTTACTCGGTGAAAGTAGCTCGATCAAATAGAACTTCGATTATAGCATCTAACTCGATGAATAATCACTATCTCGATCAGTGTTGCTCGACTATATCAGTTACTCGATCAAATTTCTGAATCTCGATCAATGAACAGGAACAAGTCTGACGAACAGTACAATAACAGTAACAAATCGGATTTTTTTTTTTTTTTTTTTTTTTTTTTTTTTTTTTTTGATCTAATCTTTTAACAACCTAAATTACCCCTAGGCGAATGATACCACTTGTTGTTCTATACTATTAAGAATTAAGCTACCTAGATTAACAACTAACCAAGACCTAGATCTAGAGAGAGAAAGAGAGTGGAAGATTGATTCACAAATAATAAGGAAATGTTTAGCATATAATCAACAAACCCTCTCCCTTGAATGGGAGGGGGTATTTATAGTTTTTACAAGTGCATGGGCTTGTAGCCCTAATTAACATAATTAACTTAACTAATAAGACACAGCCCATGGGCCTTCTACACAGACTGGGCCCTAAATCAAACATAAAGGCCTAAGCTACCTATTACATAATGATCAATACTTGATAATACAAAACGTGTTCCCAACAGAAGAAACATGCGTACATTGCAAAAATGTTTTTGGCAAATGTAATTCCCATAATGATCTAGGAGTTGGAAATTGTTTTTCCGATTATTGTACGACAGATTACCATCTTTTGTACTTTCACTACTAGCAAATCAACTGATGTAGTGAAACTATGGAAATTTGGATCCTAGTTTTCAAGAAGATTAAATGGTTATATTTATATTTCCTGGGTACTTTTCTTTTCTTGAAAAATTGTATTATAAGAATACTAATATTTGAACTTTTTCTGTAGAAATGGTTCAACCAAAAAACGTTGTACTAAGTTCCACTTTCAAAAGTCACTTTGAAAGGGAAAAACTGACTGGCCCAAATTTCAATGACTGGCATAGGTCACTTAGGATTGTCCTGAGAGTGTCTTAGAAGCTGGATTATTTGACTAAGCCTTGCCCTGAACAGCCAGCTGAGACTGAATCTGATGAAGTCAAAGCAGCATGGCAGTATGAGTTCGATAAGCACAATGAAGTTGCGTGCTTAATGCTCGGAAGTATGGTTCCCAAGTTGCAAAAGCAGTTTAAGAACTATTTTGCTAAAGATATGCTGGAAGAACTCAAAAAGACCTATGAAAAGCCACCAGTTGTTGAATTGTATGATTTGATAGATCAATTGCACGGCTGTAGGCAAGGGGAAGGTAAACTCGTTCGTGATCATGTGTTGGAGATGAAAATGTACATGGACCAACTACTTTTGATGAACTATCCCTACCCTGAGAATGTGTGTGTGAACTTAATCAATAGGTCATTGAACAAGGACTTTAAGGGTTTTGTTCAGAATTACAACATGCATTGCTCGGGGAAGATAGTCACGGAATTGCTCGCAATGTTCATGGACTATGAGAAGGGTTTACCGGGAAAGGCACCTACTCCTCAGGTATTAGCTATACAAGGAGGTAGGGTTCAAAACCCAAAACCACAAGGGAATAATAAGGGGAAAGGAAAGGTTGACAAGGGTAAGCAAGTTATGGCCTATCAACCTATGCCTAAAAAGTACCCTCAGAAGAACAAAGCCAATCCAAACAAAAAGGATCAGGGTTGTCACCACTGCCACGAGATGGGACACTGGAAGAGGAACTGTCCTCTCTATCTCGAGGAGTTGCGAGTGAAAAAGATGAAGGGTGAGACTGGGAAAGCCAGTTTTCATGATTGAATTATTTTCATTAACTCATAAAATAAATTCCTGGGTATACGATACTAGATGTGGTATTCATTTTTGCAATACACTACAGGGGTTTAGAGTTGAGAAGAGACTGGCCTATGGGGAGCAATACCTGCACGTGGGCAATGGAGCACATGCAGCTGTTGAAGCCATAGGAATATTTAAATTAGTTTTGCCTTTGGGCTTAGTACTGTATTTGAATAATTGTCATTATGCACCTACAATTGTTAGGGGTGTGGTCTCTTTTTCGTGTTTATTGGATATTGGACTTCACCATACATTACAAGCAATAAATTTCTGTTTCGTTAAATAATGTTTTTTATTTTAATGCTATTGTTGTGAATGGTGTATTTGAAATTGATATGAATGAATGCAATGATTATAATTCTATGTATAGCATTAATAATAAGATAGTCAAGAATGTCTTGGATTCATCTTATCTTTGGCATTGTCAGCTTGCTCACATAGGCAAGGCTCGCATGCAAAAGCTGCAACGTGATGGGCTTTTGCAAGATATCAATGATGAATCATTTGATAAGTGCGAATCTTGTATATCTGAGAAGATGACAAAGAAACCTTTTAATAATCGTATTGAAAAGGCTGATGATCTACTTGGTTTGATACATACTGATGTGTGTGGACCACTTAGACATGTGTCAAAGAGAGGTGCTAGCTACTTCTTAACCTTTACGGATGATTTAAGCCGTTATGGATATGTTTATTTACTTAAACATAAACATGAGGTTTTTGAAACATTTAAGGTTTTCAAAGCTGAAGTAGAATTGCAACTTGGAAAGAAGATTAAAGCTCTTCGATCCGATAGAGGTGGTGAATACCTAAGTCAAGAGTTTAAAGATTATCTAGCTGAGAATGGAATTGTCCAGCATCTCACATCTCCATATACTCCACAACAAAATGGTGTATCTGAGAGAAGGAATCGTACATTATTGGATATGGTGCGATCTATGTTTAATCTTACTACTCTTTCTTTATCCTTTTGGGATTATTCTTTGAAATCTGCGATTCGCATATTAAATATGGTTCCGACCAAGAAGGTTGATAAGACACCTTATGAGTTGTGGTTTGGGAAAACGCCTAACTTGTCTTATTTAAAGGTCTGGGGTTGCGAGGCGTTTGTTACACGTGACTCAGCAGATAAACTTCAACAGAGATCTGTAAAATGTATCTTTGTAGGATACCCAAAGGAAACGATGGGTTACTACTTTTATTACCCACCTGAAAAAAAAAAGTAATTGTTGCTAGGTATGGAGATTTTCTTGAAAAAGATCTCATATCTCAAGAATTCAGTGGGAGGATCTATGATCTGGAAGATGATCAAGAGGATACATTACCTTCTGAAAACACTAGCGAACTTCCTGTGGAACCGGAAAGTCTGGGTCCTCCACCTGAAGTAATTCCCATTCGCAGATCTGTAAGGACTGTGAAAGCACCTGAACGTCTATGTCTTAACGTAGAGGTTGAGGAAACTATATTAGGGTACCTTGGAGAGCCTGCTAATTATAGAGCTGCCATGAATGATCTTGAAAAGGATAAATGGCAGATTGCTATGAATGAGGAAATGCAATCCATGAAAGATAATGAAGTCTGGATTGAAGTAGACCTTCCTCCCAATGCCAAGATAGTTGGAAGTAAGTGGCTCTTCAAGAAGAAAACAGACATGAATGGCAATGTACACACCTATAAGGCCCGTTTGGTAGCTAAAGGCTTTACCCAAACATATGGCGTTGACTACGAGGAGAACTTTTCTCCTGTAGCTGACATTAGGGCTATTAGGATTCTCATAGCCATAGCAGCACACTATGATTATGAGATTTGGCAAATGGATGTCAAAACCGCCTTCTTAAATGGTCGCCTAGATGAAGACATCTATATAGCGCAGCCTGAGGGGTTTGTGAATCCAGAATTTCCAAACCGTGTATGCAAACTTCAAAGATCCAATTATGGATTAAAGCAAGCATCACGACAATGGAATAAGAGATTTGATGAAGAAATCAAAAGGTTTGGATTTACTCAGAATCTTGATGAGCCATGTGTATATCACAAAGCTAGTGGGAGTGATGTGATTTTTCTAGACCTATATGTTGATGACATATTGATCATGGGTAAAAACATTCCAAGATTGAATGAGGTGAAAGCCTATCTGGGGAAATGTTTTTCCATGAAGGATCTAGGAGAAGCAGCATACATTCTGGGAATCAAGATCTATAGAGATAGATCAAGGCGGTTGATTGGATTAAGCAAAAGTTCTTACATTGACAAGATATTGAAGAGATTCAATATGCAAAATTCCAAGAAGGGATATTTTCCAATGTAAGAACAACATGGCTTAAGTAACAAAGCTTGTGCTTCAACACCTGAAGAGGTGGCACGCATGAAGAGAGTTCCTTATGCTTCGGCTGTGGGATCTATTATGTATGCGGTGAGATGTACAAGGCCCGATGTGGCGTTTGCTCAGAACATTACTAGTCGATATCAGCAGAATCCAGGTGAACTCCACTGGACTGCTGTTAAACATATTCTCAAGTATTTAAGAGCTACGAGAGATATGTTTTTAGTATATGGGGAAAATCCAGATGCAGAACTGTGTATTACAGGTTACTGGGATGCTTCATGAAAGTGTGATAAAGATGATACGAAGTCTCAGACGGGTTATGTCTTTGTCATTAATGGAGGAGTTGTGGATTGTCATCAAGTAAATCATGTGTATATAGTTATCCTCAGACTTGAGATGCCAGATAACTGTCATGAATGTAGTGCATTTCTGTGAATCAATTTACCGCTATACGTAACTGGTAGCTATAAGGATTGTTTTCAGGAGTGTTGCAAAGTTCATGGGTTATGCTCGTAGTCAAGATAGAATTTGTTCCTTCAAATTGTTTAAGAGTTTAATACTGCTGGGCCCCTCGTAGGATTGGTAAGATGTATGTGTGGCCACACCCAAGATCTCCCATGAATATGTTCAGAAGATTTGGTAATCTTGCTCAATCAGAAACAACGAGAAACAAAATTATTAATAAAGAATGACTTAGATCCATATCTTTATTAATGTAGTATTATAAACAAAAGGATGAGTATGATGATGAATCATCGAATGGTTTTTCCATGAGACCACCACCTGAGTTGTACTAGGGGCATTGGCGTGTTGCTAGACGCTAACCAATGTCATTACTATTGATAGATATCCAAGTGGGAGCTGTAAGTTTAAATGGATAAATATTAATGCGTATAAATAGAATCGAACTCAGGACCGAGGGATTGCACACTTTACGTATGAATGATTAATGAAATAATTAATATATATATATATATATATATATATATATATTATATATATATATATATATATATATATATATATATATATATATATGAAATAATTAATATATATATATATATATATATGTTGGGTCATGAAAAACCCAAGAATACTTATAACATGATTTGGACACAAATTAACTAAGTGTTAACTTAAACCGAGAACAATTCAAGTCACTGAGAGAACAGCCTCTCAGTGAGTCATCTTCAGGATGCTTAAGGCGAATTCAAGAAGAAGGATTCACTACACAGGAAGGCGGTACTCCCTGAAGTAGCACTTAAGTCGAAGAAGAAGATGATGGTTCAGTGAGTGTTGGACAAGAACTCACTGAACCCCAGTCTCCTCAACAACAATGAAGTAATTATGAATGATAACTGAGAAGCGTGTCCTGAAGAACTAAGTGCCTGAGAAGAAAGGCAGAAATATCTAGGAAGGATTTAAGATAAGATCAAATCTTATCTTGTCAGGAAGAAATCCTTCCTAAGACGGCTTAAAGTCTTGGAGTGTCAGACCAACCACTTCTAAAGACTTAATAAGCCATTTCTATTGGTTCTTGGAAATAACAATTACTGTTGTAATTGTCAGACACGCTTGCTCAACAACTTGTAATATTTTAATTACTTTTACTCAGTTTACTTGTGTATAAATAGATTGAGAAGGAGAGAAGTTGTGTGTTTTTTGTACAATTAAAGCTTAGACTTTTGCAAAATAACTTCTCTCCTACAAAGAGTAACGCATCCCTGAGATAGCTCAGTGAGGTCGCATTGTTACCACTCAAGCAAAACTTGAGTTTAGATAGGAGACACCACTATACCTTGTCTATTCAATCCCAAGTGTTTGTTCCGCAAAACACTTGGGTATAGATTCTTTGATTCATTTCTAATAAGAATTTAAACGTTGAAAATTACCTTGAGTTTTTATATTCACGTTTTATAACTGTTAGAATTAATCATAAACATTGTATTAGTCATAAACACAAATAGATTAACTTTCTAGTTAACTCTAAGCGTGTAAAGGGACCAACAAGATATATATATAATATATATATATATATATATATATATATATATATATATATATATATGTGTGTGTGTGTGTGTGTGTGTGTGTGTGTGTGTGTGTGTGTGTGTGTGTGTTATGTATTTAATTATTTGAACACGAAATAACGACTAGCGGACGTTAAGTAATTAACGAAATTGACTAACGACCATTAGTGAATAAAGGAAGGACCATAGGTGCAAATAGGGGTCAAGAAGGTTCCGGAATTCCCTTGGGGAATAAGGGCCGATCGGATTGGGGTTTACCAAACCCAATTCAAGTCCAACTTGTCCTCCAAGATATGTAGCCTATAAATACAAACTCAAGGGTTATTAGTTTTCATCTTTGTGCACTATTACTATAACCTTAAACTTTGTGTTTTTCCTCTTCTTTGAATACCGATCGGATCCCAAACCTTTAGGTTGGATCGATAAGTTTTTTTAATAAGCAAAAACGTTTTGGTTTATTCTTGTGTTCTTTACTAGCATCAAACATTAATCGGTTATAGTACGTGGTAATTAACTCACTATAGTTAATACCTTCTTGGATTGAGAAACAAAACGGTAAGGGGTTTCTCGTTAATCCTATTGTTTGATTAAGAAGAAGAATTGAAGTTTAGATCCTTGTTTCTTGCTAGGATCAAATGTACGTATCTTTAATATTCGGTTAATCTCTTTACATGTTAAATATTGATTATTTGCTTCCGCTACGTGCTTTGATGATGTATTATTTATTTATGGCAAAAGTTCTTTATAGATCCAACTTTTACCATAGAACCCATCAAACAATCTTAGCCACTCATTTTTTTTATCAAAATAAAAAAAAATAAACTTTAACCCTTTTTTTAAAACTTAAATATCTCGCAAACCGTAAATCGTCAAGCTACAAAAAAAATACCATTGCGACGAGAATTAAATTATCTTTCTATAGACATGCATTGTTATAGACGAACTTTTTTTTCTATGAACTTTTTTTTTCCCCAAAATTTTCGCCTAGAAAAATCATATATGATTCGTAAGAATCATATATGATTCGTTTTTTATTGAATCATATATGATTCGATTTTAACGAATCATATATGATTTTTACGAATCATATATGATTCGTAAAAATCGAATCATATATGATTCTTTCTGGGTGGAAATTAAAAAAAAAGTTCGTCGAAAGTATATAACAATGCATATCTATAGAAAGATCATTTAATTCTCGTCGCGATGGTATTTTTTTTGTAGCTTGAAGATTTACCGTTTGCAAGATATGTTGTTTTTAAAAAAAAGATAGAAAATAAAAATGGGTGGCTATGATTGGTCCATTGGTTCTATGACAAATATAGATCTATATTGATCTCATCTCATTTATTTATATGATTGTCATGGTATCTAAATTCTAACAAATCCAACCCCACCACCAAAGAAGACAAATGACAAATTGTTTAGCGTAGAAAATTTCAATGTTTAAAATACTTGACTTAAATATTCCACATGCAAGTGTTCTTGGAAAAAAGTTACTGTATGTTTTAGTATATTTATTTTCTATTTTATTTTGTGTTTTTTATTAACGGCAAACTATATAAAATATCAGAAAGAGACCTAGCAAGAAGCTACGCTCTAAGATTACAAAGAAAAGGAAAGAGTGTTACATGGATTACTAAACCACTCGATTTAATTAAATAACTTTTTATTTTCCTGCTAGAAGGCAAGTGTGAGGAAAAAGTTTAATGTCATCAAATCTCGTTTCTTGGTCTTTTGGAGGCAAAAGTCATGTCCTTTCTAAATATCCAAATAACCGAAAGTGTCGTTTGGACCACTAAATCAAAGAACTTGCGGTTGAAGGATGGAATGGGTGCTCGATCTGCTAGTGTAATGACATCGTTAAGGTCCTTAGTTGTAATATTTCAGAAGTTCCACCATTTAAGAGCATGTAACTTTGGCCATTTTATTGTATGTACATTGTGTTCATCTGAGCTATATTATATGTATTGGGTTGTTATATATGGATTCAAATTTTGTGATGTTTCACACTCAAAATGCAAAAAACAGTATCTGATTCGTTTTCACTGTTATGCATAATATTTAGAAACAGTGTATGGACAATTGCTCCGAACATCAAACATGGCTGCGTAGGCTAAACGAAAATTAGAACCAAGAAACTGGAAGTAGAAATGGTTGATTGGTTGTGGTTGCATACAACGGGATGCTGAACATGGTTTTTGAAGGGTAGAGATGCAGTTTCTTAAGGTTGTTTCTTTTGGCCAATTGTTTCTTGTAGTCAAAACCATATTTATCTGTCTAGGTATCTTTTTCAAGATCTTGATCTAATATAATCCTTTCTCTGAGCTACGTTAGCCATCGGCCAAATTGCACTAAAACCAAATAAATCAACTTGTAATATTGATACAAAGCAATAGACTTGTAACAAGTTCAGTCCTAAGTTTTGTCCTTTCATTCTTATTTTCTCAGTTTTTGTACTTTTGTTCCTATTTTCTCCTTAAAAACCAAAAAAATCAACTTGTAATATTGATACGAAGCAATAGACTTGTAACAAGTTCAGTCCTAAGTTTTGTCCTTTCATTCTTATTTTCTCAGTTTTTGTACTTTTGTTCCTATTTTCTCCTTAAAAACCAAAAAAATCAACTTGTAATATTGATACGAAGCAATAGACTTGTAACAAGTTCAGTCCTAAGTTTTGTCCTTTCATTCTTATTTTCTCAGTTTTTGTACTTCTGTTCCTATTTTCTCCTTGATCTTGACCCGTACGAAGTAACAACCGGCTAATTTTGAAACTAAACATGGCAATCCTATACTTTAGTCTGAAATATTGATCAGTTTGAGCATAAATAACTATGGGGAAGAGGTCAAACTGGTGTCAACATTTGATGAAACATGTGAATGTTTTTTCTAAAATTAGTATACAACTAATTTATAAAACTAATCACATTGGTTCTTGATTACTTTGAATGCAATGCAAACCAAATCACATAACCTCACATAATATTACAAAGTTTATAATCTTTATTACGTAGTTGTGAACTGCACCAAAGTGGGCGTTCGATGCAGTTACAGTTTATCATGACGAGCCTTATAATTAGGCCACTTAGACTTATATACTGTTTATTCCACCTGCTATATTTTAAATACCATTGGAAGGACAGAACACAACCCTATAGTTGGTTCCACCTGGGCACGTAAATGTGCTAGTTTGGTCATCCTTAGGGTAACTATATGCATCAGGACAACGATCCTTAAAAAATCTAGAAAAATCAGTCGGCCCGCAACTTCCAGAGTTAAACAATATTAGATCAGTCTTAAACACGGTACAAGGGTTATTACACCCACCGGGAGCCCGTAATTGTTAGGGCACTGGCCATTGATGTCTGCAGTACATACGATTCCCCGTGTGCACCCACCAGAATTGGGGCTAAATTCTATTGGCACGTTGAACCATCGACAAGAGATATGTCAAAGAAATCAAGATTATTGAATTGATTTAAAGCGTATTCGGCCAATGAGTTAGGTGGTGTACCATAGTTTTGGCACTGTAGGAGGCCACTGCAGTCACCAGTCTGACACCGGCCTCGACCCGACGCATCGAAGTTGCAATTGGTTCTAGGCCATATACGGGCTTGTGATGTACCTGGTGCGACATATAAAGACCAGGTTTGGCCTGGGTTGAGCTGTTGGCCACCCACCAGGCACTGCACCAGCCCAAACGGTGTATGGACAGTTGTTCCGAATGTCAAACATGGCTGCATCAGCTAAGTGAAATAGAAGAACAAAAAGAAAGAGAGTGGGAATGGTGGAGGAGGTCATGGTGGGTTATGGGTGTTTGCATATGGAGGCTGACCATGTTTATATAGGATGCAGATGGTGCAGTGATGGCTAATGTTCTCAAGATAATAATGAATATAAAATTTAGAGGGTTGTTCTCTTTTGAACAATTCCTTCATCTAAAAATAAGAAAAGGTTGGTTGGTAGTGTGATGTGTATCAAAGAATTTGGTTTTGTATAATCCTTATCTAAAATCTGTTAGCAGAAAACCACTTGCATTATAAAGTAATGAAAAATCCAAGCATATTATCTAATGTGATTATGCAAATAAAAGCCCTCTTGCATAGCCCACAGGATCTCCAACATTGTTATTGACATTATAAACTGAACCAGTTTTTTTTTTTTTTTTTTTTTTTTTTTCTTTTTCTTTCATAAATGCCAAGTAAAGTGTCTTTAGTCATATTGAGATGAGTAATCATAAATGTGTGTAAATCAGTTGAGGTCATAAGGTGCACTGTCAGTCGGGTTGGTGAACGTATCAAAATGGGTTGATGCACTGTCATAAAAAGGTTAATACAACAAATCTTTAAAGATTTGGAATTTCCTAAAATCCTAAATAGTGCCTAAGTAGCCAATCTAGTTAGGCAAGCCTACAAATCCTTAATATCATAATTGATAAGACATTCAAACCATCAACAAATGTAAGCCATGTATGATAACTGACAAGACATTCAGACCATCAACAAATGTAAGCCATGTATACCCGATAATAACTCTGATATAGCTTGTTTAACTACCATTTAAAAAAAATAAACGATAACAAAACTCAAGATCAACAATTTGGTGCCACAAATTCCCATCACTTACATAGTTTAAGCTTCTTGAAGAATGTTGAAACAATGGATTTAGGGTAGGGTTTGGAGGCAAGACAAGTAGGATAGTTTTCAGGTTGTTCAATCCAAAGCTTATGAGCAATGTTATTACTTGTAAGCTTCTCCGACAAATTCTTTAACTGCGTTTCTCCTTTTACTTCAAGAGTTACCTACACAATCCAATCCCACAAGTTTGTTAGCAAGTCCACTACTAAAAACTCTACATGTAACACCCTTAATTCACTCTGGTGGGAGATATAATCCCACATTCATTATGACATTTATCATTTTATTAGCTTAATGACTGTTTTGTACTAGCAAGACATTCAAAATAACTGCATTATTGCATGGACATTTAATTTTTTTGAAAAATTGGAGGAAACTTCAACATCAGAGACTGTATGCTAATAGCATCAAGATTATATATCAATGTTCAGATCATCTGTTCATAATAAAATACGGTTTTGCTAAAGGAACCAGCTTGGGAACAATGAAACACAATTCATAACCCGATCCTAATGAGCTTAACTCAACCACAAACGAAAAGAAGTTTGTACCTTGAGCCAGAAATCTAAGACACAATGCTGCGACCTTATCTCTACCTATTTCAGCTTATAAATTCACTTTTGACATAATTCTTAAGTTCACAATTGCTTGGATATGAGATACCATACATATATTTGAATACTACTTAATTTTCCAAAATACCCTAAATAGGGAAAAACTTTGGACCAAAATTGTTGCCACCAATATTTTGAAAAAACGACTTGTAGGCAAAGTGGTATGTTCTAGTATCTCGTTAAATATTTGCCAAGATAACATTGTTATATGTGGTCCTGGACTTACTAAAAAGAAAATAGTTGTATCCTCATTATGACGGAGATTACGAGTGAGAAAGATCGAGGGATACATACATGTAATGTCTCAAATACCTTTAAGCACGTTCAAAATTTGTCATATAAAGATGCTATACATCCAAGAATAATCTCAACACACTTTTTCCTCCCATAGAGTCTAAACTTGACTAGCATGATGCCTCGTCTTATTATTCTTAGAATCGCTAATCTAACCCAACTACATTGAATGTAAACCTTTTTCTTTTTTGGAACCATGGTTTCCGACCTATTGGCCAACCAATCCACAGGGTTTGAACCAACCGCCACACAGACTCAAACCGGGTAAAATCTTCCCTTTTCAGGAGGTGGGCGTGGCCACTTCAAGGTTGTTTGCACCTAGGAGGAATTGAACTTGAGACCTCACACATCTTAGAGTGATAGTCACGGGCCTAGTGGTTTGAATGTAAACTTGTTATCATGTTCATTGTCGTAACTTTTAGGAACATGCTCCTACACTCAATTAATCAACTAAACCATTGGGCCATTGCCGCCTTTGGATATATGTCACGGGTTCAATACCAACCCCTGACTAAACGTCCTTGGGCCAAAAAAGGGTCCACATCCTCAGTTTTCCGGCGGATTTAAACCTTTTTAGGAGAATCAACTAAACATAACACTAATAAATTTAGAACACAAACATATTCAAACCTGTGTTGAAACATGATGTGTTGAGGAATATATGCTTTGACGATTTATGGTTATTAGTAACTTGCGCATTTTACATTATATATTACAAGCTACATGTTTGTCATTATTAAAACAAAAGAGGCCGTTTAGTTTAAATATCTTCATATTTGCACTAACATAAACATAAGAATCATAATACATACCTTATGCATAGAATCGATATTATTGGGGCTACAATAATCCATAGTATGGGGATCATCTTTATGTGACCAGATAGCTGCCACGGAGGCATGACATCCTTGTGTGACCACACTCCCTAGCGGCCACGTGTCAATCAGGTCTCTTCGGAGTACCACGTACTGCACTAGGACATCGGTGGTGGCCGGAGGAGTTTCTGTTGTGTTGTCGGTGGCGGAGGCCATGGTGTGGCGGCGAAAGTGGAGGTTGGGGAGTGGGGTCCTGTACGACGTCGTTTAGAATGAAGTGAAATGTGGTATGTAACGTGGTGAATGGAGAGTGGCCATTGGGTTGTTGGTGATTGACAAATTAAAAGTCAAACTTTATTGCACTCCGTATTTGCACTCCATAAGTCCATACTCGATGAGTTTTTTTTTTTTTTTTTTTTTTCACTAACTAGCTCGTATACGGACAAATTTATCTCCCATGTTTATTGCAAAACTTGAACTCATAATTATTTGAGGAAAAATTCAAAATACATTCACGTGGTTTGTCTAGTGTTTTTTTTTACATGCTCGTGGTTTTTTGGGCATAAAATCATCCCTCCGTTAGTAAAGTTGGCACAAAACTATTTCTCCGTTAGTAAAATCAGTCAATAAGGATTAACGATGCAACTTATTCTTCGTTATCTCCTAACGCAAGCAAAAATATTTGCATCGTTAGTCCTCCGTCATCACCCACCATACATCTCTTAACCGATTTACGTATTCGTCCATTTTTATACGTTTTCGTCCGTTTTTATCCGTTTTCGTCCGTTTTTACACATTTTCGTCCGTTTCTTTCATGTTTTCATACATTTTTATCCGTTTTCGTTCGTTTTTACATGTTTCGCCAGTTTTTTCACGTTTTCATACATTTTTATCTGTTTTCGTTTTTCTCACGTTTCTATCCATTTACGTCCGTTTTTACACGTTTTCGTCCGTTTTTATCACGTTTTTATCCGTTTTCGTCCGTTTTTACACGTTTTCGTCCGTTTTTTCACGTTTTTATCCGTTTTCATCCATTTTTAAACGTTTTCGACTGTTTTCTCACGTTTTTATCCGTTTTCGTCCATTTTTACACGTTTTCGTCAGTTTTTTCACGTTTTCATACGCTTTTATCCCTTTTCGTCCGTTTTTAAACGTTTTCATCCATTTTTCTCATGTTTTTATCCATTTTCGTTCGTTTTTCTCACGTTTTCATACGTTTTTTATTCGTTTTTGTTTGTTTTCGTCCATTCTTATCACATTTTCATATGTTTTTATCCGTTTTTAGACGTTTTCGTCCGTTTTTAGACCTTTTTTGCCCGTTTTAAAACAGTTTCGTCCGTTTTTACATGTTTTCGTCCGTTCTTCTCACGTTTTCATCCATTTTTCAACATTTTCGACCGTTTTCTCACGTTTTAATCCGTTTTCGTCCATTTTTACACGTTTTCGTCAGTTTTTTCACGTTTTCATACGTTTTTATCCATTTTCATACGTTTTTATCTTTTTTCGTCCGTTTTTCTCACATTTTTATTCGTTTTCGTTCGTTTTTCTCACGTTTTCATACGTTTTTTTTCGTTTTCGTCCATTTTTCTCACATTTTCATATGTTTTATCTGTTTTTAGACGTTTTCGTCCGTTTTTAATAGTTTCGTCTGTTTTTACATGTTTTCGTCTGTTTTTCTCACGTTTTCATTCGTTTTCGTCCGTTTTTACACATTTTCGTCCTATTTTCACACTATTTAATACATTTTTATACGTTTTCATCCGTTTTTCTCATGTTTTTATCCGTCTCTTCCTTTTTTTTCTCATGTTTTCATACGTTTTTATCCGTTTTCATACACTTTTATTCATTTTCGTCTATTTTTATACGATTTGGTCTGTTTTACTTATGTTTTTATCCGTTTTCATCTATTTTTATACATATAATATGTATGAAAATGGATAAAAATGTATTAAAATGGATAAAAATGTATGAAAACAGATAAAAATGAGAGAAAAGTGGACATAAACATGTAAAAACTTATGAAAACGAACAAAAACGTGAGAAAATAGATGAAAACGTATAAAAACAGAGGAAAATGGATAAAAACGAATGAAAACTTGAGAAAAAACGGATGAAAATGTGTAAAAACGAATAAAAACAAGAAAAAAAGGACGAAGACGTTTAAAAACGTATGAAAACGGATAAAAATGTATGAAAACGTGAGAAAAACGGACGAAAAAAAGTATGAAAACGTTCGAAAAATGGATGAAACGGATAAAAACGTGAGAAAACCGACGAAAACGGATAAAAACGTCTGAAGACGGATTAAACATAAGAAAACGTGAAAAAATGGACGAAAATGTGTAATAACGGACGAAAACGGATAAAAACGTGAGAAAAATGGACGAAAACATTTAAAACGGACAAAAATAGCTAAAAACGAATGAAAACTGATAAAAACGTATGAAAACGTGAAAAAACTGACGAAAACATGTAAAAACGGTCGAAAACAGATAAAAAAGTGAGAAAAACGGACGAAAACAAATAAAAACAGGAAAAAAATTAAAAAAAAATAATAAAAAACCGTATGAAAACGTGAAAAAAACCGACCAAAACATGTAAAAACGGATTAAAACATGAGAAAAAACGGACGAAAATGTTTTAAAATAGACGAAAACGGATAAAAACATATGAAAACGTGAAACAAAGGGACAAAACGTGTATAAACGGACAAAAACGGATAAAAACGTGAGAAAAACAGACAAAAACGTAAATCGGTTAGGAGATGTATGGTGGGTGATAACGGAGGACTAACGTCCTGACATTTACAAGGTAGATTCTTAGAATATTAAGTTAATAATAGTTAGAAGCTTACACAGTGACGGTTCTTTAAAAACATGCCATCTTGCGTAACTTTATCAAAACGTATGTCTTCTTGGCATGAGCTTTCTATATTCAATTTTTAGTAGAATTGATCTCATACAAACTCTTTTTGACAAAAAATATACTCCCCCCATCCCATATTAAGTGTCCACTTTTAAAATACACAAAGTTGTAGAAAATTCCACTAACTACAATTTTCAACAATCAAATATTATTTTTACCCACTAAAGTCTCATCTAATTGGTTGGACTACAATATGAACACTTAATTTGGGACATCCCAAGATTTCATTGTGGACACTTAATATTGGACGGATGGAGTATTTTTTTTAATTTTCATTTAATCTAATAGCAATATTGTGTGTGATTAAGACAAAAATTAGATTTAATTAAATTACAAGAAGAAAAAACACAGAATATATATGAACGATTTGAAGATTGGAGGTAAAAGAAAAAGAAAAAGTTATTATATTAGAGTTTGGGGAAGAAAAAACTACCTAATGAAAGTAGAGAAAAAGAGATATTTTAGAGGATTATGGAGTCATTAACCTCAAAATATTGAGGAACGGTGGATTACATAGTACTCCTTCCGTATCAAAAAAATAATCCACATTTCTTTTCTTTTTTTGTGTCTCAAAATAATTGTCCACTTTTCATTTTACGTAAGAAAAAAAATATTAATGACGGAATATTCTATTTGAGTGGTTGAGATTTGAAAAATGATTGTTGTGCCTACTAATCATGCCTACAAATGTACCTAACGATTTGATTGATTGATTTAAAAAAATGATTTGTGAGAATTTGGAGAGAGAAAATATATAATATAATTGTACAAGTGATTTATGTATTTAGGGATGTGTTGTAAGTCTAAATAGCACTACTCTTGAAATTTATAATTGTTCCACTTTTATTAAACTTTGTAATTTTTATCTCCTGACAATAATTGTGAGACGGGGAGAGTAACAGGTAATGAGTCATTGCATTATAGCCGGCCAATCATCATTAATCATTAATTTTGTTATTACTTACCTCTCAATACCCTCAACCATGCACACATTAAGTATTTAGGGGATTGAAAACATCAAGAAAATATATCCTACTTAAGATGTGAAATTCATGTGATAATTAATGACTCAATACTGTATTTAGGGGCCATTTTGTTTGTGCGGTTTGCTTGGGTTTGGGTTGGAAAAATGGACCCCACCTTAGTTTTCAAGTTTGGGTGCATTCACGGGTTTTATGTCGACTGGGTGCATTGACGGGTTTTATGTCGACATGGGACAATGAAAAAGTATGAAAAGATGGCAATGCAGAGTCCTTTTGATTCCTTTTTTTATTATTATTATAAACCATCAAGAACATCACCAGCAAACAAGTCACAAGAACACAAGCATTCAACATAATCAACCACAAGAACATAAGCAGCAAACATAAGCAACCAGTCAACATAATCAACCACAATCACATAAGCAGCAAACATAAGCAACCAGTCAGAATAAGCACATAAGCAGCAAACATAAGCAACCAGTCAGAATAAGCAACCACAAGAACACAAGCATAAGCAACCAGTCAGAATAAGCAACCACAAGAACACAAGCAACAAACATAAGCATCAAGGACATCAAGAACATAAGCAGCAACCATCAAGGACAAGCAACGATGAATACATCACCGTTTTACACGACTGATGTATAACTTTACGCTATTACACATATTAGTTTCTAAAATCTGTAACGTTTATAAAAAAAATGATAAAACGAGATTTTTAATAGGCTCAGATTATTATTGTTTTATCATTTTGGCTGCAAATTTGAAGGTTGCAAAGTGGTTTAAACTCACTTTACCGTCCATTCGGTTATGCCACGCCAATCAAAAACAAGTTTTTTTTTTTTTTTTTTTTCATCATTGCCCAGTCAACATAATCAAGAACAAGAACATAAGCAGCAAACATAAGCAACAAGTTCCAGTCAACATAAACAACCACAAGAACATAAGCAGTGCCCAGTCAACATAATCAAGAACAAGCAGCAAACATAAGCAACCAGTCAGAATAAGCAACCACAAGAACACAAGCAGATTGCTTTTGATTCTTTTTTATTATTATTATTATAAACCATCAAGAACATCACCACCAAACAAGCCACAAGAACACAAGCACATAAGCAACCACAAGAACACAAGCAGATTGCTTTTGATTCTTTTTTTATTATTATTATAAACTATCAAGAACATCACCACCAAACAAGCCACAAGAACACAATCACATAAGCCACAAGCAGTCAACAACCACAAGCAGTCAACATAATCAGCCACAAGCAGTCAACATAAACGTAACCATCAAAAACATAAGCAAAATAAACGTAACCATCAGATAACATAAAAAAAATAGGGGGGGCTTAAATAACTCGTCAACAACGAGTCTTTTTTTAGATCTAAAAAGATCTAACAAAGATCCAACAATCAACCACAAGCAGTCAACAACGAGTCTTTTTTAGATCTAAAAAGATCTAACAAAGATCCAACAATCAACCACAAGCATCTGTTTTAGATCTAAAAAGATCTAACAAAGATCCAAAAATTAAAACCGTGTATCAATACCACCCAACGAGTCTTTTTTAGATCTAAAAAGATCTAACAAAGATCCAACAATCAACCACAGCCCACATACTTAAACCCACCCTCCCATCCCATCTATCTTCTCACAAGAAAATAAGCAACCATCAAGAACATCACCAACCACAGGGACGAGTTATCATAACCCCCCTCTAAACCACAGTTTAGATCTAAAAAGTCTGTGGGTGAGACAGAGAATAACTCAGAACAGATGGGATGGGGGTGGAAGGGTTGTGTTAGTGAGAGAGAGAAACACATATGGGATGGGGGGAAGTGAGAACGTGATATTGTCAGTAAGAGATAAGAGGGTGGGAAAGTGGGTTTAACTCTGTGGGCTGGGCTTGGTGGTATTGATACACGGTTTTAAACCTTTTTTTCTTTTTTTTTTCTTTTTTTTTTTTTTTTATTTTTTTTTTTTTATTTTTAAGACAATGTAAAAAAAAAATGTTAAAAAATTTTGTAATTTGTTAAAAAAAAAGTTGTAAAAAAAGTAATTTGTTAAAAAAAATAAAAGTAGTAAAAGTTATAAAAAAATAAAGTAATTTGTTAAAAAAAAAAAAAAAGTTGTAAAAGTTATAAAAAAATAAAGTTGTAAAAGTTATAAAAAAAAAAGTAATTTGTTAAAAAAATAAAAGTAGTAAAAGTTATAAAAAAAAATAAAGTAATTTGTTAAAAAAAAAGTTGTAAAAGTTAAAAAAAAAAAAAAAAAAAAAAAAAAAAAAAAAAAAAAGTTTTAAAAGTTGTAATGTATTTTTAGGTGTTTAGGTCTCCCGATCAACTAACTGATTGGGTGCAAAATATAGCTCGAGGGATCGGTTTTGTTATTATTAAGAAAAAAACCAAATCAGAAAAGGGGTATTTGTATGCAATCATTTATGGGTGTTCAAAGGGTGGGGTGTATCAACGTGACGGTTTAGAAGATGAAGTTAAATGACAAACCAGTACCTCTAAAACCGATTGTCCATTCAGATTAGTGGCGAAATATTCAAAAAAACAAGATTTTTGGAGGTTGAGGGTGAAGTGTGATAGTCATAATCATGATTTTGCAGAGTCGTTGCATGGTTTCCCATATGCAATGAGATTAAAGGATGATGAGTTCAGTTTGGTGCAACAACTGACAGAGTATCACGTACCACCACGTCATATACTTTCGTCAGTAAAGGAGCGTAATCCGGATAACGTGTCTAGCATTAGAACTATTATATAACGCACAAAATAAGATCCGTGGAGCCCTAATAGGTCATAGAACTCCAATCCAAGTCTTTTACTCACATTTGCAGCATTCAGGGTATACATATTACGAGAGGGTAAATGAGCTCACTAATGAGCTTGAGGAACTATTTTTTGTTCACCCCACGTCATATGCTCTATGGTGTACATTCCCTGAAATCATGCTAATGGACTCAACATACAATACCACATTGTTTAAATTGCCATTTTTTGAAATTGTCAGATTAACTTCAACAAACAAAACATTTTCAATGGCGTTTTGTGTTTTGGACAAAGAAAAGGGGCATAATTTTCAATGGGTATTGCAATGTGTGAAGGGGGTGATAGAGGAAAGATATTACCCGCATGTTATCATCACTGACAGAGATTTAGCGTTGGTTGGGGCATGTAGACAAGAATTCCCGAACGCAAACAAATTACTCTGTCAGTGGCACATTAACCAAAATGTGCTTCAGTATTGCAGAAGTAGATGCAATTCGCTAAAGGAGTATGAGTCCATTAAAGGAACATGTGATTGGATGGTTAAAGCTCCGACAAGCGACATATTCATGCATTATTATCAACACCTACAACAGTTGTTGGTCGAACATGCAGGTACTTAATTATTGATTCATTGTTTCTTTACTTTAATAAATAAGTAACCGAATGACTTTTTATTAATTCATTGTTCTTTTCAGATATTTCTTCGTATCTGAATAACTGGCTGAATGGTTATTCAGAAATGTTTATCTCGTTTATTACCGATCAATATCGCAGCTTCGGCCAGTCAACAACATGCAGAGTTGAGGGTTAACACGCGTTGTTGAAATTATACTTGGGCAGCACAATGTCCAACTTAGACACATTGTTGAGTTCGATCGATAAGATTCTCGTTGCGTGGTATGTGCTTAAACACATACCATTTCTAGACCAAAACCGGACCCAAAAAGACCAAAAACCCGACCAAAATGCCAAATATATTGTGTTTTTGTGTTTTTTACATATGCAGGCACGGATATCAAAGAAAAGGACAAAATCAAGCCGAGAACCGGGAAACCGAGCACGAGATATGGAAGTGTTATTTTTAGCCGATGCCGGGAAGTAATTATGGTCAACAAGTCAACCGAGGTCCTCATATTTTCAGAGATTGTCAATTTCACCCTTGGATCCTACTTTAGAAAAATGACAGCAATGATCCCTTAAAATTCAGAAAATACACATTGGTCCTTGAACTTTAACCAAAACCAAATCCAAACTAAACAACAAAAACCGGATTTAAAAAAAACAAATCCACTTCAAAATTTACCCACACCAATCCAACAATAAAACCATCACCGGCCCACGTTAACTACTAATCCTAGCCCAACTTAAAATTATACCCTGACCCGAGCCCACTCCCTTTACCCCACTTGACCCGATCCAACACTTAAAACTAAACCCGGTCAAATCCATAAATACTACTCGGTCAAATAGAAAAGGTTAAATAAACAAACACATTCACCCTCACTTATCTCTCACAAAAATACCGAATCCCTTTTACCCCAAATCCACAACCGAAGAACCCTAATTCCTCAAATCAAAAATTACCACAATTAAGGGTAAGATGGTCATTGCACGGACTTCGAGGATGCTACTGACGATAAGAATGACGCGTGGCAGCATGTGATTGGCCAAGACACGCACCACTTTTGATCGTACGGAGGAAAATGAAGCTTGGAGAGGAAGGGAAGATCCAAGGGTGAAGATTGGCTCAAGTGCTCACGCGGATCGCCAACATGGACTCTCCAGAAGAATCGATCAAGCGCTATAAATAGCGGGGATCATCCTCAGTTCGAAGGCTAGTTTTTTTTTGGTAGTTAGTTTTTAGTTTTTTTAGATAGATTAGATTTAATTTTAATCATTTTATTGTTACTTTCAGTCGAATTTAATGTTTTAACGAGAGGATTTGTAATTTTTATTTTAATGTTTTAGTGTAATTGTTTTATTGTAATTTCGGTTTTAAATCACTATTATGTTCATCCGAATTTAACTTTGCAAGTTTATTTCATTGTTTTTTAATTTTCCGAATTTAACTTTGTAATTTTGTTTCGGTTCAATGAAATTTTCATTCTCAGTTTTAAAGTTGTTCTTGAATTAAACTTTATTTAGTATTGTTTTTTTTTTTTAGCGTTACTTCAGTTATAAAAAAAAAAAAAAAATATATATATATATATATATATATATATATATATATATATATATATATATATATATATATATATATATATATATATATATATATATATATATATATATATATTATCTGATAAGTTGGATAAGCTGATGATAAGTTGGTTATGCTGATGGTGATGAGAAGCTGAGCTGGAATATTGGGTTGTTATTAGTGGCTTATAAGCCTGGTTTATTGTGTTGCTGAGGTTTATTGTGTTGCTGAGGTTTATTTGTTTTGCTGAGCTATTGTTGTTTTAAGCTGGAACAGGTATAAGTTAATTTAGATTGGCAATCACTTCTCAGTAAGTCAGTTAATTAGTTGAGTTTTAGGTTTATATCTATTTTCAGAAGTTTATAGTTTAAAGTTACAATAGCAGTTAGTTAAGGTAGTATTTGGTTTATATTTCTTGCAGAATAATATGAGCTTGATATTGATTAGCTGAGGTTTGCTTGTGATTAATCTAGGGTATAAAAGCTAATTTTATCAGATTTCAAGAGTTCTTGCTTAATTTGAGGTTGTTGAATCAATAGGTTGGATATTAGATATTGCTACGGTCTTAACATGTTTCTATAAGCTAAGTATTGTTTGAATGGTACTCTTTGGCATGATTAAGTGTATTGCACATTTTCTTCTTATAAGATCTGTCAAATAGTGCAGCTGAACTTATGGTTTTTCACTGCTGATCTAGGCCGAAATCGAGCTAGCAATTAAGTTTTTGTGAAAGGGCTTTTTAGATTTTTATAATCTTTGCTTGATAAGCTTTCCAAAACAATTTTCATTTTTAAAATTGGTTAAGTTTTGAGCTTTTTATAAGCTTTTGAAAATAGCTTGTGAGGATTATTTCTGATATAGAAAATAAAACAAGTTTCTGAGTTTGTCATTTTTAGCCCCTGTAGTTTTCTATTTTAGTTAAATTCGTGTCTAGGTAATTTTTAGTGTTAAAACAGTTTGTTAATTGGCAATTCTAGTCCTTGTCTTTTATTAAGTCTAAAATAGTTTTAGTTTTTTACACTTTTAGTCCCTAAACTTTTATAAACTTTTATTTTCTTTATTAAATCAGTTTCATGAAATTACATTTTTAGTCCTTTAGGTTTTCACTTTTGCATTTTAGATTGACAATTTCACATTTTATTTTTACTATTTTTAAATCATTTAAATAGATTTAATTAGTTTTTTAATTCATAAAAAAAAAAATATTAAAAAGTCAAAAAAAAAAGATATTTTTCTTTTTCCAAAAATTTACTTTTATCATTTTTAATATAGGAAAATTATTTTTAGGTTTTAAATTTCACAAAATCATTTTTAGTTACGTTTTATAATACGTCGCATAACGTTTTTAATTTCAAATTTTTCACTTTTAAAATTCACATGCTTAGTTTAATTGTTGCATTAGATTAATTAATTGTTTACTTTTATTATTTTAATTGTTCGTAGTATAAAATCAAAAATCAATCACTCTTTTTCACACTCATTCACTACACGTATTCGACACACCGGAACAAAGACTCGATATTCGACCTTCGTTGGGAAACGACCCGGGGAAAACGCATACGTTGCCTTTTCCTTCGGAAAAATATACTACTAAAAAGAAACGAATCAAAAAAATGGCGCCGCTGCCGGGGAAGGCTTGAAAAGAGTTGGAGTTTCGCCATACGAATTGTGTTTTGAAGAACCTTCCTTGGAAGTTAATTGTTTTTGAAAAATAAAAATACAAAAATATAATAATTAAAAAACACTTTTCCTAAAGTGTTTTCACCATTAATAATAAATCCTCGGTCTTCCGTTGAAGGAGGGCGGTTGTAAACCATTCCGAAATAACAACAAAAGAGATCGTGAAGTTAAACGTTTCTTGGATTATTTCTTTGCTACAACCTATACACGGGGTTTAAGGAGGTCTTGACATTAAATTGCAGACCGAAGAGAGATCCATTCTTCTCTCCCGCCACGCTGCGCGTAGTTTTGAAAGAAACGAGTACGGTTGATTAACGATCACCAAAAAGATAATAAATTTTAATTAAACATAAAAATCCAAAAATATTTTTCTTTTCAAATTTATTTTCCATTTTTCTTTTGTGATTTTCCATGTTTCTAAATTTCAAAATCCCAAAAATAATCTTCTTATCCTCTCATCCATTTGATTCTTCTTCTTTAATCCTCTAAACCGATAATTCTTTCACTATCTTCACCTACTTCTTATGGAATCAATGATTCCTTGTGTTGGTTGTGGTGAACCACTCTATGGTTCACCGTGTCGATATTGTACGTGTGTAAGGTGTGGTAACGATTTTCAAAATGGAAGTTGTTTGTTTTGTGATTCGAATAATTCATTCATTTATGATCAAAACTCGAATTCATTCGACTCTCCTTTAAATTTCACCAACTACCCACCTCAGCCCGATAATTTTTCGTACGATCGACGTTATTGTGATTATAGTGGAGATTCGTTGGATCCGACCTCGATTTATAAACGGTGCATTTGCGAGAGGTGTGGAAGAAGTACTATTAATGGGTTTTGTGCGTGTTGTGCTTTTGAAGACAATAAGTTTCACACCAATGATTCTAACCCAAACTTTTCCAATTATCCTCAAAATTTTTATGAACAAGAACCGTGTTTTAATAATAATTCATCAACTTTTGAATATTGTGAGGAAACGTTTGAGAATGTTTATTATGCGCCGAATCCGTCACAAAACTATGAAGAAAGCGGTGAAGACGAATCTTTGAAAGAAGAAAACGAAATTAATTCTTCGAGTGGCAATCCCACTCCGTCTTGTGAACCTTTAAATGATGAAAATTTTGCTATGGCATCTCTTGACGACGATTTCTTTGAACTTAAGGCTTTTAAGATCTACATTGAACAACTTCAAGCTTTGTCAAAAATGTCGAAATGTCGTATTGATAATGGACCATCGATTCCTATTCCCTCTCCGGTAAGGGAAATGGAACAAGAAACCGAGGTGACGAAGGACCCGGTACTTTCCACTAACAATGGAAGTGCTAAATATGTCCAACCTACGGTTGTCCAAGAATCAATGGTTCCTCCTAAACCGTCAAGATTTGATCCGAGCCTTTCACAATTAACGGTTAAGAGTGTGTCAAGTTTACGTGCTGAGCTTAAAAGGAGAAATTTGTCTAATCAAGAACAAGAACCGGAGTCCATAACGGAAGTGGTGGAAATTCCTAGCTCTCAGAGCACACCACTTGTCCCACCTCCGGATTCTTCAAGATGTTCTTCGAACATTGTTATTGATGATTCCACTTCGTCCATAATTGTTGAGCCGTCAGATCCTTTGGAGCCCGAGCTCAAGGATTCTTCATCCGACTTTGAAAAATATGTTTTTGATACGGCTGAAGAGTGTGAGTTACCGCCTCTTGACAATCCGAATGATAGTGTTGAGATGTTCTCCGAATCGGATGACGACGATTCTTTATCTTGTGGAGACATCGAGTATGCTGAGGAAGAACCTTCTGAGCTCGTCAGCTTAGAAGAAGAGAATGATGAAGAAACTGAAATCCAAGATGATGCTCTTCGCGAGAAATTATTAAATATCAATCTTCTCATTTCTAGGATCGAGGCATTACATGATCCTCCGACTTCTTCTTCTCCTATCCCCAATATGGATAGTGATTTCTTACCCGAGCTTGAAATTTTTCGATTTGAAGAGACGAATAGTGGCAATCCCATTATTCATGTTGATATTTCTCTTCCGGATTATGAGCATTTTGATTTTAAAATTGACTCTGAACTTCATAATCTCTCCGATAATCCGTCACGTGACCCTCTTTTAGAGGATGTCGATCGATTTCTTGCTTCGGATGACTCGATACCATCGGGTATTGAGAATGACGAGAATGGTCTTATTGAAGATAATGATTTACTTTCTGATGTTGACTCCTTTCTCTTCGATTTACCATATTCTCGTCCGCCCGCGAAACCACCGGATGTAGAATTTGAATCCGATACGGATGAAGTTATTTTTGGAGTGGTGGACGATGTTTCTGATCATGATGATCCGGTGCTTGATATTTTCCCCACCCTTCCCACCCGTGATTCCGAATTTGACTTTGTTTTCGTCATCCGTGTGTTTCACCCATTCTTCACTTATCCCATCATTTCTCCATCTTTCCACTCCTCCGGGAGTGAGGATACCGTCTTCGACCCCGGCATCTCCGTTCTTCGTGCCGGGTGTCCGTTCCATTTGCTCCCCCAAGATTAAATAAATTCGGGGCGAGTCTAAGCTTTCCGACTCGATAAATAAACAAGCGCTTCGTGGGAGGCACCCCATGCTTATCCTTCTATCTTCTTTTCTTATTTCTAATAAAGTGAGTAAGGAGGGCTTCCTCTTCTATATCTTGTGTTTTGTGTTTTCTGTGATATGTCCAGGAATGCTGATGATGAAGACTCTCGTGCTCGTAGTTTCCTTCTCGCTACTCGAGTTTCATCATCCGCTGCTTATCCGATATCCTAAATCTTATCGTTTTACATTTATCTTTTGGCATAATTAATAAACGGCCTTAGATTTATGTAGGAGAACCCTTACCTTTAAGACATTGAGGACAATGTCTCGTTCTAGTCTGGGGGGGTAATCTTGCGATTTGATTTTTGCCTTGCATTTTTGCCGTTTTCTCATGCAACCCGTTTTTCCTCAAAATTGAAAAAAATCCAAAAAAAATGAGAAAAATTTAAAAATTCTTGCAAAAATATAATAATTTTTAACATTTTTGTTGACTTTCCGCTGGAGAGAGTAGGAATAAAATTCTGACTTGATCGGGCGTGTTGAGCCCTAGCTTGTTCCCTTAACCGTTTATAATCTATAAGCTTGTGCTAGTCTTTTACACAAGGAGCTAGAAAACGCGAATTCTTTTTAAGAAGTTGCAAGTTCCCGTATTTGACTTTATATATGCATGGCTTGATTATAAGGCTAAGCATTCGCGGATCTTATTATTTAAGATTTTAAATTTGCGAAGAACGAGAAATGATAGAGTTGTTCATAAGTTAGATTGCTAAACGTGGAGTAGTTGGATCTCTTTAGAGCTCATCGAAGTTATTTGTGGTTTTTTGTTCCCATCAGCTTGTTTCACCAAAAATAGTACTCTATAAATAATTAAAGCTATTTTGGTTTTGGCGAAATTTAGTTTTTAATCCTTCTTAAGAGAATTCTTGCTTATGAGAGTTGGGTACACATCAAGGTACTGCCAGTGTTACGGTGTAATAGACTATTCCATCTTGCCGGCTCACAACCGATGTTGGGATTGTTATAAAAGCCGTAGGACTCGGGATTTGGCAAAATATATAATGAATAATGAATAATAATAATAATCCAAAGCCATAAAAAGTTTTCTGCATCTTGCCGGTTCGCAGCCGATGTTGTAGACTTCTAATAAAGGCAGAGGAAATTTCCAAGGTCATAATAGACTATCACATCTTGCCGGTTCGCAGCCGATGTTGTGATTGTTATAAAGGGCCAAGGATATAATAATATGTGCTTAATAATGTTAAAAATGCCAAATTTCGACTCCGAGGTATCCTAATAAAGGCTTCCGTCTCTGGACTCGTAGATGAGTTGTTTCGGTCGCAAATAAAAGGGATATTCTCAAAATCGTGTTAAATCAGAGACCTTGATGTGGACCTCATTTTTGTATGCAACGGTTTTCGAGGGAAGGTTTGGAAACTACTTAGCGTCTAAACTAGGTATCTTTATCAGATTAAAAATTATCGAAACGAGAATTTGAAGAAATTCATTTCTCACCAAAAATAAAATAAATAGAGAAAAATAGGAATTTGGGAACGAGAAGTCCACAATTAGCTTTTTGAGTAGTGTTGGCAATCTAACTTGTATATGACAATGATTTCGTTTTTAAGCTTAGTTTGGGGACTCGTGAAAAATCAGGAACGACGAATTTTATCCGTATGGTCACTTCTTTATGAGTCGTGTTTCCTGCTCCGTGATCCTAAAAGTTATCGTTAGATAATGATTGTCGACAAAGCCGTCACATGAAAAATAAGAAAATACAAAAATAGAATAAAAAGGAAAATCGGGGAGTTCTTATAATATTGCATGAGGACATTGCAATAGCTTAGTCTGGGGGAATTTTGGTATGTGCTTAAACACATACCATTTCTAGACCAAAACCGGACCCAAAAAGACCAAAAACCCGACCAAAATGCCAAATATATTGTGTTTTTGTGTTTTTACATATGCAGGCACGGATATCAAAGAAAAGGACAAAATCAAGCCGAGAACCGGGAAACCGAGCACGAGATATGGAAGTGTTATTTTTAGCCGATGCCGGGAAGTAATTATGGTCAACAAGTCAACCGAGGTCCTCATATTTTCAGAGATTGTCAATTTCACCCTTGGATCCTACTTTAGAAAAATGACAGCAATGATCCCTTAAAATTCAGAAAATACACATTGGTCCTTGAACTTTAACCAAAACCAAATCCAAACTAAACAACAAAAACCGGATTTAAAAAAAACAAATCCACTTCAAAATTTACCCACACCAATCCAACAATAAAACCATCACCGGCCCACGTTAACTACTAATCCTAGCCCAACTTAAAATTATACCCTGACCCGAGCCCACTCCCTTTACCCCACTTGACCCGATCCAACACTTAAAACTAAACCCGGTCAAATCCATAAATACTACTCGGTCAAATAGAAAAGGTTAAATAAACAAACACATTCACCCTCACTTATCTCTCACAAAAATACCGAATCCCTTTTACCCCAAATCCACAACCGAAGAACCCTAATTCCTCAAATCAAAAATTACCACAATTAAGGGTAAGATGGTCATTGCACGGACTTCGAGGATGCTACTGACGATAAGAATGACGCGTGGCAGCATGTGATTGGCCAAGACACGCACCACTTTTGATCGTACGGAGGAAAATGAAGCTTGGAGAGGAAGGGAAGATCCAAGGGTGAAGATTGGCTCAAGTGCTCACGCGGATCGCCAACATGGACTCTCCAGAAGAATCGATCAAGCGCTATAAATAGCGGGGATCATCCTCAGTTCGAAGGCTAGTTTTTTTTTGGTAGTTAGTTTTTAGTTTTTTTAGATAGATTAGATTTAATTTTAATCATTTTATTGTTACTTTCAGTCGAATTTAATGTTTTAACGAGAGGATTTGTAATTTTTATTTTAATGTTTTAGTGTAATTGTTTTATTGTAATTTCGGTTTTAAATCACTATTATGTTCATCCGAATTTAACTTTGCAAGTTTATTTCATTGTTTTTTAATTTTCCGAATTTAACTTTGTAATTTTGTTTCGGTTCAATGAAATTTTCATTCTCAGTTTTAAAGTTGTTCTTGAATTAAACTTTATTTAGTATTGTTTTTTTTTTTAGTGTTACTTCAGTTATAAAAAAAAAAAAATATATATATATATATATATATATATATATATATATATATATATATATATATATATATATATATATATATATATATATATATATATATATATATATATATATATAATATTATCTGATAAGTTGGATAAGCTGATGATAAGTTGGTTATGCTGATGGTGATGAGAAGCTGAGCTGGAATATTGGGTTGTTATTAGTGGCTTATAAGCCTGGTTTATTGTGTTGCTGAGGTTTATTGTGTTGCTGAGGTTTATTTGTTTTGCTGAGCTATTGTTGTTTTAAGCTGGAACAGGTATAAGTTAATTTAGATTGGCAATCACTTCTCAGTAAGTCAGTTAATTAGTTGAGTTTTAGGTTTATATCTATTTTCAGAAGTTTATAGTTTAAAGTTACAATAGCAGTTAGTTAAGGTAGTATTTGGTTTATATTTCTTGCAGAATAATATGAGCTTGATATTGATTAGCTGAGGTTTGCTTGTGATTAATCTAGGGTATAAAAGCTAATTTTATCAGATTTCAAGAGTTCTTGCTTAATTTGAGGTTGTTGAATCAATAGGTTGGATATTAGATATTGCTACGGTCTTAACATGTTTCTATAAGCTAAGTATTGTTTGAATGGTACTCTTTGGCATGATTAAGTGTATTGCACATTTTCTTCTTATAAGATCTGTCAAATAGTGCAGCTGAACTTATGGTTTTTCACTGCTGATCTAGGCCGAAATCGAGCTAGCAATTAAGTTTTTGTGAAAGGGCTTTTTAGATTTTTATAATCTTTGCTTGATAAGCTTTCCAAAACAATTTTCATTTTTAAAATTGGTTAAGTTTTGAGCTTTTTATAAGCTTTTGAAAATAGCTTGTGAGGATTATTTCTGATATAGAAAATAAAACAAGTTTCTGAGTTTGTCATTTTTAGCCCCTGTAGTTTTCTATTTTAGTTAAATTCGTGTCTAGGTAATTTTTAGTGTTAAAACAGTTTGTTAATTGGCAATTCTAGTCCTTGTCTTTTATTAAGTCTAAAATAGTTTTAGTTTTTACACTTTTAGTCCCTAAACTTTTATAAACTTTTATTTTCTTTATTAAATCAGTTTCATGAAATTACATTTTTAGTCCTTTAGGTTTTCACTTTTGCATTTTAGATTGACAATTTCACATTTTATTTTTACTATTTTTAAATCATTTAAATAGATTTAATTAGTTTTTTAATTCATAAAAAAAAAAATATTAAAAAGTCAAAAAAAAAAGATATTTTTCTTTTTCCAAAAATTTACTTTTATCATTTTTAATATAGGAAAATTATTTTTAGGTTTTAAATTTCACAAAATCATTTTTAGTTACGTTTTATAATACGTCGCATAACGTTTTTAATTTCAAATTTTTCACTTTTAAAATTCACATGCTTAGTTTAATTGTTGCATTAGATTAATTAATTGTTTACTTTTATTATTTTAATTGTTCGTAGTATAAAATCAAAAATCAATCACTCTTTTTCACACTCATTCACTACACGTATTCGACACCGGAACAAAGACTCGATATTCGACCTTCGTTGGGAAACGACCCGGGGAAAACGCATACGTTGCCTTTTCCTTCGGAAAAATATACTACTAAAAAGAAACGAATCATTGCGCAAGAAACTGCGATAAAGAAATCTTTTAACAGAAGCAAAAACGAGAGAATGAATAAATGTAATATATCACTATTTCAAGAATTGTGGTATAAAGTTTCCAAATATGCTTTGGAGCTCATGTTCAATGAACTCCAACTGTCGATCGACGCCCAAGATTGTACTCATCAGTTGCGGTCAGTTTATGGCCTACCATGCTTTCACGAACTGCTTTACTATCGGATTCATAGTAAGTATATTAAATTTATGACTATTAAGTTATTTTCTCCATTAATATCAGTAATTTATATAAGTCACTTTTAATGAATGCAGATATGGCCATTCCACTGGATACGGTTGATATTTTTTGGAGAACCCTATCTGTTCCGTGGCCTAGTATCAATACTGAAGCTGGTCCTTCTTGTGATCCTGACGATGATCCTGATTGTGAAGATGACATACAACAATTCAAGAGTGTTTTTGGTAAAGTGTCGTCGTTTGTGAAGAAAAGTATGTTAAAGAAGATGAGAGGGATATACGATCCGGAATCTACTGATATACGTCAACCTGCTGTTCACACAAGTACTCGTGGACGTCCGAGCGCAAAGGAAAAAAAGTCCCAGACTTGAATAAAGTACCAACCGTAGATCACCGAAGAAGCACAAATTCAAGATCTACAAAAGTCCCGGACTTGAACAAACAACCTGCGAGACATAGTTCTTACATGGGTCCTAGAGTTGAAAGAAGTCCCAGACACAGGTTATACGTTGGAAATAGGGAGAGCGAGTATTTCATTAAGCAGCTTCCATAGCTTTTTCGTCGAGACATCATAAGTATCTATAATGTGGAAGGTGATGGAAATTGTGGGTTTCGGTGCGTTACCCACGGTATTGGTCAAACCCAAGAAAACTGGCTCAATGTCCGAAGGTGGTTATTGCAAGAGTTGGACGTTAATCGTGACTTTTACATGGGTATGTGGTGGCAAAGAGACTATGACCATCTTCGGAGCACACTAAACTGGTTACATGATGGACCTTGTCCGGGAGGCTACTGGATGCTTATGCCAAACACGGGGTTGGTTATTGCCACAGTGACTAACCGGCCTGTTGTATTTATATCCGATCGACAAAGTTTCACGTGTTTTCCGCTTTTTTCGGGTCCAAATCCAATCCAAGGAACTAGCCCCCTGGTGATTGCCCGTGTGAGGAGTGAGGATTGTGGTCACTACATTCATCTGACTCTAGACGAAAACTCACCATTTCCGACTATTCACCCACAATGGAGGGCGTACTGCGCTGCCGATGCATCCGGATGGGAAACATTATATTACGATCAACTACACTTGTATAATGAGATTAGACAAACACAAACATAGTAAATGATTATTGATTTATGTTGTAAATAATTATACCGACAAAACATTGTGAATGATTACTGATTTATGTTGTAAATAACTGTTTGTATTATTTAAATTAACAATACATTACTGATTTATGTTGTAAATAACTGTTTGTATTATTTAAATTAATTCTTTGGCCAGGTGGAACAAAATAATCATTTCTTGTGTCGCTGTCGGAGAGGATTGATTATAGAGAGGACATCCCGTAAAGACGGTAGTTATGGTCAACAGTATTATGCATGTCCTTTTTCAGTGGTAAATAATCATACGTTTGCTTAGTTATGTAAATTATTTGTTTGTTAATAATACATTTCTTATTATTTTCTTAACATGTAACAGCCAGGAACAGATGACTTTGGGTGTGGGTACTTTATGTGGAATGATGCGTTTCAAAAAAAGTACTTTAATCAAGCCTCCTCTTCAACGCAGTGCTCAAACTGCGTAGCTAAAGATAAGAAAATTGACAAGCAAGCTAATAAGATTGGCCAGCTTGAAACAAGAAACAAGATGTTAGTGTCTCAAAACAAGATGTTGATGACAACTCGAAGCGCCTCGCTATGAGAATCTAGCTTCGCTAACGTTCGGCTAAGTCTTGAACCTTCGCGCTGACCGTTCGCTTTCTCAGTAGCAAAAGCGCTTCTCTTTGTCCCTTAAGTAGAAGGACAAGAAACCTTTAGGAGCGATCTGTTCATCCAACTCAATAAGGACGCTTGAGGCATCACTGGAATTGGCAAGGAATCCTGAGGATCACGCATGTCAGTCGGGTGCAATATTCCATGAGCTTTTAGATGACATGAATAATCTTCACATGTAGTAGGTGTTGTTGTTTTTAAATAATGTGTTAATGTTCTTGTTTAATTGAATAATAACAGTTGTTTTTGTAGTTATTTAATGTGTTAACATTAACGTGTTATTGTTGTTGTTTAATTAAATAGAAACACATTAGACGAATACTTTGTAGTTGTTTAATGTGTTAACGTTAACGTGCTATTGTTGTTGTTTAATTAAATAGACAGACGTCAGACGAATACAAATTAGATAACATAAAAACATAGCAAATAAACACTAAAATAAACATTACACATAAAAAAAAGAAATACATACTAAAAAATAATAATAATAAAAAAATAATAAAAAAAGTACAAAGTACAAAAAAATAAAAAGGTACAAAAAGTACTCTAGCCCCACTAGGGGGGCTTACTTTGTAAAAGTAGGGGCTTAAATAACTCGCCCCTTGGTAAGGATTGAGTTTGGATTTAATCTTAGATATTAGGCTGCTTGCAGTAAGGCGACCAAGTTCCCCCATTTTTCTTTGCCACGTCAGCTTTCTCTCTCCAGCGACCTACAGGCGATTAGGTGCCCCAGTAAAGGCAACTTACACAAAAAAAACATACCCCACAAAATACATTTTCATTTAATTAAAACACACACAAATATACAAAACACTCGATCGGATATGTGACCAAGTATGGGGGGATCGAATGCCACGATTTGCACCCACACTAAGGGAATCGATTCCCATAGTCGATCACCATTCGATCACCATATGCTCGATCGAGACTACTGCATGTAGTCTTAAGGAGTAGGTAAAAGATAGTGGTACGGTAGATTTTATGACAAAAGTAGATTCCACCTCACTTTTTATATATATAATTTATTAATTATTTTTAAAAATATAAAATAATTTTAATATTTTTCTATTTCTTATATAATATCCAAATCCAAATCCTAATTAAAATTCAAATTCAAATCAAAATCATATTCCTAAACTCACTTGCAAACCAAATGGACCCTTAGTATTTTGTCTGTTAATTTATTAGGAGTGGGTCGACTTTGATTATTTTTTATTTATTATTTTTATTTATTTATTTATTTTTTTCCTTCCATAACTTTAGAATTGATATGTTTCGTTTAATGCATTTGATAATGGATGATGTCATATCGCTAATATCATTTAACACCTAATCAATGACACGGATTGTGATGGAAACATATACCATCCCTTACATTATCACATATGTGATGATCAACCGTAAATGTTTCACCATTATGCTTACCGGTTAGTATTACGATGAGTATTAAACACACGGGTGGCCTTCTTCGATGAAAATGACCGAAACCCTTTGTTTAGTAAACAAAGCTCATGACATAATTACCAATAAACAAGCTTCTGCAAGTATCATTTACCTAAAGCTTTAGCTTCAACTTCTAATTTTAGCTCAAATTATTTTCAGCTAAAGTATATCCATTAGCTTATTGCTCAACCTTTTGACCTCTATGATTCTTGAAGTTCTATGATATTTATTTGTATACTAGAAAGACCTTTCACGGTACCAATTTCATTTACGAATAGAACAAAAGTCGAAAACCACGACGTGTCAAGCGTTGGTTGCACGCGAGGCATAATACACGTACTTACGCAATATTAACACGCACTTGCCACAACCGAACATTTACACAACTCTATCTAGAATATGTACAAATATCATCTTCATAGCACCTGAGACATATTCTAGACGGGTTCATAGCACTTGAGACATATTCTAGACGGGTTGTATTATGGTAGCACCTCTTAGTGGGTGGGTCCCCTATTTTTAAAGAATGTACAATCTAAAAAAGCAGACAGTACAAGCGGCCGCAGCCGCAGGAGCAAAAGTCAGGAGGTGTCAGCGTATAACAGCCCATTCTAGACTGTCGATAGATAATATCACCACGTGTACCCAGAACATTCTCGACTCCTAATCAATCAAACAACTCTACTTTCTATAAATAGTAACAACACAATTATAGTAGTTAGTAATAATTTTGCAACTCTAGTACCTTCTATACAAATAATCATCCTTGATAGCTTCGAGATTATTCCTTTTTTTAGAGTTTTTTTAGCCGGTTTGAATTTTTTTGCTACATAAAAGGCTCGTCGTCAGCGTAGTTGGTTATTAATTGTTAACTCGATACAAAGGAAATACTTTGAAGGGAATAAACTAAGAGATGTGTTTGGTGTTTATGTGTGATGAGAATGAGATGATTATAGGACAAAAACAGGCACCAGGATCATGTCCATATTGCGGCGGGATGATTCAAGCGGTGGATGTTGAAAGCCAGTGGAGATTGTGTTTTGTGCCTTTGTCTTACAAGACCAAACGCAAGTATTATTGTACTATTTGTTCTCGACGCCTTATTCTTCAGTATTAGTAAGCTAGCTATGGTTTTTATTTCGTTGTTTTTGTATGTTGATTAGATATGTATGAAATATGAGTGATTTTTGTGGATTACTTGTTATGTTACCTAAAATTTGTAGTATATCTTGGATGCTATCAATTTATTTTTGTCTTTCAAGTCATATGTGGAAGTTTTTTGTCAAAACAAAATTAGAGCTTCTGGCTAAAACTATGTATGTTCATTAGATATGTATGAAATATGAGTGGATTACTTGTTACGATACCTAGTATTAATTTAATTAATTTATTTATTGTTATTATTATTATTATTTTTTTTTTTATATCTTGGATGTTATCAATTTACATTTGTCTTTCAAGTCATACGTGGGAGCTTTTTGTCAAAACAAAATTAGAGCTTTTGGCTAAAACCACTTAGGAGTGTTACACGACTCAGTTCTGCTAGTTGGGAAGGAAATCTCTGCCAAGCTGGTAATGATGAAGAAATGTCGAACCGTAAGCAACCGAGGTACCAAAATGGTTTTGTTGATGATACTTGAGATGATAAGCGGTTATCAACTGATTAATAGGTTGTTAGATGTTAGTTTTAGGGGTTTAGAAAGATGGTTTCGTGTTAACAAATTTTGTACTACTATCTGTTAATTTAAGGCGAGTTCCTCACTTTTTTTTTTTTTTTTTTTTTTTTTTTTTTATATATATATATAACAATCGGGTTATTGATGAATTGTCTCACAAGATACAATAAGCATTACACGAAGAGGTGATAATCCGGATGAACTATCGAGTTATCGAGGGTTTCAAGACACTATAAATTATATTTTTATAGCAATATAACTTATAGTAATCGAGTATAAGGAAGAAAGGGTTTTGGTGTGATATCTTCTGATGGTTTTAGTGATTAAAAACGCAGGAGGAGGGTTGTCTTATATGGGCATAATGTGTGTTGGGATTTCATAATGCTATTGCTAATTATAATCGAGTATTAACAGCGGAAAATGCCCCTAAAGGATCCTTTTGATGCACATAAGTTAACACATAAATAAACATATATATTTACTACCCTTTTGGTTTTATCACTTGAATTAACAAGACAAGTGATCTTGATCTTGAACGAACTCTTATACTGACTAAAGTAAATCACCTCTAAAGAATGCACACACTACACGTCACGGATGAACGAACGAATGCTAGTTCTTGAATCACGAATAACATGGCGAAACTCACGGTTTATGTGTTTCATCTAAAAAAGAAAATATTGAATGAATTGATCGAGGGTTGATTTGCCCATCTGTTATGCACAAGAGGAGAGGAAAGCTTTTGCTTTTGTGTTTGGGGTTTCAAGTGAGGCAAATAATGAAACAAAGGGTTCATTATATAGGCTTAAGATGACTTAGAGAGTTAGAGAACAAGTCAAACACAAACTCAACCTCCTTATGCTAAGGTCGGCCGATCCATGGGTTCCTCATGAGCTCATGGTTTCGTTTGGGCTTATGCACAATAGCTAGTCCATTACCAATTGTTTGTTAAGTCCATTAGTTATATTGCGTCTAACGTAGACCGTTTATAAATCATTTCATGAACTATAAATATAATTAATACATATACAATAAATATGTCAGTTATACTAATTAAAACATTTCCTTGGTGTATACGTGTGTACCCCCAATAGGCTCACGTATTTTTAGCGGTCGTATAATATTCGTTATGACGTGACCACATACCAATACCTTTAAGTGGTCATAACACTCTTTCCAAACCGACATCAGACATGAAGGTTGTAACCCTGAGATGGGGTGTGTCCCAACTGATGGCCGAAACCCTCGTCTGAACACACGACCCGAGGAGTCACGATGGTTGCTTACCCACCAGATATCAATCGAACTGACACGATGGTTGGCCTGTAACCGCCATCTACGATAATCATAACCGAACCATGGGTTATCTGTTGATGCCGAGAAAGAAGAAAGAGAAGTGCAAAGTGCGACATCAAACACCACTTTCGCTCATTGGCCGCGAGCGCTTGCGCAATAGGTGCTTTGCACCCTTTATGGCCTTTATATCTCCATTTATCAATGGAAGTAATCAGGTTAGAAATTCAACTTATAAACACCATCGCAATTGTTATTTGCTTTGATGTGGGATTAAAACTTATCTTCCATGTTCCTAAGACTTGATCCCAAAAAAACTTTATTTGTTTTGAAAAATAATTACCTAACAATTGATTCACTGTCTTATCTGAAAATAAAATATTGGTGATAGGTGGTATATAAGCAATAAGAGTGAAAAAGTTGTATAAAATGGTCTATGTATAAACTTAGTCGTTGGGAATTACTCGACATAACTCTTTCTTAGTTCTTAAAGACAAAGAGTATTTACTAATGATTTTTGATCTCCTAATTCATCAAGATATTGACATAGAATCTCAAGTATCTAGAAGGTCAAAAGAGGGAAAATCTACTAATGGTAAAAAAAAAATAAATAAATAAATAAATAAATAAATAAATAAAAAAAAAAAAAAAAAAAAAAAAAACTTCATAGGAACCAACACCTTTCATAGAGTTGGTATAAAGCTGCAACAGTTGTTAGCATCGTTCCCTAAAGAAGAGTTTATCACTTACGAAACATTTAATAAATATCTCATCAACCCATTAAATGTTCAACAAGTGTAAACTATATGCCTTTGAAAACCCTAATTATCTGCTATAAACTAAGATGTTTGTAAAAGAGTAAATGTATTCTCTTGCAATTAATATGAAACACTTCAAAAGCATTCTTTCCTCGAATAGAACTTAGGCTGTTGGACATTCAATGAGGAAGTATAATTAGGTTTGTATTTAAGTTAGGAAGGAGATTACCACAATTGTCAACCAACTAAGATTGTTATTCGCAAATAATCTTTGTTAAATTCTTTGATTAATTAATAAGAATTTTAAACGTGGAAAAACCTTGTGTATATCTGTTTTAAACTACTTTTACATATTATTGTTATAAACTATGTAAACTAACATCAGATTATATGAAGAGTGATTTAAATTAGTTATCTTAAGTTATAATAACTCTAAAGGGAACAACAGAAATGTATTCGGTTGATTTTTTTGTTTTTTAACTGTTATCAACCCTATATCAATCTACCATAAAACCATAACTTATACGGAGTACTTATCAAAACATACTAGCATCAACACCAAACAAACTATATATGATATTCATAACAACAGACATTTAGTTTTCGTGCATGTGCCTTTAAATCTCATTGTGTTCCTTAGAAATGCGTACTGACATCGACCCTCTGATCCCTCAAGTAGGTTCTTATGCTTGAAGTTGTCTAACATGTAAGCTTCTTTCGTTTGCCATTATCTGTGCTACTAATATGAGAAATAATAGCATTGAATAAGTCATTTCACATCGATGACGATATAACAAGTTCCTGAAGATTATGGATTTTACAATAATAATATTTATCATGTAAGGGGTAAAATATACTAATATTCATATCTTTGCCACCTAACAAGCACAAGGTAAGAGGTTTGATCTTTGGCACCTCTATAGCCGCAACCACTGAGTGAGTTATGTATGCCCCTCACATTATAAAAATGTGTGTAGCCGATTATGAGCCGGTTTATGTTACCAGATATTAACCTTTTATCACCTAAGTAATATGACATATCTATGCTTCGATTTTGTTCCAAGTGTCTTCTAATATATGAAACCGTACTAACAACTATATTAGATGACTACTAGTGTTTCATATAAAAAATTTGCATATTATAACCGGCCGGATTAAGCTTACGTTTTTGCATATTTATTTAGTTTTTCCTATATTTGAAAAAAATAAATAAATAAAATAAAATAAAATAAAAAAATAGTCTTGCACAACGAACGATACTTCTTCGACTATAATGTGTAACTTTCTGGATTAAATTTATCGGCGTACCAGTAATATTACATGGAGTTGGATGTCTGTGGGTGAATCGCATAATGTTTCTTAAGTGTATTGTTTAATGAGTAAATAATAGGTCAAACTTTGGTGGAACATTGTTTAAGAAAGTTTTATAAGTAAATAAATACTTTTAAATGAAGTGATGTGCATATAACAACAACTGCAATGGTTTTGGATGTAAATCGATCTTGCTCACCGTTGTTAGTCAATGAGGGCTGGGGCTCGACTTTCTTATGCCGAGTTTCTTTTTTTCTTTCTTCTTATGACTGATATATATCTATAATGGCAAATTTGATTGTAAAAAGTGGTTGGTATGGAAAGAGAAATTGACGTGACGCTGATACAACAACAATAGTCCAATAACAACTTTTTTTTTGAACATCAATAACAACTATTGTACAATGTTTTAAAAGTAGAGATCAAGATGGTTTATTAGCTTACAAAAATATACAAAAACAAAAACAAAAACAAAAAAAAAAAAAAAAAAAAAAAAAAAAAAAAAAAAAAAACAAAAAAACGATTCAACCGTTGAAAGTTATGTGGATCTTATAAAGATAACCATGTAGAAAACTAATGCATTAATTACCGAAACACAAACCACATAATATAATAAATTAACATAACACATAATATAATAAGGATTTTGCTAACCAATGCCCATCGGGCAGAGATTAAGGTGTAGTTAATGAACACAAACTTTCTTAATTAACTAAAAAATGCATTAAATACACATTAAATGAACTTATAAATTACTATATTTGAACATAATTTTCACTTAAATGAATTAAAATATTCCTTTTATAAACAAATTAACCCATGCCCATTGGGCAGAGGTTAGCAAAACCCATATAATAAATTAACATGGTCATTTAGTTTAAGAAACACTCAAGCCTTTCTATGTAGTGGTATGTGAGTGGTCATCAATCAAAAGGTTGTAGGTTTTCGTTAGAAATATTTGTGAGATATTATGTGTGAGATAGATGATATAAGTGATTAATTTAAGAAACTAAAGTGTTTTTTTTTTTTTTTTTTTTTTTTTTTTTTTTTTTTTTTTTTTTTTTTTTTTTTAATGTCTTACTAGCCTCTTATCTCTTACTCAATCGGATGCAGTCAGACTTTGAGTTGTTTGTTTTTCTTTTTGAGTCAGACACGGTCAGACATAACTCCTCTTACCTAATAAGAGGTGAAGGACTTATCTTATTGTCTCTTATGATGTGTAAAGTGTTTATATCTTAAATTTATATGTAGAGTAAACTCCAAAATACATCCCTGTGGTTTACCCCATTTCGCACCATACATCACTCTCGAAAAAGTTGCAACATACACATCCTCCGTTAGTAAAAGTTAACCAATATACATCCACGAGGACGAACGGTGCAAATATTGTATCGTTAACTTGGACACATGGCAGTTAAGTAAGGGTATTTGTGTCATTTTATGTTTCCTGCTACTTCACCTCTCTTTTTATGTCAGTTTCAGTCAAACCCATATCAACACAACAACACAATTTGAATAGCAGAAAGCGTTACAAAATCCCAAGATTTTAAACACCAATTCACACATTCAGATCAAACACTCCAAAATCATAAGCAACATTGCATATCCGAAAATAACCATGCATTTACTTAACTTAAAATCCAGATCTACAAATCAATATCCAAAATCCCCATATCCAAGAACATGGTTGCTAATATTTATCTGAAATTAAGCATATAAACAGTCACCTTATCATAAACCCCTAGACATAGATCCAGAACCCTCAAAGCCCCAAATTGAAATCATATTTATATCAAACCCAGATATAAAAAACCAAAACTCACATCATATATTCATATCAAGATCCAAAATCCAAAATTAAACCACTAATCAACACAATTAGGCATTAGCGTAATCACCTTAACATCCAAGATCCCAAATCCCCAAATTCAAGAACATAAATAGTACACATCCAAAGAGTATACTCTTTCAACGAATCTGAGATCTTGTCGCCTTTTCTTTTTATGGTTCGAATCTTGATTGTTGTTGTTGTCAGAGATGGGTTTTGTTGTTGGTTAAGGTAATACTTTTTTGCAAAGCAAGATCGATGATGGGTTATGTGTAAGCTCGAAAGATCCTTCAAGATCTATTCTTCAAAAGGATTTTACCTAATAAACCCATGTCTGCCAAATAACATACGAACAGACTTGTGTTTTTGATTTTGGTTTGTGTTTTTGATTTTGGTTTATGATTTGGGTTTAACTGATTTGTGTTTGTGTTTTTTATTTGTGTTTATGTTTTTGATTTTGGTTTATGATTTGGGTTTATGATTTGGTTTATGATTTGGGTTTTTGATTTGTGTTTGTGTTTGTGTTTGTGTTTTTGATTTTGGTGAAGTAGCAGGAAACATAAAATGACACAAATACCCTTACTTAACTGCCACGTGTCCAAGTTAACGACACAATATTTGCACCGTTCGTCCTCATGGATGTATATTGGTTAACTTTTACTAAAGGAGGGATGTGTATGTTGCAACTTTTTCGAGAGGGATGTATGGTGCGAAATGGGGTAAACCACAGAGATGTATTTTGGAGTTTACTCTTATATGTATTAAGATAATTTATATAATAGTTTATTGACTATGTTAAATGTATGATAAAAATATTTCATTTTATGTTTATAGAAGTTATTTTATTCATTGCAATGCGATGATTTTATATATGAATTTTGCAAATAAAAATCATTCAAATCATTCAGGCGATTTAATAAAAACAAAAAAGTATTAACTGATTCTTGTTCGGACCTTTTAGTCATCTCTTAACAGTAAAATGTGAGTCAAATTTAGGTGGTGTTTGTTTTTTAAGAGGTTCTGAATCTGAATCTGAACTGCACATCTGAATCTAAATCTGAGGCGTAAATGTCTGAATCTGACCGCATCTGAACGGGAAAAAAAAACTCATGTTTGAACCGCACATTTGCTTGCTCGTACTAAATTTTTTTTGGTTATTTTTGTGTCAACAAGAGGCATTAAAACACCACTCTCAAGTCTAAACCATTAAGATCTAACTGGCTCTGACTGCGTCTGAACGAGAAAAAAAAACAAACGGTCTGAACGCCCAAAATGTCTGACCGATTAAGAGGTTGGGCTGTTAAGAGGCGGGGAAAAAAAAAACAGCCTCTTAGACCACTTCCATCGGTAGCATTAAACATGCGTTAAAGTGGCAAATTTGGCACGTTAACGTGCGTTACAATGCGTTAAGCGATGGACGAGTGTGAGTTAACGTGGCGTTAAGGGTGGTTTTTGTAAAAAAAAAAAAAAAAAATTTTGACACTTTTGGCCCTTGTGCTTTGTATAGAAAATGTATTGGGCTTTGTCAAATTTGCCCCCTCATGTTTAGTTTTGTGTTTTACATTAAGCTAACTAACGAAATGTTTAACTAACTAACGAATACGTTTAACTAATTAAACACAAATATAAATTACATTAAACTCATTAACGGAAATTAAAAACCAAAGTGCAACGGAAATATAAATTACATTAAACTAACTAACGGAAATATAAATTACATTAAACTAATTAACGGAAATTAATGAAAAGTATCATCTGAATCTGGGTAACCATCTTCAGATGATTCGGAAGTCGTGTAATAAATACCACACTCCCATCTTTGCATGCGTTCTTCAGCCTCTTTTGCTTCCCGCTCCAAACGAGCCCGTCTCTCTTCTCTTTCTTGATTTTCTATTTCCAGCAGGACCTGAATGTCTTCACGATGTTCCAAATCCCACAAGTCCTGCATGTCTTCGTTGGCAACCGGTGGATTATGCAACTGCATGTGTTGATCTAGTTGGAGAAGTTCTTCATCAGGTATCCAGAACGGTTCATTTTCCGGTGGATTGTTCACCGGAAAATTTTCCGGTTGGAAAACCGGAAAGATATGCTCTGGGGGAGTATGGAATTCTTCATCATCGCGAGGTGGACTTGGAAACTGTTGTCAAAAATCCTTTTTGTGAGGTGGGCTTGGAAATTGTTGCCCGAAGTTTTTTCTGGAAGACATTATGAATCAGAGATGTTTGGATGTAGAGTATTTGAGAAGCTTGGAATGTATTTTTGTGTGATATGTGCTTCAGAAGCATGGGTATTTATAGGGTACAAATGCACACGTTTTGTTAACGTGAATTTGAATTTTAATTGTTGTGACTAAGATGCGTTAACGCAGCGTTATTATGGTGTACTTTAGTTTACGTTTGAATTTGAATAATACTCAGCGTTAACGCTACTACAACAGCTACTTTAACGGCTATAAAAACCACCTTCACAAGACTTCATTTTCTCACACTAATTTAAACACAAACACCATGGCTAACGAACCAGCAAAGGTGCAAAGGGCTATCCTCAACCGATTACGAACAGAACAAGAAAAAGAACTCAAACTTATTAACAGTTTGTTTGGCGAGATAACTCGTATTATGCTACAAATGCATAATCGTGCTCCAGATATCGAAAGGCTGCGTGAATTGCCTCAAGACCATCCAGCTATCAGGGTCGGTCTAGAAACTCTACAAAGAACTAATGAAACAGATCTAGAACTTCAGGTCGCATTGAAGATGGTTGGGGAGCAGGTGTTACAAGTGTGGGAGGAGAAATCTGATCTTATCGACAATTACAACTCTATATAAAATTTCTTATCGTATTTTAATGTTTTTTTTTTTTTTTTTTTTTAATTTTGTTGTAATTTTATTTTATTAAATAAGTAATGTTATGTTTTTAATGAATGTTATGTTTTTAAAAAAATGAAGTAATTTATAAGTTAGGGGTTGAATTTGAAAATTTGTGGGTAAAGTTGAGTTAAGGTGTGTTAAAGCTGAGTTATTGATGTGTAGGTTAAAGCTGAGTTAAGTTAAAGGGTGAAAAAGCTGACGTGACAGGCCTTAAATTTTAAAGCTAAGTTAACTGATGTGAGTGGCCTTATACTCGAAACATTTTAACGAAACAAACGGCACCACCTATGATGCGTGTAAAAATAATTTTGTCCAAGGTATAAAATTAAGGCCTGAGTAGTATCCAAAATCTTCTTCTCCACAACCTTTCCTTTGAAAAAAATATCTCAAACTCTAACACGCCCCCCTTTTTTTCTATTCCGATTAACTACTACAGCTATGCAAACCTTGGGTGGAGTATTATTCTCCGACGTCTTTTATCGGTCAGCAACACATCATCCTTCATGTGCTGAGTTCCGCCATCTGCATGCCTTTTCTGACTCTCATAAGTCCCTCCCTTCCATCGGTTTTCTTAAAGTAAGTTTATATATCTTCTTCATTTGCAGTTTCATTCTGTTTGAAGTAAGTAACTAAACTGAATATTTAGTATAGTGGGTGTTTGGTAGCTTCAGCTTCAATTCTTTAGATGCTACTTCTGTTTTATCAGATTCTGATGTATGGAAATGAATCTAAATTTAGAAATATATCCGTTCCACATTTCTATTTTGGTTTAACCGATTAAAATGATTTTCAAAGGTCAATATGACATTTTATTGGTCCACAGTTTTCGGCTTATGGCTTATTTGGTTTTAGGCTTATGATTCTTAAGCTCACTTTTTGTGGCTTATTTTGAAACTTTTCGGCTTGTATTAGTTTATCACGGAGTATGACCTAATATAAGCTGTAAAGTTTTAAAATAAGCCACAAAAAGTGAGCTTATTAAACATAAGCCATAAGCCAGCTATATAAGCCGAAACAAAAACAAAAAAAACCCCTTAATGTATCACTTTTTTAAACTTTGTGCATGAAAGTCAACTTATAATTTGGGACGGAGGGATTAGTTAACCTGTTACTGTTTACTAGATCTTTAGAATGTTATTATTTCTAATGTCATCATACGTTGTTTTCTGCACATAGTATCAGTAACTTTTGGCATGTTAAGTGTGCTGTTTGTTGATTAGAAAACGGTTCATCTCTTTTTTGCTCCAAATGCCAGTCACAGGAGAAGAACAAGTTACAGGATAACGGGTTTCTCTAGAGATAGTATTCTAACTAACTCTAAATTGTATAAATTCAACAGAATCAAGTGTTATTAGTTATGTTAAGAATATATAGTAAATAGTAATATGATGAATTTTCAGTATGTGCTTGAGTAATATTTTGATTTGTCGTTATATTAGCATCTGTCTATCCACTAATAATGGGAACCTGTAGTTGCCTGTGCTTCATGTTAAGTCTCCCAACACTGGGATTTATGCAGACAGCAATTCTGCGTTTTCCTGCATATGTGTGTGTGTGTGTGATTAAGACTTTGAGCCTTGAAGTGAAACTCCTAATCTTATGCTTTCTATGCGGCGTGAGTTATATGGATGGTTGCGACCTGTAGGTCACTAGTTCGAACCCATAGATTAACATTGAATGCTATGCTTTCTTGCAAAGTAAACTTAATGGCTTCATGATTCTTATGGACCATAGGGCTCTCCACTCCCCTTGTCTAGAGCTGGAGTTGAAACATCCCGGGGAAGGAGCTGTATAGCAAAAGCATCGAGTGGTGGTTCAGGTCGTGATTTGGTTCCAGTTGCGCCGCTTCAGCTCGAGTCCCCAGTTGGTCAGCTTCTGGAACAAATTCTGCAAACCCATCCTCATCTACTTCCTGCAGCCATTGATCAGCAGCTTGAGAACCTTCAAAATGAGAGAGATGCTCAAAAAGAAGAAGCTGCTCCTTCGTCTACAGATAGCCTTTACAAGTAAGTAATTTTCGTTATGGTCTTTTAGATAGTAGTACCATGATCTAAACTATTATATTCCCCAATGATATCAGTGCAGACCATTAGGATCGACTTGGTACAAATTTTCTTCTGTTTAGTATTGGCTTTTCCAGCACGTAGTTGATTTAGGGGGTGTGTGGCATTGCCTTTTGAAAGTGACTCTGTATGAAATAATCTTTACCAGATGATCAGTTCAATTCAGTTGTATATAAAATGGGCTGCAGTGGCTTCTGTTTAGATGTTTAGGTGTGCTTCTGCTATTTGATGGTGTGATAATCGAATTGTCAGTTGTTTTGAGTGTTTGATGGATTCTGATTCTTGTAGTATATACATGTACAATGGCCCCTAAAATATCAGATAATCAAATCAGTTATATTGCAGCTACCTCTAAATAACCAAAATGGGTTTCATCATACCTTTGAGACTTGACAACACGATAATGAGAAGACTTTCAAAACGCAATGCCTAATATCCCCTGAATCTTTCTTATACAAAATATAATATGCAGTAATCATCATATTTCAGGAGAATAGCTGAAGTGAAAGAAAAAGATAGGCAGAAGGTATTGGAAGAAATAATGTATTGTTGGATTGTCCAAAAGTTCGTTGACAAAGAAATTTCAATGATCCCAAAATTAACAGCAACTGATGACCCTACTGGACGGGTTGATTTTTGGCCGAACCAGGAGATGAAGCTAGAATCAGTCCATTCAGCCGAAGCACTAGAGATGATACAAAACCACGTAGCGCTTGTCCTTGGGGACCGCCTAGTGGGCCCCTTGGAATCCATTGTACAAATCAGCAAAATCAAACTTGGAAAATTGTATGCTGCATCAATCATGTATGGGTACTTCTTGAAACGGGTTGATGAGAGATTTCAACTCGAGAGGTCCATGAATACGCTTCCTAAAGGTTTTACAGAAGGGCAGTCGAGTTTTGCGGAATCATCGGTCCCACAAAGCCCATTTTGGGATCCGGATTCACTAATTCGCATTCAGCCTGATTATGATGTTGACGAGGAGGGTTTTATGGGCTCTTCTGGTGATGGTCAATCATACAGGTTAAGATCATATGTGATGTACTTGGACGCAGAGACACTTCAAAGATACGCAACGATAAGATCTAAGGAAGCAATTTCCTTGATAGAAAGGCAAACTCAGGCTCTATTTGGCAGGCCTGATATTAAAATTTCCGAAGACGGTTCCTTAGGTGCATCGAACGATGAAGTGGTTAATTTGACATTCTCTGGATTGACAATGCTGGTTCTCGAGGCGGTCGCTTTCGGATCGTTTTTGTGGGATGGAGAAAATTATATTGAATCTAAGTACCAATTTTTGAAAAGCTAGAAAATTCATTTTGTTAAAGCTTATGTAGAAACCGGCAATGATGTTTTACTTGTGCCATTTGTTGTACTCCGTAACAAATACGCTCCAAATACTTGGATCTCAATGGTTAGTGTTAGGACCACACTTTGTAATAACCTCGATCTTTCCAAAGGTGACTGGCCACAGGTAGCACAAATGATCAACTTATTGTTTTAAGAAAATAATAAGCACCAACAAAATATTGACAAAAGAAATGGTTTATCGGATGTACAGAAGATACTCTGGAGGCTAGAAAATTCATTTTGTTAAAGCTCAAAGTAGAAACTGGCAATGATGTTTACTTGTGCCATTTGTTGTAACAAATACATTCAAAATATTTGATCTCAATAGTTAGTGTTAGGAACACACTTTGTAATAACCTCAAATCTTTCCAAAGGTGACTGACAGGTAGCACAAATGATCAACTTATTGTTTTAACAAAAAAGTACGCACCAACAAAATATTAACAAAAGAAATGAATTATCGGATGTACAGAAAGACGCTCTGGAAAAGAAAAAAAAAAAAACCCACAGTTCACACACTAGGAAACAAGTTAGGCTGGCCGGATGGCTAAAATCAGCCACCGCGCACTACGGAAACAGATGCTCAAAATGGTCATCTTGAAGGTTGCTATCAAACCACAAAACAATCTTTGTATTATTTATGTCGGCAAACATCTGGAGTCAAACTGCAAGAACTATGATCACGATGAGAAGTACGATTCCCAGTATCACCAAAAGTAAACAAGTCTGCACATGAGAGTGGAAACTAATAAGCATCATACGAAATGGAAGACGAGGTAATGACATAGTGCGTAGAGTGACGAATATGGTGTCTTTAATAATAATTGGACTAATAATCGAATATCTAAATTACCCATTATTAATGACAGAATTGAGAAAACCTGTGAACCAAAATTGAAGTCACTAAAGATCTAGAAACAATTGCTAACTGGCAAATAAACATTCTGAAATATCACTAAAAAGATTGTAAAAACAACCCAAAATGAGATCTGTTAAATTCATAAGTTATAACATTTGTTGCAAATTCTTGAAGGTATAAATAAACATAAGGTATTTATGTTTATTATAATCATCAACAAATACAACAGCTTTGAAGGTGATATATCAATAGGAGGAAATATAGTCTCAAGTCTTAACACAGTTTCAGATATTAGTAGATGTCATAAACCATATTTATCAAACAATATCATATCACTTCGAAGAAATAAAAAGTGAACAGAAAATTTTACCATGGAAGAGTTGGATCTTTGAGTCTTTGATGCTTTCGCAAGATGAGATCTTGCTTGTGTTGTCGCAGCATGAGAATTCTCAATGTTGGAGCCAATATCATCTGAAAACGAGTTGCAAAAGAGTAAAGCAACAGCATCAAAAAAGGTTTAAGAAACCGTAATATTATAAATATCCTTACCGATCATAGCTCCTTGTTCATGAACCAAGACAGCAAGATCTTTGAATATTTCATTAACCTCTCCAATTTGGTTCTGGATTTCTTGTATTCCCTGATCTCGTTCCTCAATAATAGCTTCATTGAATGCAATCTCATTGTCCAACAGCAAAACCTCCTGCCTGGAGACACAGCTTGAGATCGTAACACAGGTAACAACATAGGATAAAGTGAAACTTAACCTTTCCAAACTAAGTAAAAAACTTGCCTTTTAGCGTGGACAAGGAGAGCTTGCTGTTCTTGACTTTGGTACGAGCTAACATCTGTTTCACTGGCTGGATCACTGAGAAAATAGTAAAATAATTAGCTAGACATAATTTGCAAAGAAATGAAACTGGATATGTTGATGTATGCTTAAAAGGGAAGTTGTAAACCTCGTTTTGCAAATACTAATTCTTTTGCAAATTACCGTGAAGGAAGAGCGGTTTGTGGAACAAAAGGTGTGTAAGCCGTCTCCCTTTCAGCTGAAAGCCGCTGCGCTTTCTGAAATTCTTTGAGAACAGCTTGGAAATCCTTTGCAAGTTTAGCATCTGTTATCTTTTTACTGGCCTGCACAAACAATAATGTAAATTCCACCAACATGAAAAGATTAGAAACAGAGGCTTTATGGTATGAACCTGACCAGAACAGCAGACTACTTCAACAAGATGATTCGTAATCACGAATAATTCGCTTGGGTATAAGCATATGGCATTGACAGAATAAAGGATACTGACAACATTGTACAATGAAATAACAACCAAGACTGGAAGGCTTATAATGTGATATGAAAACATTAGTAGCTGATTCACGAGCTTCAAATTCAACACTTAGATCCAAATTACGGGGTGTATGTTTAAGCTTATATAGCAGGCTTAGCTTATTTGGTTTTCGGCTTATGTTTCATAAGCTCACTTTTTGTGGCTTACTTTAAAACTTTTCAGCTTATACAAGCTTATAACCCCATATGTCCCAAAATAAGCCAAAAATTTTGGGTTTATAAAACGTATGCCGAAAAACAAATAAGCCATAAGCCCGCTATATAAGCTTAAACAAACACCCCCTTACAAGACTTGGGTTAAAGCAGAAATGTGCATGACTACATAAGCATCAAAAAGTTGATATGTATGCGTAAAACTCGACAAGAAAGAGAAGTGTTGACTTACGCTAACATCAGAATGATGATCAGTTTCACTAGCTTGCTTAAGTTTATCAGAAGTATCCTTCACCAATTGGCCAATATGTAACCTGGTCTTATGCCTATAATAATCATACGTATAAAATGAAAGGCATTCTTATTCCCAAATAATAATAATAATAATAATAATAATAATAATAATAAAAAATGATTAAAAAAAAAACAAAAACAAAAAACGTACAGTTTATCACGGAGTTCAGGGGTGTCTTTAGGAGTACCAAGAGAATTAACAAGCCTTTGAAAAGTGGCGACAGATGTATTGATCTGGAATATTCCAGAAGCTACGGCTTGTGTTGGATCCTGTTTCCGCAATCCAACGCCTCGTCTTGAATTGATGGGTCGACCCGCTTCAATGTCTTGGAAACTCATTACCGATCAAGCAGGGTCAATTGTTTCTTGTAACAAAATTAGGGCATCGAGAGGATGGATATTGATGATTTGGTGGAAGAAGAAGAGGTATTATTATTATTCAATTGCCTGCCGGCGATTTCTCAAGGGGACATGTGGCCACTGGCGACGTGTACTTTCTATTTCCTTCTTTTTTTTTTTTTTTCTTTTTTCGAAGAATTCAAGGGATGATTTTGTAATTTTGGATTGGCTGGAGATTTGTTTGAATGATTTTTTTTTTGGGTGAGATTGGATTAAAAATAAAAAATAGAGTTAATTTCATAAATGGTCCCTGTGGTCTGTCGGATTTTACGGGTTTAGTCCCTAAACTTTTTTTTAATGGATCCAGTCCCTGTGGTTGCGATCCATAATGGTTTTGGTCCCTGAGACTAACTGTTGTTAGTTTTTTCCATTAGCTAACGACCGTTTGCAACAAATATTTGCACCGTTAGTCCTTTATACCAACGACCGTTAGTATAAAAGACTAACGGTGCAAATGTTTGTTGCAAATGGTCGTTAAAGGACTAACGGTGCAAATGTTAGTATAAAGGACTAACGGTGCAAATGTTTTTGTTTTTACTTAGTAGCATCCGAGTGTACTTAATTCCAAAAACATATGTATTAAAGTTTTGTTGAAGACATTTGTCAAAAAATGTAACATAGTTTTGGGTGACCTCAAAAGAATTTATGTCTACAACTTAATTAATTGTGATTAATCGATTCACCAGGATCTTACTTACTTGAATCACGTTCTTACCACTAGTCGGGAATTTGATTACAAGAACCAAATTCACAATACCACACCCCAATTTGTTTTACTCACACTCTTTATTTATTTGTTTGAGTATTGAGAAAACAATGGGAAAAATCCTGTATCTTTTCTTCCCTTTTCATATTTATATATATAACTAACCAAAATACAGTTATTCAAAATTATTTTGGAGTTATCAGTTATTTATCAATTAGTCATAATATGCATAAATGTAATTTTCTGTCTAGACGACTTCTCCATTGTTACAGTAGTACATCAGCAACGTAGCTATAATATCTATTAAAGGACTCGTATATGGATTGAGATTCTCTCAAGTTTGTATGAACATGACCGGTCATGTTCCCTCACAAACAAAAGAAAGACTGGGGCCTACAGTAAACCTCACAGTTTTGTTTGTGAGGGAACGAACATGACCGGTCATGTTCCCTCACAAGCAAAAAAAAGACAGGGGCCCACAGTAGACCTCACAGTTTTGTTTGTGAATAAACATGACCAGTCATGTTCAAACTAACTTGAGAAGATGTAACACCCCTTAATTTTGTTTTATGGCAGCGGAAAAATAATTAGGGTGTTACGGTGAGGATCGAATTCATAATTACATAAACGGCTCGGAAGAGATGATGAAGCGAAAAGTGTACCGCTTTTAAGGGGTCATTTAAGCCCTAAATCGTATTTATTTGATCAAATATTGCCCTAAATCGTTCCTTTTGTCATTTTAGGTACTTTTGAGAAGAAATCTGGAAAAGGAAGCATTTTGGACGTTTTTGGAGCATAAAAGTGAAGAAAACGACAAAGTCTCAAAATCTTGCTGGAAGTTACCTTTGACGGCGTCAGGATTAACCCTGGACGGCGTCATGGCTTGGCAAAAGTGGTGGATGTGAAATTTACTCATGATAAGCCAGAGAAATTGCATGGAAATTCTGACGGCGTCACGCTTTAATCTGATCAAGGTCGTCACGTTATAATTTAAAGAGGGACGGCGTCACGTTCATAGTCTGAGGGCGTCAAGCCTTGATAAGCCAGAACGGATTTTTGAGAGCTAAAGAGGGACGGCGTCAAGAAGGTCATCCGGGAACCCTAAAAGCGGCGAGGTGACGGCGTCACACTTCATAACGTGACGCCGTCAGATCCAAAAATCTATATATAGTTTTGCAATTCTTTGTCATTAGTGTGGAACTTATTGGGGAACTTTGTGTGTGAAAACCCTAGGACGAATTTGGCAGCTCTTTCAAGGCTTTTTGCCTTGAGATCTTCCATGTTACATTGAAGATAAGTTATCAATTAATCATTCAATATGTCTATGTGTTGTTTGATTCTATCTTATTCTTGTCTTTTGTTTAACATGTTAGGCTAGATTTATCTTGTGTTTGCTTAGATCTAATGAAACCTAGCTATTGATTATTGGTTATTAGTGTGTTGTTAGTTGTATTGGATGATTGTTCATCTATGTTAGGCTTAAGAAAACTGGCTAACTTCCTATTCGGTAACTTGCTTGAACGTCTTAAGAAACATGAACCAATGCGTACTAAAGGTTTTTATGGTTGTATTTAATGCACAAGCGAATTCTAGTGATCCCATGTTAGGAGCTTCCTAGCCGGCTCGACATAGGAGTGAAGTAGGAGCTTGTAGAGTTGGGGAAGTACGTATGCCACCCCACGAATGGTATTAAGGAATACACCCGTCATCCACGCAACTAATACACACTAATCAACCGGTAAAAGATAGTTAGGGAGTAAGGAAATCTAAGTAAACACATTTCCCTCCACATAAGTTTTCACCAACATTTTCATTTTCTGTTATTTTATTTTAATTGCATTCGTAGTAATTTGGGTTAGTTGACTAGCAACTAATTCTGCCCACTCTTTCAAACCCGAGATTTTACTTGCTTTCAAAAAAAATATAAAAACATAAAAAAAATCTTCTCTCACCCTTAGACCTATTAAAGTAGTTTTTCATACCTAACGAACACTATTCCCTGTGGAGAACGATCAATCCCCCGTACTTACCACTACACTATACTACATCGGTCAGGTACACTGCCTGGTGGGGTTGTAAGCCTCTTGAGATCCCTCGAGAGGTAAAACCTGTTGTAAGGTCGCAAAACCACGCATCAGGCTCAGAAGAGACGTTTTGAAAGTTATATGTCATTCAAAATAATTTTGTTGATACAAAGGTGAAATATTCGATGTGAAATCTTTATAAAAAGATATGGTAGTTTAGAAAGAATGACATATTTGATTTTACACCACTTAAATTATCAGAGTATATATGATGCTCGCTCCGTGTCTTGTCCTGCTCTGTGAGTTACCTGAGATACACGCTTTAAAATGTCAACACAATGGTTGGTGAGTTCGTAGAGTTTAATGGGAAAACAATTTATTTCAATAGATTCGAGAATGCATGGTGATATTTGGATCAGATATATATATATATGAGAAAACAGTGTTCATCTATAGTTTCAAAGATGGAATGATATTTGAAACGAGTTACCAGTAGTGATGAAATAATTTATAACTTGTACCAGTTAAGAGCCACAATTAAATCATATAAAATAACAATTAAGTTCCAAGTACAGGATCTATAATCCTAACACATATTGGAAACAACAATCTAGTGTCTGAAATCTATCAGTGTGGAGTGGTGGTTTACTAAATACAGCTGTATCCTAATATATATATGAAACTTTCATATAATTATATTGCCCTAAGCCTCATGACACGCAAAACGTTAACAAAGTACCGTAAAACGGCGGTGTCCCATTAGATTACAGATGGGTGTTAGCCCTCGTGTAATAGGTGATTCCTATTTTTCTCAAATATAGCGCATCGCGACTAAATACGACTAATCACATAGGCATACCGTCAAAGTATTTAGTGGGATAGGTCGTCAGCCTCCAACAGGTTTCGAAGCTGTTCGCTATATTCGCGCTCACCGTAGTGATTAATGGCTCATGATCGAGGGATAAGTTAACTTAGGCAATATGGGTAAGTAGATAGTTTAGTTGGTGCGATGGCAATTGTTCTCAGTCAAGTTGTAAAAATATCATGTAACAGTGATAGTGCTTTTATACCACAACAGTTCGTAAATACTATCAGTTGAGTTCAGTGTCAAGCAAGACAAGCAATTTCAGGTAGAGCATTCTTATATCCCTTTTCAAAGAGTATATCAAGCATATAAGTAGAAGATATAATTCTGAGTAAATCAAGTAGTTTTTCAAGTATGAAAATAAACAAAAATATTTGAGCATGTATCTCCCCCAAAAGTATGAAATGATTAAAAGTGGGGCTACGACTCACCTTGGTGATACTGGTGATAGTGGTAGTGGGTTCAGATAAAATTACGGTACTAGCTTCCAAACAATAACCTGATAAATAATAAATTCTAAGAATCTAACCAAGTGCTAATGGTGTGTGCGAAGTAAATAACGATTTGATCGTTAGAGTGAGAGTGTGAGTGTGATATGCTAAAATGTCTAACTCGAAACGTTTCTAATTATAATAAGTAACAAAAACTAAACAATATGCAAATAAAATGCTCAAAAATGCATATGAAGTGAAGGTGTGGCGAAAAATAGAAAAATGAAATAAGAATGTAAAATAGAAACAGTAGGTCCTTGTTCTTTTCCAGATTTACACTTTTTACCCTAACTGCATTCGCGTTACGTCGTTAGTCCTTTGCTAAGTCCGAAGTCCAAAGATGGTCCAAAACTTGTCTAAAAGTACAAATAAGACTTGGAGTTAAGTCTTTGGTCAATTTAAGTCCTCTATAAACTGTTTTCACAGCTTCAGTCCATGAATTTCAGATTTGGCAGTTTTAGTCCCTCAAAGTGGGTTCGCGTCACATTTTTAGTCCAAAAGTGTAAAATTGGTGAGTAAAATGTTGGCGAGTTTATCTGAGAATTATTTGAGATTAATGAAGCTTATTTTATCTGATTATTCATTCAGTAGCTTATTTTTCACCCCTGGGGCCCTTAACGAGCCATAATCTCTAGCCCGTTAACCTATTTCAATTCGTGGTTCTTGAGGCGAGCTGGGTAGGTTCAAAAGTTTACTTTTTGCATCTTATTTTTATACTGAAAAGCTCCTCAAGTTAGCTTATGTCGACAGCTTATAAACAGCTTAATGTGCTTTAAAGCCCATGTCGTAACTTTTAGTTGTTACTTTCCAAAATAACTTCTGCGTTTCACTTGCTTGTTTTTAAAGATCAAAACGTGGTTATCATTAAAAGTTGTTTAGATAAAAAGTGTAGCTTGTTGTGTTGTTTAATAGGTTGTGTAAAGAAATGAAGTAGTCGTTTAGCAATTTCGTGAGTTGTGGGCTTGTGTTCTAGGCGACTTGGGTCGTTTAATATACAAAACCCCTTAAATATTTCTAAGTGTTTTTCACATATAGTGTGTATGTGTGAGATAAGGGTTTTTACAAGTTCCATAATGCATGAAATGAAATGTTTAACTGTGAGTGTGGGGTGTGAGGTGCCTTCTAAGGCTGCCCATGAGTGAGTTCGACATATGCTTGGTGGGTTACACCATGTTAATGTACGTGGGAGTTGGTATATATATACGAACATATTCAATGATGCATGGTATGCTACTAGGGAGTGGGTTTGATTCTTAACTCGTTCTTAGTGAATGGTTGTTACTTCTGGTGGGTTTGTGAATTCATTCTTCGTGATGACAATATGTAAAAGAAAATGATACGTTCGAATGCAAATATGAGAAATATGCATGTGTGAGTTGTGTACGTGAGAAATGAAAACAGAAGAGGGTATTAGGCACTTACTACACCTTTCAAAGGTGGTGAAAGAGCTGTGGCAGTCGAATGGAAACACAAAAGTGAGACAGTGAGCTTGTAGGTACACGAATACGTTTTACGTTTTGACCTCTTCTACTCGACTTGCATTCCCAACTGAGAGATACACGCTTCTGGGTTTTTAAGGTGGTTAGTGAGAGTGAAATGAGTGAAGGGTAGGCAGGGCAAGGTAGCTAGAAAGGGTAGGATTTATAGAGGGGAAGTTACCCACGTTGTTGACTCATTGACCCTCAACCTAACCATAGGTAGTTACTGTAGGTGAGCAGGAATTTGAGGTACATTGCTCACATGATTTCTGACTCCAAGAGATTATAGAAAGATATGGATGAGTTGGTGTGGTCTTATTCTTTAGTTGATGAAATATATATACACGTTTGATTTATTAATGTGTGTAAAAATGGAACTAGCGAGCCTCATCTTGCTCTTGCTGTCTAATCCTTCTTTTACACGTTATATTAAGTTAAAAAAATATCATTAGTGGAACGTAGGAAGAATCGGGATTCAAATTGGTGGTGTTTTGAGACTTTCGTCTATACGTTTTGGGTGTGAAATGGAGCAAATGGTTTGGCTTTAATCTCGGTCCAGCACTCGACATCTACTCCTGAAAGTTGGCACTCGAGTAGTCTAGTGGGTCGTGATTTAGGTGGTGTAAAAATAGTGGCATGTTGCGTTTAAGAATCGAATGAACAAGAGCTGTTTTGTGAGGGATTTGGCTGTCGAGTTCCACACAATCACAAAGTTAAAACTTGTTTGGGGTTGGGCCCGGGATAGTGGGCTGCGAAGTGGTGATGGGCTGGAAGAGATGGGCAGCCCGTTGGTGTTTAGTTAGTGTAGTTTAGGTATTAATTGGAATGAAAATTATTAGTGATAATTAAATGAGATTAAGGAAGTTAAATATATTTAGTGTATAAGATTTATTAGTACTTATCACAATTGGTGGAATTTAAATTTAGTAAAAATGGTGTTTTGTGAATCGTTAAACTTTGTGAAACCGTTATGTCTCGAAGCACGTGTCGTGAGTTTGTGTTGTCACTTGGTAAATGTTGTGATGTCGCGATTTCGTTGAAATAATATAATAAGAAAAATTTTAATTTCCCCGTAAAAATGAGATTTATTAATCGGTAACTCAAGGTTATCACTAATTAATGAGAATTATTACAATTGATTTTTACAGTATCTTACAGAAGATCTCAATCCCTCGTATATAGTTGTACAAAATTACTAGTTAGTATTTGGTGTTTTTACTACCAACAATTTTAGGGACATATTTGTGTTTTATGGCATTTGGTAATTTCATACCTTTTATGTTATCCTTGTACCTTATTGTCTTTTTAACTATGGGACTATTAGTGGTACATTTTTTGGCCCACAAAAAAATACACAATATTTCTTTGTAACTTATCTGTTAATAGTATAACACAGTTTTTTATCAGTTTATGTTCCATATTTTTTGTCAGTTTAATACTTTTGACTTGTTAAACTTTATATTTTATGTTTCGTACTTTCAGTTTTGTAGTTTTATACTACTCCCGTCCTATATTAAGTGTCCACTTTGACTTTTTATAGTCTTTCATATTCAATTTTGACCTTAAATTCTATTATTTGTGTTATATAATACTTGATGCAAAATTTATGAATGAATTAGATTTTAAATGTATTTTAATTGATATACAGTAATTTTTATCAAGTATTAAAATATTGAATTGGGTTTTAAATGTATTTTTAAAAGCAGTGTTTTAAAACCCGACTGATTAAACCGTGAACCGGTTGGGTGGCCGGAAGCCGGTTTTGAGCCAAAAATTCTGTTAAACCGGTTGAACCGTGATCCGGTGGCTCGACCGAGTCAATTAAAAATCCGTTTTTAAAGCACAGCCTAAAAGAACTCATAAACCCTCTTATTAACAAACACACCGAACCAAGACAAAAAAAAAACTATTCCTACATGTTCAGCGCCATCTAAGAAAATTCTCGAAAAATAAAATAACTTTATAAACTTTGTTAAGAAACCAAATTTAAAGTAGGAGCAATATTCTGATTCTTGTCCAATTAGATCCACCGTATCATCCCAAATGACACGTCGTTTTGTAGTAAACACGCCCCCACGTCTTCTTCACGCGCACTACGTACAATTACATCAAAGCGTACACATTCATCAATACTTATACTTCACGCATCGACACTTGTACTCTTCTTTCATATATATACCCATAATTTGATAAATTTCAACCACAGCATAGTCAACGCAAGACCCCTTCAACTTCTATATATTTTCAAAACCAATCCCTCATCGTGCAAATCTCCGGTGATCTTTTATTTGATCTTTGGTTTTTTTAGTGACCAGTTATAATGTCGGTAAGTATTAATGTTGTTGTAATTTTTATTTTTTTTTTTTTTTTTTGTTCTTTGTTATCATCGTTGATGTCGTTGACTTATATATCTTAGCTTAATTCTTAATATTGTTTGAATAGCTATAGATCTAGAATTTTTTTTGTTTTTTTTAGCTTAGTTATTGTATGATTTATTGATCTAAATTAAATGTTTTTATGATTGAATCTATTTTACCAGAAAATAGTGACATAAGTTAACTAAATATAAATGACATAAGTTTTGATGTAGAAAACTAAGTATATAGATGAAAGTTTTATGATGTGATCAGGGCGGAACCAAGAGCGCAAACTTCGATAATTTTTAGAAACTACACTACAAAGCGGTTCGATAAGGGGCAACTTACACAAATAACTAGATATTTTTATTTTTAATAATTTACGCTACAATTTTTTCGCTAGGGGCATGTGCCTACCCTGCCGCCCTCCTGTCTCCGCCTCAGGATGTGATAGTAAAACATTGTTAGAATGTAACATATGTTTTGTTTAAGATAAGTGTTTTAATATGGGATTGATGCAGGTTAAAACTGTTAAAGTTAGCAACCTTTCGCTAGGTGCTTCCGAGCGAGATGTAAGGGAGTTCTTTTCGTTTTCTGGAGATATTGTCTATGTTGAGACACAAAGGTTAGTATTATAGTAGATTTTATATGAGTTTTATTTTCTGTTTTTTGTTTGATGATTATTATCGTTAAGACTAATGTAATGCTCTGGTTGCAGTTTTAATGAGCGGTCACAAATCGCATTTGTGACGTTTACTGATTGTCAAGGAGCAGAGACTGCTGTTCTTCTTTCGGTAATTTGATTTTCTTTATACATCTAATTAAGGATTGATGTTCATATATGTTTCATGTGACAACATATGCTTCATGTGAATTATAGAAAATACTGGCTAAAGTAGTAATATAGTGTATATGATTTAAAAGTGAACCCGCAAAAGAAGGTCATTGTGCTTTTAACCTAACAAACTCTTATCATTTGATTATCTGTTTTCTATTAAAGGTATGTGATCAAGTCATAGAGGATACTTTGTGGCTTTACCATTATCGGACTCAAAGTGTATTAGTTTTCAAATACTTTTACCGAACATATCATATTAATCAAAGTTCTTTAATTATCAGCCAATAACTAAAGGATTTATGTCGTTATGTATTTTTGTTTGGCTTAATCCGAGTTTTTAACTTAACAGCATATGCAACAGTTTCCAAATGTTTCTTTTACATAGTTATTCAGTATTTTTACGTGGTTTAGTTTTTATGGATATCGTATTGAATGAAACAATTACTGTAACTAAATTTATTTGGTTGGTTTATTCTATAACAAAGATTGCAGACCAGCTTTATGTAAATTGACAAATGAAAACAAAAACTGAGAGATCTAAAGTACTTACGAGTAATATAAAGGTTCTTTGTAAATAAAAACAGTCCATGAACTACTGAGCACCTTTATTGAAAGGTGCAGTTGGGAGTATTTTGAGATCTTTAACATGTAATTTTAGTGTGCCTTTTGCTAAGCTATACAAGCAGAAAAGACTACGAAGTTTCATTGATCAGTATATGTAATTTTTTTGAGTCCTTGTTCCAACGTTGTCATCCATAATCAACTAACGTGTTTTGTACAGTTCTGCATTGCCTAGAACTAGAATGTTTATAAAATTTTCTTACAAAATTAATTTATCTAACATATGCACTCCAAAATATTCTCTCTTTGAATGCTCTGCTCTGTTAAAAAATGCATTTAACTTGTGTATGGTAGTAATACTTTTATAAACCTGTTGAAGATTTAGTCATTACATCTTATAGAAGATACTGTGCAACTAATAGTGTGTTTTCGTTTGGTCCAAGATGTTTCTTATTCTTTAATTCTAACATTTTTACGTAACTTTCTAACTTGAATATCACCTGACAAATACTGCACATTTATGCTATATCAGGGCGCAACAATAGTTGATACGACTGTGACTGTCACTTTAGACCCCGAATACCAGCTTCCACCAGCTGCTACGGCTGCTACTCCTGTAAGATACATTTTACAAGTCTTTTTCTTTGCATATTAAATAATACCCCCTTTGAATTTTATAAATTTCTTTGTAGCCATATGGAAGCAATGCTCCTGCTGCAAACGACTCTGCTCTTCGTAAGGCTGAGGATGTTGTGACCAGCATGTTTGCGAAAGGTTTTGTCTTGGGTAAAGATGCAGTCAGCAAAGCAAAAACCTTTGATGAAAAACATGGTTTTACTTCCACAGCATCTGCTAAAGTTGCTTCCTTAGACAAGAAAATTGGATTTACTGAAAAAGTCAACGTGGGAACTTCAATCGTCAGTGACAAAGTCAAGGAAGTTGACCAGAAACTTCAGGTTTCCGAGAAAGCTAAGTCAGCCTTCACAGCTGCTGAGAATACCGTTAGTAATGCTGGATCTGCCATAATGAAGAACCGGTATGTTTTCACCAGTGCCTCATGGGTAACAGGTGCTTTTAACAAAGTAGCAAAAGCAGCTGCGGAAGTTGGGCAGCAAACTAAAGAGAAAGTAGAAAAGACTGAAGATGAAAAGAGAAGGAAGATGGTTGATGATTATGCCGAGGTTCATTTATCTGATTCTCCAACAGCTCCTGATGCAAATGAGCAACATCACCCTTCTAAGCCTGCACCAGTTACAGGTTTGGTTCTATAAATGACCAAATTTATCAATACAATTCATTTGGGAAATTGGATACCATATGCCAAATCTCATGTTCACCCTTTAATAAAGTGGTGATTATAGATTTTTTTTTTTATCATTGTATTGTTGCAAGACTTCTTTTTATAAAAAAAAAATTCTACATTGTCATGAATCTGGCAACTATTTATATACCAGTTTTGAGTGGTGTTATATGGAACCATGATCTGCATATTCTGATTGTTATCTTGATTGGTGTTATATGTTCTCTGATTGTTATCTGAAGGTTGAGATGCCTGAGATATCAAATAGTAGTTGTTTGGATTTGTGAATACGGTTTAACATAAGGGTATGTTTGGCATCAATAGTTTTGGAGCTTTATGAAGGAACTAGCATTTAGCATGTTGCACACAATGCTTGTTTAGCATTCTTAATTTTTATAAACGCTTCAAATCAAAACGCTAATTTTAGTAGTATCGACTAGCAACTAGCGTTCACACTTTATAATTATGGCTATATAGTTGTGTTACCAAACGCTTGTCAAAACATACAACTTCCGCTACTGCTTCCTGCTACTACAATTTCGTCAAACATAGATACTTATGTTCATATTAGTAATAAGAAAAAAATCAAAAGTTAGATGTACTTTATGTAATTGAAGGTATGTTAAAACTTGTGTTTCTTTTGATTTGCGCCATTGGATCAAATCCAATGACTCACAATCATCCAACTTGAGTCAAGTTGTATCTCTCAACTTGAGAGGATCCCATCCCGTATTAGAATAACATTAGGTGAACAAAAGTTTAAAATTAACTTTAGACATCATTATTAACAATCAGTATAGGTCATTTTGTTTTATTTTCAACAAGACAACGTTTGATTAAATTACTATGTTCGTTTATGACTTGTCCTGGTCAGCTTGTGACTTTGTGAGTTTGTCACGAGAGTCAAAAGGACTTTTTCAAAGCCATCTTAGTGAAAGAAGACCGGTTCCACTATCACGATAAAGAAAATTTGGTTGAAACTTGAAAAGTATACAGATATACAATATCTGTATCATACTATTATTTATTTGATCATTGTTGAAATACTAGACGAATATCTGTGTATAACAACGAGATTTTATAAGCATCACATAGGTATAGGGATATGTTTTTTTTTTTAACCGTGTATGCATATATGTTCTTATATATAAACTGTGTACGTATATTTGTTTCCGGCTCTTATTTTCTATTTTCTATTTTGAAAGGTTGTTAGACCATATTTTGATAAGTTTTAATTTATTAGTTTTTATTTTTAATTTTTAAGTTTTTAAGATTTAATAAAAAAGGATGCACCCTTTAAAAATAGTAGAGTTAATTTCATAAATTGTCCATGTGGTTTGTCGGGTTTAACGAAAATGGACCCTCGCAAGAATTTTTAACGGATCATCTCCCTGTAGTTTTGACCCGTACCGGGTTTGCTCCCTTGACGACTTAATCAGTTAAGTTGACCGTCAATTATTGGTTTAGATGGTTGAAATGACATAAATACCCTCCTATGTGTTTATAAATGGTCCATGTGGTTTGTTGGATATTACGAATTTATTCCATGCGTTAATAATTTTTTTTAATTCTTTTTTTCATTTATTTTTATACTTTTTCGTCCATTTTTATACGTTTTCGTCCATTTTTCTTACATTCTTATCCGTTTTTATACGTCGTTGTCCCTTGTTTTACGTTTTCATCCATTTTATATGTTTTCGTCCGTTTTTCTTACATTTTCACCCATTTTTTTACGTTTTCGCCCGTTTTCATTCGTTTTCTTACGTTTTTATACATTTTCATCCGTTTTCGCCAATTTTTATACGTTTTTATACGTTTTCTCCCATTTTTATACGTTTTCGTCCATTTTTCTTACATTCATATCTGTTTTTATACGTCGTCCTCCCTTTTTATACGTTTTCATCCATTTTTATATGTTTTCGTCCGTTTTTCTTACGTTTTCGTCCATTTTTTTAGAGTTTTTATACGTTTTCGTCCGTTTTTATACGTATGAAAACTTAAGAAAACGTATAACAATGGACGAAAATGGATGACAACGGATAAAAACGTATAAAAACGGGCGAAAACGTAATAAAAACGGACGAAAACATATAAAAATGGATGAAAATGTATAAAACTAACGACGACTTATAAAAACGGATAAAAATGTAAGAAAACGTAAGAAAAACGAATAAAAACGTATAAAACAGATGAAAACGTATAAAAACGGGTGTAAATGTATAAAAACGGATAAAAACGTAGGAAAAACGGACAAAAACGTATAAAACCGGATGAAAACGTATAAAAACGGATGAAAACGTATAAAAACGGAACGCGAAAACGTAGAAAAGCATAACACGGATGAAAACGCATAAACACGATGAAAACGCATAAACACGAATGAAAATGGATAAAAACGTAGGAAAACATAAGAAAAACGGATGAAACGTATAAAACGGATGACAGCGGAAGAAAACGTATTAAAACGGATAAAAACATATGAAAAACGGATGAAAACGGATGAAAACGTAAGAAAAACAGACTAAAACATAATAAAAAAAATTAGGGACTAAATTCGTTATAACCCACAAACCATAGGGACCTTGCGTTTAAGGGTATTTATGTCATTTCAGTTTCACTTGACGGTCAAACTAACAGAAATAGTGGTCAAGGGACCAAACCCGATACGGGTAAAAAACACAGGGAGAGGATCCGTTAAAAATTCTTACGAGGGACCATTTTCGTAAAACCCGACAAACCACAGGGACGGTTTATGAAATTAACTCAAAAGCTAGCAAGTATTAAAGTTTATCATCCCTTTGAATCATAGTTGTTAAAATCTCGATCCTGATATTAGGATCTTACGATTTTACGATTCTACGAAGCAAAAACGATCCGGATCCTACGTAGGATCTTAACAAGCTTAAGATCTTATAGGATCCCGATCTTGACCATAGGATTTTAAGATCTACTCCGATCCGATCTTACTTTTCTGGAACCACAAAATAAAAAACTACAAATTATGTTTTTATATAATTTAAAAAACAACATGTGATTATTCTTAAACATTTCATATTCATAATTTAGAACAATATTCTCATAAAATATTCTTATAAAATATTCTTATAATTTCATGTTTATAATATATACTCCCTCCGTCTCATATTAAATGTCCACTTTCAAAATGCACAAAGTTTTAAGAAATTTCACTAACTACATTCTCTACCAATCAAATATCATTTTTACCTACTAAAGTCTCATCTCATTGGTTGTATATGAATACAATAGGGACACTTAATTTGGGACATCCCAAGATTCCATTGTGGACACTTAATATGGTACAGATGGAGTAATAATTTATAGATTTGAATAATATTACAAAGATCATTAAAAATAACATTATAGTAGGATCTTAGGATCACGATCTTGCTAAGACGAAAACGATCTTAGGTAGGATCCCGATCTTGAAAACCTTGCTTTGAATATTGCAATGCATTAGCTGATAAATAGGAAGAGAAAATTGATTCAATTGTGTCATTGATCATCTCAAATTGGTCTCGTAACACCCAATTCGATGATTCCATAATAGTTTTCATGTTAATGATAGTTCAAAGTTATGGATGAGAATAAAACTTTACTTCCACCATGAGACAGCACTAGGTTTTGAGTTAAAATTGGTAGTTTATCACTCGAGCAAAATACACGTAACCCATGTAACATGCTAAGTTGACCCGAATTCGTTTTTGACTAATTCAAACGGGTTTAGTATTGGGTTAAGTCTTTGTCGTGTCTGGTTTACCATGATCTTATCCGTAGCCTTAACCATAATCGCTGAAGTAATATTTTTGTTTGCAACGTAAGATGAAGATTTGGTATTAAACTTGCACAAATCTCTATTGGACAATTGGTTGCTTGTAGATCAAAACAAGTTACTGAAAATGTTGTAAGGCCCCTTTTAAAACCCCGCCTCTTTATGTTTAATTGTTGTAAAACTGTAGAGGTGGTTGAACAGTGAACGCAAAGTTGGTGACGAGTTCTTTAACGTCAAGCATTTAGGATTTAGCGTTAATAATACAACGGCAAGCATTTAGGGTGTGTTTGGCAAAAATAGCAGTAACAATGAGCAGTAAAGCAGTAGCTATGAGTGGTAGCTCTATTTTTTTTATAAAAATGTTTGGTAACGTAGCTGTAATTGTAATTATAATGTATAAAACTGTTAGTTTTATAGACATAAAATAATAGTTGTGTGTTAGGATCGAACTTGAGATCACGAGATTGCACACGTTACAAATGAAGAATTAATGATTAATAATTATTTATAAAATGTTATATTTAATTATTATATGCACAAAATATTTAACGGACGTTAGTATTTAACGGATAATGACTAACGACCGTTAAACGATAAAATGAAACAATTAAAGAGTGAATAAAAGGAAAGTCGAGAAGGATCCGGAAACCCTTATGGGTTATGCCGATCGGCCAAGGGTTAGAATACCTATCCTTGGTTAACTTGTCCTCTAAGTTTGCTCTATTATAAATACAAAGGCTATGATTCATTATTTGGTACTCTTGTACACACTAATACCCTAAATCTTGTGTGTTTTTCTCTCCTTGTCTAAAACTGATCGAACTATACCCCTATAGGGTTGATTGAATTTTTTGATAGTCAAAAAATTCTTGTTTTGTGTTATTACTTGCATAACATTAATTTGGTATTAGTTTGTGTGTACAAGAACGTGATACTTACACACTATTATAAGTATCTTGAATTGAATTGCAAAAAAGGTAAAGGGCAATTCGTGTAATCCGTTAAACCCTAATTAGGGTTCATCACTTTATTGCTCGGTTTGATTCTTGTTCTTGCTAGAATCATCAAGGTACGCTTACTTTAAGATTCAGTTAATTCTTTATGTGTTATGTATCCTTTGTTTCCGCTACGTGTTCTTTGATGTTAATTGTTTATATATATGATAGTCATGATTATATAATTCCAACAAAAACAACTCCAAAATGCTCAACACTCTTAAATGCTATTTCAAGGAGCATTGGAAAATGAGCATTCCAAAAAAATAGATAAAACTACTTCTTGTTTGTCAAACGAGCATTAAAAATCAAAAGGCTCAACACTCACCGCTCACCGTTCCTAAATGCTTTTCGCCAAACACACATTTTATTTCTTTAAACGCTTCCTTTAAAAGCATTTAACGTTAGAGCATAACTTTTACACCATCTATACTATCTATAATGGAAAAACCAACTATTTTTGAAAGTGAAAAGTGAAAACTGAATCTATTTAATGAAACAAACTAATACACGACTGGAAACTTAATTATGGACCTATTAGCAGAAACTATGTAAACCATACACCAACTCAAAATTCAAAGAATCCCTTTAAACAAGAGTTAATTTCAAAAATGGTCCCTGTGGTCTGTCGGGTTTAACGCTTTTAGTTCCTATACTTTTTTTAACGGATCCAGTCCCTGTGGTTGCGACACATAACGGGTTTGGTCCCTTGACCAAATTTTCCATTAGTTTGACCATTAACTCAGCAATTTAACAGTCACATGGAAGGGTAGTTAGGTCATTTCACTATGGTTTTTACACCACCATCACCAACCAGCCACATAAATAACCCAATCCACCATGTGTAAAGGGTAGTGTAAAAAATGTGAGGTGATTTCAATCCACACCACCATCACCAACCAAGAAAATACTACACCATCTTCACATTTTTTCAACCAATAAAATCCCAATCCACTTAAGTTAGGTGTTTGCAGATCTGATGCTTCAAAAAATATTAATGACGGGTGGAGATGAAGAAGTAATGGTCAAAGGTGTTGATGGATGTGGTGCGTCGATAATGGTGATTATGGTGAGGTAGCTGTGGTTATGGCGAGGTGGCAGTGGTGCGGCGAGGTGATGGTGTGGTGGTTGTACGCCGACAGTGACATATGGCAATAGTGACGACGATATACGGTGGTGGTGGAGGTATTGTGAATTCAAGTATTTTAAGCTTTTGTTTTGAGGAAGAAGACAAAGAAAGATCGAAGAGTCGTGTATAGATCTGTGATTGTGTGTGACCCACAGTAGTGAGTTGCTTGGTGAATCGGAAAAAAGAAAGCAAGATAGAATACATAATTGGTCTAAACCATCAAATCAGGTGGATGATGATATTGAAGATGGGCAATACCATTCATCAACAAAAGGGCAATACCATTCAGACTAAATTTTGGTTTCTTTATGCTTTTTTTTTTCCTGGTCATGAATGAGATCATTTAGCAACTTTTATGAGCTTCTCGCGGTAATCCCCGTGGACTTCATCAACCGGCCACCTTCTTTCTTCTTCTCATTCTCATATATAATGTGACCCGGCTTGTCCTTTGGATTACTAGTCTCAATAGAAATGATGATTAAGCATAACTTGCTTTCAATTATTGTTAAAAACTGTAAATTGCAGTTTATTTATTTGTTTATTTATTTATTTCATTTTTGGTTGTATTTTATGAAGGGATATCAGAATGTGTGTCTTGTTGATGAATTTTTGGATTTGAAGGCTTGCTTGTGCATTGATCATTTGAAGATCTGCTTGTGTTAGATCTTGTTGATGAAGATTTAGATTTAGAATATAAATGAGTTCTTTAGAAAATAATAATAATAATAATAATAATAATAATAATAATAATAATAATAATAAATAATAATAATAATAATAATAATAATAAGAGTAAACTACATTTTTGGTCCTCGTGGTTTACCGGGTATAACGGTTTTGGTCCAATAGTTTCAAACGTGTCGGGTTTAGTCCATTTTCGCTGACCCGTAACGGGTTTGATCCAAATTTATGTTGACTGTTAGTTAGACTAACTTTGACCGTTAAATCTGAGGGCATTTTAGTCATTTCCCTCAATCACTCACTTGCCTGTGGAACATACATTATTTTAAGTTAACAATTCTGAAACATTCAAACATAGCATGTGGTCAAACATGGGTTCATTGGGAACACATTTCACGTCATTTATGTTCTTCCAATTACATGTGGTCAAACTTTATCACTAACCCAACAATAAAACATTTCATTCTTGAAAGAAATCTGATAAAGTGATAAACATTGGTCAAACTTTATCACTAACCATCTCAACCACCATCATCACCATAACCAACCACCACTAATAACCACCATAACAACCACCACAAATCAAGATTTTTAAAACCCACATCAAGATTCAATCTTTATCACTAACCCATGATTAAAATGCAAACCCCATCCACAACAACCACTAAATCCACCAAATCCACATCTCAAACTCACTTCAAACCAATCAGACCAAATCTAACAACACCAATCAAAACAAGATCCAAAACCATTATACTTGTGGGTCTCGGCCCACATCTCAAACCCTTAACGAAACAACAAAAAAAATATAATCAACCTTTAGCTTCATTTTTCATTTCCTAAACACTTACCAACACAAAAAAATAAAATAAAACGAGAGATGAAGATGGGGCGTGGAGTACAAACTCCGCGAGTGAATCTTCAAGTCTTCACAAGGGTGGTGTGGGTGAGGTGTGAGTGAGGGTGTTGGATGATGGTGTCGAGACACTCCTAGAAGCCACCTCGATTTGTTTTGTGCTTGTCAATTTTGAGTGTGTACGAGACACTCCTAGAAGCTACCTCGATCCCGTAAGAAAGAACCGCAAATGTGGTGAGGAATATGAAAAAGATGGTGGTTTATGGTGGAGGAGGTGGTGATGGGGAAGAGAGAAGGGGTTGTGGTGTTGGCCGGAACTTCGCCGGAGGAGATGAAGGGGAAGAGAGAAGGGGCTGTGAAGGTGAAGAGAAAAAATAATAACCCTAACTCCCTAAGTGAGTTATTTATAATAATAATAATAATAATAATAATAATAATAATAAAGGAAAAGGGCATTTTAGTCAATGTATATCATCATCAGAGGGGTATTCTAGTCATTTCATGTTTTTTAACGAGTCAAACTAACAGTCAACATAAATTTGGACCAAACCCGTTACGGGTCAGCGAAAATGGACTAAACCCGACACGTTTGAAACTATTGGACCAAAACCGTTATACCCGGTAAACCACGAGGACCAAAAATGTAGTTTACTCTAATAATAATAATAATAATAATAGTATGAGGGTAGTTTGGTCATTTCATCCCTTCAAACAGTCAAATTAACGAAAAATTTGGTCAAGGGACCAAACCCGTTATGGGTTGCAACCACAGGAACTGGATCTGTTAAAAAAAAGTATAAGGACTAAAAGCGTTAAACCGACAGACCACATGGACCATTTTTGAAATTAACTCCTTTAAACAATTAGAGCAAAATGTAAGGGGGTGGTTTGTATTTGTCCCGGGTCGGGTCAAAACTAAAGTTGAGAGAAATAAACTTTTTTTCTTCAAAGTTTGTAGAAGGTCGTGATCTGAGCATTCAACCAAAAACCCATAGTTTTAATCAAGTAAGTTTATATTATTTGTATTTCGTTAATTTTTATGATGGAATTTGTGATATGCGATAGCTTAATTATACTTTGTAATGATCCCATGTTAGATAGCTGATAAGTAGAGTGATTATAAAAATTTAGGGTTCTGATTATAAGAAATTAATATGAAACTTGAGCTTTTTTTGGAGACTTATATGATTAGATGAAGTTATGTTGAAGTAAGGTTTAGGTTCTCGGGGGATAATGGTGTTCTTCTAGGTTCTTTATTAAGGATATTGCTCTTGTTTGATTTTTTTAATCTCTGCTTGAAACTCATAACGATGTGGTGGATTTTTTAAACATATGCTCTATTGGGTACTCAACGAATGATATTTACTAGTAACCATATGGCATAGAGAGAATCTTGCCATTCTTAGATTCTTCTACATCTGATTCAGAACGTGTAATGGATTTCAAGCCCGGGATTTTACTTTCAGGTCGACGGACAATCTTGTTATTGATTAAGTTAGAATGTCTACTTAGAACTTGTAATGTTGTGGTCGGTCTTAAACCAACATTCCTTCTTTTAGGTTCCAAAGAGACAATCTTGTCATTTCCTGGTTTTTAAGTCGCTTAAAACTTGTAAAGCTGTAATAGTTACCAAATTCCGCAGCCTCAGTTGCAGCACTCGTTCACCACCTATATATAATTTTTCTTGTGAGCGTATACAAAATGGTTGAAACATGAGTAGTAATGATTAACCTTCCAGTTGACAAGCGATGGAATTGGCAGATAGGGCGGTTGGGCTGGTATTGGCAAGCATCAGTGTGACTATTTTCACATATTACACCTTTTGGGTCATTATATTGGTTAGTTGTGATCATTTCTTAATTTCATATTTTGTTTCCACATTTATGTTAGCTTGTCAGTAACCCAATTTTATGGCTTTTTCAGCCCTTTGTTGACAAGGACCATTTTGTACACAATTACTTCTTACCCCAAGAATATGCAATCCTGCTACCTGTTTATGCGGGCGTCGCTCTCATTTCTTTGCTATCGGTCTTTATCGGATATGTGATGCTCAAATCCAAGAAGAAGAAAGCCTAATGCAAGTTTTGCACTGAGTTTTGAGGTATCTTAGGATCTGTTTTACCTTTATTTGATCTTTGCTAGTTAAACTCATGCCTCCTGGCCATCTTGTGTTTAAAAGCGCAACGATATTGAATAGTGTTAAATGTTGAAAATATTATCATCCTTGTCGCTATGTATCATGTATATTATTCATCCGCCAGCTTTTGGATTTGAAAGAGTTGACATGTTTGATCTAAGAAATGGAGTTGATATTCTTTTTTAAGGACCTTTGTCTATGTTCTATGGGTTCATTTTCTTGTTTTTTTCCTTAGGTTTAGGCTGGTTGTGTAGAAGTGTCTATGCACAGTTGCACACAGCAACACCTCGAACAAGCCTGTACATAATTATAAACCATGAAAAGCATCCTTTACAGGCCAAACATGTAAAATGTCCCCCTATAGCATGTAAACTGGTTATTAATGGTTGTTGCTATGGAAGTACATGACAAGTATACAAATGCAATGGTTACTGGTAAATTAAATCTTACAATGGTCCACAGATTCAAGCTTGATGCAATGTTTCACGGCTTTACTTGTTTTTAGATAATAGTCTCTGGGAGAACAAAGATTGGTTTACAGTTTACATATTGTAAATGTAGAGTTATAAATTGTAATTTTGCTTTTGTATAGTTTCATGGATAATAAATAGGGTAATGATATCCATTGTTATGACAGTTTCTCTTTGCTGAAAGGTACATACATCAAACTTAACAACAGCAGTTTGAGGGGTGTATGTTTAAGCTTATATGTGGGCTTATGAGCTTATTTGATTTTGGCTTAAACAAACAAACACACTATATTTACAGCGATTACACAGAAAAATAAAGCACGATTATGACCAGGCCAACGCTAAGTTGAGCAAATTCTGGATACACATGATCCACGCATTGAAATTAATGTAAAGAACAAGAAATTTCTCATAACAATAAATGAGTTTGAGTAAATTGTTCTCCAGTGTTTGTTATGTTTTGCTTCTTGTTCAATTGATGGGGTGTATCATCGGCCCTCAACTAGTGTTAATTCAAGTACCAATGTCGTATTGCTGCATATATCATTTAATTGATTCGACTAGAAATCATGGCTTTATATCAACAATCATGGACTGTGAGTTAATACTAGGAACTGTGTCAAGCCTTTTAACGTATATATGCGGGTTAGTTATAGGTGATCAATACCAATACAAGTGATTTTTCATGAAATAATCTATAACTTCTCTCATGATATATTGAATGTTTAGATAGGTGGTTACAAGTTACATCACTTAAGCAATACTATAAAGTGAAATGTTGTGAACCAACATATGAGTAATTACCCATCTCAAAGCAGATGGGTAAAATCGTGACAGGGGATCGGGGATGGGGAGCTAGTTTGTCAAAACATTTGGTTCCGAAACCAAAATTGTGCTTATAAGCAACGGCACGAGCAATGAAACTGAGCCAAAACAATTTTTTGAACCACATCATCAACTTCACCAAGTCTATCATCATCTCTCACAAGTTTACCAACAAGAAGTGCCTATTAATGAAACAAACAACCTTTTTCCGGACAATTTATGTATAAAAGATGCACGAGCCTTTAATCACGAGTTGAGATCTTCAAGCTCTTTTGTCAACCGCCTACAAGGATCATCTGTGAACCAACAAATAACATCTTTCAGTTTTGGTTGATAGTTTGCTATTAAGAAACTTGCGAGACACAAATCAAGACCAAATTTTGTCTGTTAAATCAAGACACAAATCTGACGTTTTCACATATATTGGTTAAACTAACAAAACCAATATCTAATGTATAAAGTTGGAAGACCAAACAACCTAAAGAGTACCCTTAAGACAGCAACAGCCAACATGGGTGAGATGCTCAAGAGAAACATGTTTGTGGTGCACAAGGAAAAAAGTGTGGTGTGTAATTCACCTCTAATAACTAAAAGAATGTTTCTTGTTTAATGAATGAATCTAATTCCTGTAAAAAAAAAAAAAAAAAAAAAAAAAAAAACACTAAAGGAATGTTTCACATAATATTTTGAAATTTGATTATCTGATATGGATTAATCAAAATAAGATATTGAGTAGTAACAAACCGGGTCGCAGTAGATAATGTTTGGATGTTTTTCTAGTATGTAGTTGAAGTAAAAATTTGATATCACCTATGATTTTTACTTTTTAGTGTTTGGCAGTTACTGATAGATCAAAATTAGTTTTGTTGCAGGCTTGCAGCTCATGGTAAACCAATTAAAATTAATCAAATAATCACTATGATTTATACTTTAGACTAAGGATCAAATGAGAAAAATCAATAAAAAGGATGAGAAATAACTCTAACTACACATTAAAGATGTATCAATTTGAATTAGATGCATTCCTAATCTTTTAGATGCATCATAATATATTTTCTAGCTAAAAATTAGATCTCATATACATATATTAGATGCATTTCATCAAGTTAGACAAATCCTATGTATTTTCCGTCCTCTGCAGGTCAAATTTGTTACTAGTACTACTTTACATCGTTTTTACTTCAAAATCACATTCGAAACTAATTATGATGCATCTAAATGAATAGAGATGCATCTAATTCAAGTCGATGCATCTCAAATATACGATTATAGTTATTTTCTCATTCTTCTTATTTTAAGTTTTCTTCTCACGGATCCTTAGCCACTTTATACTAAACACAAAGCCGATTTTCTATTTACTTAAACACATATGACCAACTAATCTCTTTCAAAACTGAAATAACAAACGATCTTGATAAGCCAAAAACCATACCTGAAAACAAAAAGGTATGCAAACGAGTAGCCAAAATCACGAAAAAGAATTATCAAAAGCAGCTGAAGTAATCGCGCGAGAAAACTCCTGAAAATTAATCCGTCCATCCCCATCCGTATCAGCTTCCTTGATCATCCCAGTAAGCTCCTCAGCAGTCAAAGCATGTCCTAGTTTCGCCATAGAATGAGCCAACTCAGCAGCCGTTATATAACCATTTCCGTCCCTATCAAACATCTTAAACAGCTGTTTCAGTTGATCATCTGTATAAGGCGATTTAGCAGGAAGAAGCTCGGGTGCCACGAGTGCCACAAACTCAGAAAACTCAACCAAACCATTGCTATTTGTATCGGCTTTTTGTATTAATGCATCGAGTTGATCTGAGCTAGGTGTAAGGCCTAGTGAGCGTAATAATGAACCGAGTTCAAGCTGAGTTAGGCTTCCGTCGTTGTTTCTATCGAATGATCTAAATATTTCACGTAGCTCGCTTAGCTGTTCGTCGTCGAGTTTCACGGTTGGTTCTTTGTCACTGCTCATTTTTTTGTGTATGGAGATTATTATTTGTTTGTGTGTTCTAATGTTTCATGGGAAACAAATGAAACAATCTAACAAACATTCGAAGAAAAGAACAAAACAATAAATCTAGTTAGATGAGATCATAATATGTTTGTGTGTTTTGTGTTTCTGACAAATGGATTTGGAATAAGGTAGTTAACCTTCTCCACATTTAATGGATCGATCAAAATGTGGAGAGGACCGTTGACGGGTTTTATAACATAAACTTCTTTATATTGTTTTTTTATTTTATTTTATAATAATATTAATAATATAGTTGATAGTTACTCAAAATATGATAAATTATCTTCTGATAATACGATGACTATTAAATTTTGGATTAATTGGCACACGTTGCTTGATAGTATACAAAGTGAAAATTAGTAAAAGATTTTACGTATAACATAACTTACGACTCAATGCATGAAAAATAAACATTTCATGAGTTAGGCTCAGACGATCGACAATAGTAATTCTTACACTAGAATTCATTAGTAAATCAAATTTTGATCTTTATAATGAAATTTTAGACTGTCAATGGTTAGCTTGTATCATAGGGCACTATATACAGTCGATTAATAATGTTAGCATGATTTATTAAAACATAATTATATAATATGATCAACCTTTCATTTAAACCATATACTTTTACGTATTAAACTACAAAGCATCAAACTACGTTTTGGGTCATCTTGAGATATTTCACCTCATCTATACTTTTAACAATGCATGTGATTCTTGAAAATTAAAGTATATGAAACTTTACACCTGAATCATTTGAATAAAACAATTTTATAATTCTAGAATTCTAAGACCACAATCAATGGTAATATACTTATATGATTTAACTTGATAAATCAAAGTACATTCTAACCAACAATTATTGAGTGTTTGGATGTAAGTGAAAATGATTGAATTAATAGTTTAATTCTTAATATTGTAACGAACATTCATTGTTTTTGTTTCTATTTTATAAGAGAACAATTGTTGGTGACTTGGTATGTGGAGCTTTTGACCTAATCTTGTTGTTTATTATATCTATAAAAAAGTCACCAACTATCAATTCAATAAGGAGAGAAAAAGTAAATGGACAGCATGTATAAAGTTCATCATATACATAGTTTAAGATTCATTTTGGGTTCTATTAAAGCTACCAAAAAAATTTTAAATATTTGATAATTGTGTTGTCTTTTGTTCTCGTAATTTGCAACCTAGAAATAATTACTGTAATTAATAGGACTCCTAAAGGTGATGATCAAGATATTTCTTTTACGTTTCTCAATGTCATTTTGATTTCCTTATCTACGTTTTATTATTTATTAATATTTATCAACTTCCAACTAAAATCTAAAAAAATCAATCATACAATAACAACTTTTTCAAAATGTATTTAAACTTGGAAGTCAATAAGATACGATATAACACCTTTTTTTTTTTTTTTTTTTTTTTTTTTTTTTTTTTTTTTTTTTTTAGCAAGATATAACACCTAATTTAATAGCTTTTTTTTTGTTACTTTAATTTCTTTTTTACCAAAATAAAATAGTATAAGCTGCTGGGATATGTTCATATCACAAAAGTTAATTTGGTCAAAAAGTCCAATGTGAAAATTAGTGTTATTTGACTGATTATTTTAAGATAGTCAACATAGTTTTTAGCAGCTTTTTATTATAATGTCAGGTTTTAATTAGTAAAATTCTTAACTAGCAACTAACTAAATCAAATACATTATAACCAGATTTATTCATGTATTTAAATGGCTAATTGTGATTTCAAATATACTTAACTCATACTAATCTGATATTTCAATTTAACATCAATTCATACAAAATTCATACAATCTAAAGGTATAACTCTTTTTTTTTTTTTTTTTTTTTTTTTTTAGCAAGAACCAATTCTTTTCAGATAACTTTTTACAAGTTATACATTTCAAATACCTGCACAGATCGAACACCCTAAACGGCACTCCCAAACAACCCTCAGACAGCACTCCCAAACGGCACTCCCAAACAGCCCTCACACGATCGAACAGCCCTCCCAAACAGCCCTCACACGATCGAACACCCCAAACGGCAAAAATATTGTGTGGTGTTAGCCCGATACGAACACTCCAAACGGAAAAAATTGGTATAAATAAATTTGCTATATGATCCTATAGAAAAAAAATTGCTATACGATCCTATATCTTTAACGATACCTTCTTTATCGGTCAAGGTCTTATGTAGACTTTCTCCAAGCAATTTTGCAGCAGTAACGAATCCTTCTTTTCGACTGTGGTTTTTGTCATCGCCATACAGCCACCAACACAATTGCCAAAGTAGGCTAGTGGGACTTGGGGATCCATGCGGGCTCTACAATCGATTGTGAAACCAAACGGAAAAAAATATGGTGTGTTGTTACACGCAACTTCAGTCATTCTTGATTAAATATCCACGTATGTTTTCTATATTCACATTAAACATTTAGTTTTTGATCTCCCAACGTATTTGATTTTTTTTATATTTCTCATACAAGTTTACCTTACCATTCAGGTGTTCTTAAGTATGTAAATGAAACTTGGTTGAACAAATACAAGGAGATGTTTGTGTCTGTGTGGATTGATCGACATCTCAATTTTGGAAACAATACAACTAATAGAGTAGAAAGTCAACATGCGGTCCTGAAAAAATATTTGAAATCTACAAAATCTACTTTGGATAAATTTGTGGGTTGTATTAATTGTCTCGTACAGTCGCAACATACATCGATTAAAGAAAGCTTCAAAAAAAGCAGAATTGTCCGCTATGAACAACACAATCTACGATGTTTCAAACTATTGCGTGGATTTGTTTCGAATGAAGCTCTCGATATAATTCTTACGAACCATCGTCAAGTAGACTCTTCTAATTGTGATTGTCGACTTCGCAACAGTTATGGGTTACCATGTTCTTGCGAACTTTCAATGTATATAAGTTTAGGTAAGTATAATTCGATAGATTTTTTTTTATAACATTACTCTAAATATATTGTAAATATAATACTTATTTATATTTTAATACAGGTCAATATATTTCATTGGATTCTATTGACATCTTTTGGAGGAAGTTAGATTTTTCAGCGGCAACATCTGTGCAAAATGATGATTTTAGTTGTGAGAGTGTACTGGAACATTTTAAAGAAAACTTCAACAAGCATTCCAAAGTTGAAAGAAAAAGTTGGTTAACTTTATATTACGATCGACAACACATGTATACTGAGATTAGACGAAGACAAACATAGTAAATGATTTAGATGAGATAAATAATCTTCATGTGTAGTATGTGTTGTTGTTTTAAATAATGTGTTAATGTTGTTGTTTAATTGAATAATAACAGTTGTTTTTGTAGTTGTTAATGTGTTAATGTTAACGTGTTATTGTTGTTGTTGTTTAATTAAATAGAAACACATTAGACGAATACAAATAACATAATATAAAAAACATAACAAATAAACACTAAAAAAACACTACAAAAAAAAAAAAAAAAAAAAAAAAAAAAAAAAAATCATGATTGCTACATTATTAAATGAGGGACTCATGATTACTACATTATTTTGGAATATGAAGACCAAGAGTCGGCTCCCTCAACGGCCGAATGTCGAAGATCTGCAGACGCTAAGGAGGAGGAAGGCAGAAGAACATCAACACATCAAAAACCAAAACTACAAGGATGACAGAAGATGGCAACCTGTTCTAAGTAAGAAAGGGAAGCTGAAGGAGAATCGTTTCCGTAAGAGGGAAGAAAGACAGAGATTCTCGACGACGTTCTTCGTTGCAAATCTCCCGGAGGGATGCACACCAGACAGTCTATGGAGAGCCTTCCAACATTTCAACTCTTTGGATGATGTCTTTATTCCAAAGAAAAGGGATGGCAGTGGAAACCGTTTTGGGTTCATAAGGTTTCTAAACGTTGGGGACGTTGAACAATGGACGCAGAGGCTTCAGGGAGTTGTGATAGACGGAGCGGTGGTCGCTGTCAGTGTTGCCAAGTTCAACAGGGATGGTAGTAAATCGGCACAACCACCACCGATCAAAAGTGCTTCTGTTTTCGATAGACTTGATAGGCCTGTGCAGCAAGATAGTGGTGACTTGAAGGGGACACAAAACAACGCTGCTGCAGGTGGACCTTTTAAGGATGTGTTAATTGGTGTTCAAGGGATGGCTAGTAGGGAGTTGACGATTGATATCCCACCTTTGAATGTGCATGCGAAGAATGTTTGGTCTCAATGCTCCCTAGTTGGCGAAGTTAAAGATTTGGAGATCCTCGACTGCCTTCATATTACCCTTGACATGGTCCGTTCAGATGTGATTCATGTCAAGTATATTGGAGGCCTTAAAGTGCTGCTCAAGTTTCAGTCTAAAGAGGCGGCGGATGAGTTCCTTATATCTCAATATGATTTTTGGTCGGAACACTTCTCAAGGCTCTATACTTGGGATGGTGGAGCCCCAGCCTTTGAGAGAGTGGCTTGGATCAATATCACGGGAGTTCCGATAAGTATGTGGGATAGGCACGTTTTCAATCGTGTTGGCGAAAGATGTGGTACTCTTATCTCCAAATCCAAGGCCTCTGCTGAAGACAATAACCTGACCGGTAACAAGCTTGCCGTTCTTGTAAAATCGGTGGAGTCGATTAATTTCTCTGTTAGGCTCAGGTGCAAAGGTATGACGTATATGGCCAAAGTAGTTGAAGTTGATACAAATTGGCTGCCTGAATTCGTGAACACTCCGATGCCGACTTGTGGTGCTCCGGTTGGGCCCAAATTGAAATCCAAGGTGGTCAGACAAGAAGTGGAAGTCGAAAGTTCAATGGAAAATGAAAGGTCAAGAGGGTGCATGGGGTTGGAAGGTGAAAAGGTTATTAGTTGCATGGGGAATTCGTGTAGCCGTCTATCTAGTTCCAAGGCGTGTGGGGCCCAAGGTAATAGGGTGGAAGGTTCTTGTAGTAACAGGGACCCACAAGGTGATTCCTTTCAGTCTCCTTTGAGGGATAACAGGGAGCCCATTATTAACAATCCGGCCCAAACTGTCGATACCCCTTTCAACCTCTCTTATGTGACGATTAGGCCCAACAAAAAGAAAGGAAAAAAACAAGCCCTGGAGGAAAAATTCAAGACCCCAGATCTTAATCAGGAGGTTGATTCGGATCCTTTTGATTTAGAGGAAATTATCAACCAAGACTCATTGGCCAGGAGGAGAAGTAGGGAAGCTACAGTAACAAGGGAGGATATGGTGGGTCAAGAACGCCAAGATGACAATGAAGATGGGATCTTAGACGAGACGGCGGTCAACATGGACGATGTGTCGGATGATGAGGAGTTCGAAAGGGAAGTCAGTGAGACCTCTTTGTTTGGCGAAGGCCTGGGTATCGAGATGGAGGGTTTTGACAATCACGTGAGAAAATTGGTTCAGGGGGAAATGGAGTCGGCTCGTTCCTCATGAATTTTCTGTCCATCAATATAAGGGGGATGTCCGGGAGCGATAAACCGGGCTGGGTTAGAAACATCAGATCGGTCCACAAGTGTGCGTTTTTGGGTTTTCAAGAATCTCATTTGGTGGGTCCCAATCAGGCCCTTCTTGACCGGTTCTGGGGCAGAGGCAATTATGGGTTTGACTCGGTTGATGCTGCGGGCAGATCTGGAGGGCTGATTTCGTTGTGGGATACGGATTGCTTTGCGATTGATTCGGTTATTAAGAGTCAAGGCTTCTTGATTGTGATGGGGTCGTTGAAGGGCGTGGATGACAGGGTTTTGGTGGCCAATGTGTATGCTCCTAACGACAACTATGGTCGTAGACAATTGTGGGAGAACCTCCTGGATGTGAGGATGAACCATTCGGGTATGTGGATTTTTATGGGGGACTTCAACGACGTTCGAAATAGTGATGAGAGATTCAACTCCAGGTTCGATCCGGTCGCTGCTGAGTTTTTCAATGAGTTTATTTTCAGGGCTGGATTGTTGGAGTATCGTATGTCTGGTGGGTCTTTTACTTTCATCTCGGATAACTTGGAGGTTAAAATGAGCAAACTTGATCGGTTCCTTGTATGTGACAAGTTCTGGAATCGGTGGCCAGAGGCCTCGGCTTCGGTTCTTCCAAAAGGTCCGTCTGATCACTGCCCCATTCTGCTCTCTTGCGCCAGTCTGGACTTCGGCCCAATCCCCTTCAAGTTCTTTAATAGTTGGATAGGCTCGCCGGAGTTAAATGGGATTATGAACACGACGGCTGACATGGTTCTTCAAGGCACTCGCCCGGACATCAAGCTGGCTTGTTTATTAAGGGAGGTTAAGAACAAAATCAAGTTATGGAGAAAGGCTATCCGGACCTCTGAAACGGTGGTGTTTGAGGCTCTGTCAAAAGTGGTTGCGGATTTAGAAGCGAAAGCGGTGGCCGGTCACTTATCGGAGAGTGAAAAGAGACTGCGGGTGGCTACCAAAATTCAGATTAAAAATATGGAGATCGCTAAAGTCAAAGATATGCAACAGAAATCTAGAATAAAGTGGCTGAAGTTTGGCGATGAGAATACGCATTTCTTCCATAGTATGTTCAACCTCAATAAAGCCTCAAATCGGATTAATGGTTTAGACATAGGTGGCGTGTGGTGTTCTGAACCTAAGAAAATCAAGGAGGAAATATGGTGGTGGTTCAAGAAGCAGTTTAAAGAACCAATTAGAAGAAGACCCAAGTTCAACAACTACGGGCTGAAATCATTGTCGAACAATCAGGCCGAAACGTTAATTCAGCCTTTTTCGGTGAATGAAGTATGGATGGCTATTAAGGATTGTGACGGGGGAAAGGCGCCTGGCCCAGACGGATACACGCTGAAATTCTTTAAACACTATTGGGCTAAATTGAAGGATGTGGTGATGGAGGCGATACAAGAATTTCACTCATCCGGACAGATTAGCGAGGGTTGCAATTCCTCGTTTGTTGCATTGATCCCGAAGACAAAAAATCCTCAAGTCATCTCCAGCTTCCGCCCGATTTCCTTGATAAACTCATACTACAAGATAGTCGCCAAGGTTCTAGCCAACAGGCTAAAAAAGGTCATCGACGGTTTGGTTTCTGACACTCAATCCGCGTTCACCGGGGGTAGAAACATTGTGGACGGCCCTATGATTGTTAGCGAAGTAGTTTCGTGGGCTAAAAAGAATAAGAAAAACCTCCTCTTATTTAAAGTCGATTTCGAAAAAGCTTACGACTCGATCAATTGGAAGTTTCTTATTAACATGCTCGAGTTCATGGGGTTTCCAACCAAATGGGTCACGTGGATAAAGGGCTGCCTCCTCACGGGGAAGGGCTCAATTCTTGTCAACGGGTCTCCCACAAAAGAATTCCGGTTCCATAGAGGGTTAAGACAAGGAGACCCATTGTCCCCGTTCCTGTTTATTATGGCTATGGAAGTTGTCGATATGTTTATGAGAAGAGCCGTCGACCTGGGTTTGTTTCATGGGGTCAAACTTCCGGGGGATGGCCCTTTGATATCTCATCTTTGTTACGCGGACGATGTTTTGTTTATGGGAGAATGGTCCGATCATAACGCGGTTAGCCTTAAACGGTTCCTTAGATGTCTATACTTGGTAACCGGGTTAAAAGCCAATCACAATAAGTGCAAAGTGCTCGGTGTTGGGGTTGAGTCGGACGAGATTGACCGGGTTACGAGTTTGCTTAATTGCGGGAGCGGGACCTTCCCGTTCAACTATTTGGGGATGCCCATAGGGGCGAATATGAAGCGTGCTAAGTATTGGGCTCCGGTTATTGATAAAGTTAAGGCGAGACTCTCCGGTTGGAAGGCTAGACACCTTTCCTTCGCGGGCAGAATTTCGCTTACCAAGACTGTTCTTGGAAGCTTGCCTTCCTATTTCCTTTCCATTTTCTCGGCGCCTAAGTGTGTTATCAGGAAGATCGAGGGGCTGAGGAGGGACTTTATATGGGGAAAATCGGGTTCCAACTCGAAAATTAGATGGGTCAAGTGGTCAAAATTAATTCTTCCTAAGGATCTAGGGGGCTTGGGAGTCGGAGGTATCGACAACTTCAATATTGCGATGCAAGCTAAATGGTGGTGGCGGTTTAAACAATGCCCGACTCAGCTTTGGGTGCGGGTTATAAGAGCGATTCATGGTTCGGCTTTGGGAGCGGTTACGGTCCCATATAAAAAATCGTTGCCCGGTGTTTGGAAGGATATTGGCACGGCGGTTAATGGGCTTGAAGGTTTGGGAATTGATGTTTATGACAGGCTTATTGTGGACGTTGGGGCAGGGGATAAAACTGGATTTTGGTCTGACAAATGGGTCGGTCCGTACCCGCTTAAGGACATGTTTCCGGAGCTATTCAAACTTGTCAGATTCAAGAACGTTACCGTGCAGAAGTCGTATGCGAAGGTTGGGAACAGACTGCAGTGGAAATGGGATTGGATTCGGGCTCCTAGTTCGTCGCTGGAATTGGGGAATTTTGAATCTCTGTTGGCTTTACTCAATAACAAAACGCCAACCGAGACGCCTGACACGTGGTCTTGGAGGAATAATATGGGCTATCTATACTCCACGAAAGCCGTCAGAAGAGAGGTGATGATTTCAGGTTTGGGCCAGGTCTCGGGTCAGGAATTTTGCTGGAACCCTTGGGCTCCACCTAAGTCTAATTTGCTGCTGTGGCGTGCGTGCACGGGGAGCATCGCATCGAAGACTGGGTTGCAACTTAGAGGGGTCAACTTGCTGAATACTCTTTGCGACAGATGCGGGTTCGGGACGGAGACTCCTGATCACATCTTTGCAGGTTGTTTATTCGCAAGAAGCATTTGGTGGAATATCTTCGCTTGGATACGGGTCTCGTGGCCTACGAATTGCAATACTATTTCCGATTTATTGCAAGCGCTCAAGTCTAGTCCGGGATGCAAGAGATGGAAGAAAGTGGTGTACACCATCGCGATTGCTACTACGTGGAACATTTGGGCTGCGAGAAATCGGAAGGTCTTTGACGGCTACTTCACCCCGGTGACGAGTTCGGTCCAAGCTATAAAGGATGATGCTTATGTTTGGATTGCGCATAGGTCAAACATCCAGGTGGTGGACTTTGAGAAATGGTCCTCGTTTGATATCACTGATATGTTGTAGTTCATCTTTTTGTTTTCGGTGTTTGTTTTGGGTTGTATCTTTTTCCAGTTTCTTGCTGGGCCTTTATATATATATATAAAGCGTTTTTGCCGTTCAAAAAAAAAAATTTGTTAAAACTTTTAGAGCTTTTAATGATTAGTTTATCATTTTCCCTTGTTATGTACAGTATATTTTTAACAAATAAAATCTCTTTCCTCAACCTATAACATTCTTTGCTCAAAAAAAAACCTATAACATTCAATGTCATCTTTTATGAAAATGTAGAGATAAAAAAGCGCCAATCGCGTGAAGTTGCGCACGTCTTTTGACCTTTTCCATCAACTACTCTATACATTTGGTCTCGATTCCCTGCATCGCGTATAAACTCTACTTACTACCTACATTTGACTTTATAAGTGAGACTCGTATAATTATTATCCAATGAGACTAACACAAGAATTCCCATGAATTTCCACAGACCCATTAATTTTTGATATATTTGGTGGTAGAGGTTTTAAAGTTTTCATCTAGTTGGTTGACGGGACAAGTTATACATGTTCTCGTAAAATATTCTAATACCTCCTATTTTTTTTTATTTTTTTTTTTTTTTTATTTTTTTTTTTTTTTAATTTTGTTTTTATTATAAAACTAAAAAACTGAAAATACAGAACAACTTATATAAAGTTTGACAAGACAAAAAGTATTAGAAAACAGAAAATACAAAACAGAAAACGATAAAAAAAAGAGTTGTCTTGTTCTAATAACAGGAGCAGTAAAGATGAGCCAGAATAGGTACCAATAACAGAGCTTTTGTTGAATTTTCACTTTCCCATGTGAGTGTTTGGTCTTAGAATAGTTTCAAGAGTTATGGACCTTATGGTCATGACTCATGACTATAATGTTAGTGTAGAATCACGATATGTAATATCGTATTCGTATCGTTGTAATTCTGTTTTTAATTTTCACTATCAATACGTCATACATTTCACCTTTTATGTACAATCATGCTTTTTTTTTTTTTTCCCTTTTGTGCCTTTGCTCGTTTGCTTTATTGCTTTTATATTTTTGTGTTTATGCTTTTGCCACCTTGACTCTTTAGCGTTTTTCTTTTGCCTTTTGTCATTTTTGTATGCGTTCTCCTGTAGCTTATGCATTTTGTTTTGTTTGTCCGGCCTTTTTCCCTTGGTTTTTTTATGATTGGTTTTCGTTTATTGCTTGTTTGTTTGTCTCTTCTTGTATGTTTTCTATGATTCCTTTGTTTCTGTTTTTGCTCCTTCATGCTCTTTTTTCTTGTATTTCTCTCAACTGCACAATTACAACTGGCCGGAGGTTCACCTGGAAGCAGTCTCTCTACTGTCGAGTTTATCTTGATAGTAGGGGTAGGATCCATCCAGTGGCGGATCTTGAAGTTTTTAGCGGAGGGGGCCGGAATTTTTTTTGTCCTATCGTTATATTAGGGTCTTCTAATTGGGGGGGCCGATTTAATAAATATAAATTTTTTCGGACGAAATACGGATAAGTTAGCACTACTGAGCGAAAAAACGGGGGGCCCGACTAAGATCCGCCCCCGGATCCATCTACACCTTACCCTCCTCTGGCAAGATTGGGTTTATTGTTGTTGTTGTAGTACGACATACATTTGTCTTTTAAAAGAAAATTAGATGCTATTGTGATTTTAAAAAGATATTTTTTTACATTCGTTGGGAATATGTTATTTTTTGTAGGAACGACTGCATAATAGCATAACCCCGGGTCCGGTCAAAATGTTGTTGCCGTCCAAAGTGATTAATAGACTTTGTGGTCCACACGGTGTTAAGAAATTACAAAATCACCCCTTCAAATATTGACTTATATACATTTGACTTTGACAACAGAACTGGTTTGACCATTTGGCATCGTGTTCTATCCAATTTGGCAATTTCATGTACCTATGAAAGGGGACAGTCCTTATAATGTGATGGCAAGTCTTTTTGCCAACTCAAAAGTGCTACAACAATCATTTTTAGGTTAACTTATATACATAGTGGTTTTCAACCTCCATTCCCAATCATGCAACTCATTTAGCCAATATGAAGATGACAAAACCAGCAACTTTTATCAAAGATGCTTAACACCTATGTGTTTGTATTTGGTGTTCAAAAGACAAATATTAGGCTAGGTGTAATGGCGACCTCTTTTTCACCTCCACCTCACCTGTCGCATCAGCTTTTGAACATACCACCTTACTTTCACCTTCCAGCTTTAGCAATCACCACTTATGACTTAACCAACCACTTTAAAAATAACTCATTTTATATAAACATACCATACAATATACCTCACCGACTCCATTACGCCCCGCCTTGGTGTATTAGAAAGAAAAATGGAAAATGGGCTATTAATCCATACCATCCTTTATAGTATTTTGACTTAAGGATATTTTATAGAGAGCTGTACAGACAGATCTATAAACATTTCTATGTATTTATATTCAAACCCTAGTATTGGTATGTGTTTTTACATACATTGATACATATACGCAAAACACATCCATATACGTAGCCTTGTGTTAAAGATGGCGACACAGGTAGATTAAATGCATAGGTTAATTAGTCCATGACTAACAAGTTCAAGTTAATTTATGTATTTTCAAATACGAGTCGAAGCTCAAAACAATCTCTTTTGTGTCAACCTATAGAAATGGGTAAAATTATGAATTATCACCTCTAGCTAAGTTCTAAATCAGAGTCAAAGCATTAAGATCATGACAAACGGATAAATGATATGCTGATACGCTTACAGCGCACATCATGTATTATTCGACTAGAAAGGCTACTCGGGCTCGAGTCATATAATATTGAAATGTCACATAAGGTATCAAAGGTAAGCTGAGTTTGTATAGAGCAGCAAAGCTGGAATCATCAATAGTAATATACAGCAGAATTTGTACTTGGAAGTCCTTAACTCTATTAGACGTTTCCGATACAAGTTCCTATCCTAAAACAATTAAATATATGCATTTTTAAGCTTCCAAACTCTCCTCAGATTCATTGAACTTCAATTTCTGTATGGCTACGCTTTGAATCTGTACACACACAAAAAAAAAAAAAAAAAAAAAAAAAAAAAAAGGTTGTGTCAAGATTTAACCTACATGTTTTTAGAAAACTGTTCATGTGATAAGCAAAATCTATTAAATGTTTTGACATGGACAAAATGATAAGCTTGACCTCTAAAGTCAAGTTTACCACTATTCAATGAATTAACAAACCGAGGTACCTTCCTTTTAAGTGATCTAAGTACCTTAATACAATGGAAGGTGATTTGTAAACTGACATGAATTGATTTGAAACAAACAAGTTGAACTTGACGATTTTCCCTCCCAATTAATTGTTGTGCAAAAATCACCTCCCGAAAGGCCAAAATACAATACCTGATCATTGGTCCAAAAGAGGACTTCCTTCTTTGGCAAGAACAAAGAGGCCACCATCTCCTCTTGATATCCTCAAATCTTTATCAAGATACGTAACTAGAAGCCATGAACTTGACCGTTCCCCCGGAATACGAACCTTAAGAGGAGCCTGACCCGAAATAACACCTGCTAGATTAGCCACAACTTCTTGCAACGGGTTGAGAGACTGCTGTACAGGTGACAGATTTACATTTTGACCAAAGATGTCAACATTCTCTGGAAGACTTATATTTGACTTTATCTTTGGAGGCTGAAAACTCCCTTCCTTAAATTGTACCTGAATAGCTCACAACATTTTACAAAAGCCAAAATCAGTAACATAAAAATGAGCCAGTCAATTACGATTGTTGGCAAAAGAGTACCTGTATTCTAGAGGGACTTCGAACTTCAAAGCTTGCAGATGCGGTGGAAGTGAAAGTAGCAAAAGGGGTTGAAAAGGTAATAGTATTATCGATAGTAAGGTTGTTGGTAAAGATTTGTTGAGAAATCTTGTCAACCTTTAACAACGGAGTTGTGCCCACAGCCAGAAGCGGTAATAGCTCAGAAAATGCAGTATACCTGATAGATTGGTAGTCCTTGTTAGCAAATGAGAAACTTATTTATGCACGACAGGTGTTGAAATGGGGAAATTTTAGAAAGTGAAAATAAATAATGGAGGGAAACAAAAAGAGAAGAAAACAGTGTCTTATCCTTAAATGAGTAATTAATCAAAAAAAAATATATATATATATTTCTATCAGACATATTTTCTTCCTTCTAACTTCTTGCATAATATTCTACACTGCAAATTCTTTCGGGTCCCCAAAAAATGTTCAAAGTTTCGCCACTGCAGATCAATAATGATGTTTAGTCTACACTTGGTCACTTGGACGATCAACACTTTGACATATATGCCCTTCATATCTTGTGGCAAATATGTTAAGAATTGGCACAAGTCGCAACGATACAGGGCCACACATGTAAGAGCAAACACAGCAACTGTAAAGTAAAATGCACTTCAAAAGATAAATACAATATAGGTGAATTTGCCTCTAAGGAAAGACGTGCGTCCACGGGCACACTTTTGTTTTATAACTATGGAGGAATTTATCCATATGAGATGGAATCATAATCAAAATTCTTTTCGGGGTGCTGGCCTGAAATCCCCGTCAAAGCAATCAAGCCCTGAGGCTCCCGTAAGCATAGAGGTTGCATGAAGGTTAGAGAGAGAATCACACTACAAAACTACTCATAATATTGACAAAGCATGTTATTCTCTTATTTCTAAAATGTATGCTTTCAAATATTTTCACCTCTTTAATTGTAGCCTATTGCTTTATGCCTTCATCCAGGTAACTGATCTTTGTTGCCAACTTGCTCATAAATCCTAAATACTTGGTTGTTTTGACTTTAGCGATTTTACTATTGGTTGTTCTTCACAATTGGACACAAGATGAAAATTGAACAAGTCGCATGCTGTTTTTTTTCTTGGGTAACCATTGATTCCGGCCTTGTGGCCGACTGATCCACGGGGTTTGAGCCCGCCGCCACACAGGCTCAAACTGGGCAAAACCCTGCGTGGCCACTTGAACTTGATACCTCTTCCAACTATTCGACTTTATTCATTAAGCCCGGTAAACTACTGAAACTAAACAAAGCCATTTAAGTATGTAGCTAGTTTTGTTTACACTAAATGTGATAAAAACATACTCATGAGTCATCACCAAAAGTTTTTTTTTTTTTTTGTTTAATAAAAAAAATTGCATTTACCAACTAAAAAATGTAATCAACAGTATTTTGGTTTTTCAAAAATTTTAAGGTTATTTTCATCATCTTGCGTACGTCGGAGAGTTGATTATACCTTCTTAGGCATGCCATAGAAGAAGGGTTAGCATGATAATCATATTTATAGTTACCTAATCTTAAACTTGCTTTTTTTACTTTACTTACGGTCACGAGAATGATATGTTTATACGAGCCTAGAGCAACAACCATAAAAATTTTGGCAATGACTCAAGGAGTGTGAACACTCAAAAGCATGCATAAAAGAAAACAAGAAATGACATGCCTTATCAATATTATGTAGAGTTATATAGTTGGATTTGTCGCTTGACATTCATGCAATTGCTATGCTTACGAGAGTATGAGGGGGTGAGCACCTCAACGAGGATATTCACGGTAGCGCCCATAACGGGCAATAAAAGAACTGAACATTAAGTGAACAATTCATGAACCGTTTGGTAAAAAGTTCGTTTAAGTTCGTTTATTTATTATATGAATGAACATGAACAAAAGTTGAATTCATTCATTTATGTTCGTGAACGTCCGATTATGCGTTTATTAACATTCGTTTATGTTAATTTATTTGTTTATGTTCGTATATCATATATTTTAATTGTATACTTTTAAAACTGGTTTGTTTAAACAAAACAACACTTATAAAACAAAATATTATGCATAATTTAATAATGTATAAGTTTAAACAAAACAACACTTTAATAAATAATAATAATAGGGAGAGATACTATGGCCCTAAGTGTAGACCAAACCACCACTTTGAAGAATGCATAGATACTTCGTGTCTGTAAGTGTATCACGCACGACCTTACTTTGTTAAGCCGAGACTTATTGTCTAGTACCCTTTTTGAACAAAATCTCTCTTTTAATTTTAGACCTTTAAACCTTTAAATCTTTAATAAGCCATGTTGACATCTTATTTCTTCCTCTAATTTCTTTGATACAATGTGTTGGGCCAATTCGTCGACAAACACCATGCAATGATGGAATCACATTCCCTCACCTAAACAAATTATAATGCATTTAGTCGCTCTTAAACCTTAATGTTTACATAATGTCAAATTAAACATGTACCCCCATATGACCAATCAGTTACTTTTTTTTTTTTTTGTGAAAGGAGAATGTATATATATATATATATATATATATATATATATATATATATATATACTCACAAAATTTACAATTAAGATCATAATGCCATGGGACATCCCCCATGCATTCCTCAGATATAAAGAACCTTACTAGGAATAAGGCATTCTAGTCTATATTCTAAAACAAGTATACTATTAGAACAATGCAATAGTAACAAACAATGACTATCTCAACATTCTTTTAACACTAATTCTCTGCAGCTTCAATTCCCATTTAGCTTCAACTTCTTTGACAGAACTTGAGTCTTTGACAGTGAAGTTCAACAATTTCATTCCAACTGTTTCTTTTATAGAGTTGAAGATTGTCTTTTCATCTCTCTTTTCTCCTGTGAACATTCTTTTGTTTCTTTCTAACCATATAGCATAGACAGTAGCACCACACATCAATCTCCTCAACACACTCCATATGTTCTTTGTTGCAGGTAATTTAGTAAGAGCTATAACAATCTGATCCCAACTGTTTGGTAGTTTTTTGTTGAGAAGTTGTTGCACCTCCTTCCAAATTGACTGTGAGTAATCACAAGTGAAAAATAGATGATTGTGTGAATCTTGGCATTTATTGCAAAAAGCACATTTTAAGTCCTCATTTGGTTTCCACATCAGAACTCTGTCCTGAGTTAACAGTCTCCTATGCATTGCCAACCATAGAACAAATGCATGTCTTGGAATGCATTGCTCAAACCAAACAACAGAGCACCAATCCACCTTCTTATCACTGCTAATCATATCTCTCCATACCTTCCTAATTTCAAATTTATGCTCATTTCCTCTATTATCAATCCACTACACTTTGTCTTGAATGTTTTCAGTCAAAGTTCGGACAGTAAATATAATCTTCCAGCATATGATAGGACCTTGTTCTTCCACCTGAATTTTAGCTTTCACTTTTTCTATCAATGGCTTACAGTCCTTAATGCTAAGCTGTTTTGTTAAAAGTGGAACACCGAAGTATCTTGTGGGAAGATGACTGACAGAGAAAATGGTATGATATTGAGGATATTACCTTGTTCAGCTATAGACAACCCCCCAAAGAATACAGAGCTCTTTTGCATGTTAGGAAGCAACCCAAAATATCCGCTAAACTCATCTAAGGACTTCTTGATAACCTTTACAGAATCACAATCACCATGGCAGAAAACTAAAAGGTCATCAGCAAAGCATAAATGTGTGATTTTCAGGTTTTTGCATCCATGGTGGTATTTAAACTTTCCATCCTCCTCAATATTTTTCTTTAACAGTAAACTCAAGACCTCCATTACTAAAGTGAATAGATAAGGAGATATGGGATCTCCTTGTCTAAGTCCTCTACCACTTCTAAAGTAACCCACTCTTTCACCATTTACATTAATAGAGAACTTAGCAGTGGTTACACAGGTCATGATCCATTTTATCATCTCTTTATGAAAGCCAAATTGCTCCATAGCAGCCCTAAGAAACTCCCAATTTATTGTATCATAGGCTTTCTGCAAATCAATCTTAAAAGCCACTTTCTTAATTTTTTGTTTTCTGTTATAACCTCTAAACAGCTCTTGAGAAAGGAGTATGTTATCAGTTATCTGTCTTCCACTAATGAATGCACTTTGATTCTGACTAACTAGTTTCCCAAGCTTCCCTTTTATCCTATTAGTCATTATCTTACTAATGCATTTGTATAACACATTACAACATGCAATAGGTCTAAAATCTGAGACTTTATTAGGAGTGGGTATTTTAGGAACTAAAGAGATGAGTGTAGCATTTACCTCTCCAAGAAGTTTCCCAGTAATAAACTCTTTAATGGCCTTACATACATCTTTCCCAACAATGCTCCAAGCTGATTTAAAAAACCTTGAAGTATATCCATCTGGACCAGGTGCTTTAGAATCATCAATATCAAACATTGCATTCTTTATCTCAGCATCACTTATCTGTCTCACCATATCCAAGGCTTCTTCAGGAGTCAACTTGTTCACAAATAGATCCCTGTTGTTTGGCAAAGGATTCACAGAATCATGTTTTCCTAAAAAACTTTCAAAGTGCTTTATGAATTGTCCTGCAACTTCCTCATTTTCAAATCTCACACCATTTTCATCACATACAGAAACAACTCTACTTCTATGCATTCTGTCTTTGATGACTTTATGAAAAAAAGTTGTATTTCTGTCACCTTCTTTAAGCCATTCTATCTTAGCTTTTTGGAATAACAAACTTTCTTCTTCTTTAATTGCTTCACTGTACTCTTTCAAAATCTTGCAACTTTGCTCTTTAACTTGTGCATCATGAGGGCTTTGGACCATTTCTTTCTGAATATTCTTCAGCTTTTCTCTAAGTGCAGCAGCTCTATCAAACACATTACCCTTATTCCAACTCAATTGCTTAAATTTTCCTTTGAGAAGCTTCATTTTTTTAACCACTTTGAACATTGTGTAACCTTCAACATCCTTCTCCCATTCACTTTTCACAGTAGGAATAAACTCCTTTCTTTCTGTAATAAAGTTTGAAAACCTAAAAGGTCTTTTTTTCTTGGTAGCAACATCTGGAATTCTAATCACAGCTGGTGAGTGATCAGAAATCATATAAGGTAAGAAAACTCCATTAGCTTGTTGAAACTTGTCCAAAAAAGTCTCATTAATCATGATTCTATCAAGTTTCTTTATGGTTCTGCATGCCCATGTAAATTGGAATCCTGAGCTATGTATGTCCTCAACCTCAATTCTTGTAACACATTCCTGGAACTCATTACTGTCACTAGATGCAAAAGCACTCCCATTTGAATGTTCACTAGCCTTCAAGGTAACATTGAAGTCACCTAAAATTACCCATGGATTACCAGTAGTAATTATTTTATTTTCTGATCTTCCAAGTCTTTCCATAATTTCCTCCTTTCAATACCAGAATTACTAGCATAAATGATGGTACAGAAAAATCTAACTTTCTGATCAATTGTTTCAATAAGAAGGAACATGAATTGCCTAGAACTTGCAATTAACCAAACTTGCATTTGACTTGTATTCCAACCCATCATAATTCTGCATCCCTTATTGTTGTTTTCACCATTATGACAGTATTCCCAATTGCCAAAGACTAAATCTCCAACTTTCTTAATCTTGTTGTACTTAATGTGTGTTTCCAGGATAGCACACATATGGAGATTTTCTTCAGCAATAAGCTTTATGACTTCTTTCTGTTTATCAGAGGTACTTAATCCTCTGATGTTCCAAGCAGCAATACTCAAATCCATTTCCTCTCTTCTCTGTTTTTCTCACAATCTCTCAATTCTTTTTGCTCACTTATACACTCTATCTGTTTTTTAATACTCACAACAAACTCTCTTTCTATTTTTGGCTCCCAATCTCTCAATTCTTTTATCACTATGCACTCTATCTGTTTTTATACCCACAAAATACTCTCTTTCTATTTTTGGCTCCCAATCTCTCAATTCTTTTGTCTCACAATTCACTCTATCTGTTTTTTCAATCCCACAAGCTCTCTTTCTATTTTTTACTCCCATTCTCTCAATTCTTTTAGTCTCACATATACACTCTGTCTGTTTTTGTAAAATAAATCCTCTCTTCTCTGTTTTTCTCACCAATCTCTCAATTCTTTTTCTCACCCACACAACACTCTGTCTGTTTTTAATACACATTCTCTCTATCTATTTTTATTCTAACCAAAGAAATACACACAAAAAGCTAATACTGATGCTATTAATACTAAAAAATTAGTAAAACAAAGATAGAAGGCATAATCTTCTTATACAAGAAGATTCTTTGTTGCCCCTTCCACCTCATTCCCTAAGTTCCATTCATATCCTTTTGATTATCCAAAATGTCCTCTTCTTTCTCCAATTCATTGGCTGCAACCACTAATTCCATTTTGTCTTTGTAGTATCTTAACATTTCATCACTCCATGTCTCTAAAACATTATCCAGTGGAACTTCATTTCTATCTATATACTCATCAACAGTCTTCCTATCAACACTAGAAGGGACTAGATCAGCCTCTTCTACTAGAGAGTTCAGCAAAGTGAATCTGTTAGACATGCTTGAAATATCTGTCATTTTCTTTTTCCCATCAGATACCACAGATTTATTCTTATTTCCCTCCTTTTTACTCTTATTATCCACATTCACATTCTCTTTTTCAATTACTGGTTCCTTACTTGTTCCAACCTCTTTCTTTTTGTATTCCATTTTTCCATTATTTTGCTTTTTCTCCCTCATATGGTCTTGGTTAGCAGCAATAGGGGTCTTTCTAAGTATTTCTTTACCCTTTCTTCCTCTCCCATTTTGCACAGGAATAAAGTTTTCCTTATTTTTATCATGTTCACTGCCATTTGTACTTTCCTTATTCTCCTTAGGAGTCACTCTACAATTAGTCTCTTCATGGCCAAATACACAGCAATGAGTGCACCTAGTAGGTTTCCATGCATATTCAACTTCCACACACTTGGTCATACCATTTATACCATCTTTTTTCCTATAGACCACATCAATCCTATCTTTTATTATCTTCTCAGCACTAAGTTCAACCAGTACTCTTGCAAACCCAATTCTACCCATACCTGTCATACACATATTGGTGGTAACATCATCCATTATAATCGGTTTACCAAGGCAGCTAGCCAATGTACTTATTCCTTTGATACTCCAAGCTTCCAAAGGCACATTAAGCATTTTGACCCACACTGGTAGCTTCCTAGGTTCAGTCATGTCCAAACATGTATCAATGCTCCATCTTTGAACAAACAAAGGTTTGTTGTTCACCATCCAAGGACCATTGCTTATAACCTCTATTATCCCCTGCTCATCTCTAAACTTGAATAAGAAAATTCCCATATCATTTACAGTCATATCCTCTAGCCCATACTTATACCACATCCTCCTTAGGTGGTATCTAGCTTCATGAAATCCTACTCTACACCCTAGGAATAAGAAAATTCCCATATCATTTACAGTCATATCCTCTAGCCCATACTTATACCACATCCTCCTTAGGTGGTATCTAGCTTCATGAAATCCTACTCTACACCCTAGAATTGTCCACATACAGTCTTATCCCATTTTGCACTTCCTAGTTCTACAATTTCTTCATCAAATATTGCAACCTCAATACCATTTTCATTAGTACCAGTAGGAATTACAAGAAGCTTGTTATCAAATTTCTTATTCTTAACAATATCAGCCAAAGTACTTTTTTTGCTATCCTTGTTATTCCCTTCTATCTCACCATTATTAACAGAGTTAATAACATTCTTATCGTTAAACACATTTTCCTTGGTAACCACATATTCATCAATCAATTCACTACTCTTCTCAGCATTGTTTTGCATATTTTTGGAAGTACTACAATTCCATCTCACCAGTACATTTCACATTAGAATCACACTTATCCCAAACACTCAGTTGCACAAGTATTTACACTAGTATTAGCAACACTATGCAATTCATTGACAGTATTAACAGTATTCACATTTTTTGGAGTTTTGGTTACCTGATTAAGAGCAGGAAAACTAACACCTTTCAAATCACCATCAAAGTCCTCTTTACTGCCATTACTCTTAGCCTCATCAATCCTCTTCTTTCCCCCATTATTTTCCTTATCATCTCCCTTACCATGTTTTTGACTTTCCCCTGATTCATTATTCCGATCACTATTCCGTTTTGCTAAAGCATTAACAGAACCCCCAAATCTCGCCGGAACCCTAATTTCTCTTTTTGATGACCTTTTTTTGTTTGACATTCTAGTTGCTATACAATTAGTCAATTCAATAGAAGCTATACTAATTTTTTTGATTTTTATGGATAAACCCCAACAAAAACATCAAGAACCTAAAAAACCCCAAATCAACAAAATTAGGTCAAAACATAACCAAATTGAAAAATTCAAACCGATAGAAGTATGTAAAATGGAATTTGGAATTGATTTAACGGTTTAGATTTTCAAAATTGGTAGAGAAAGAGCTTGAATTGAAGGATTTTCGTGCAAAAATGGGGTGAAAGATTGGCGGGAAAGTTTGTTAGGTGGTTTCCAATCAGTTACTTTCACCCTCGTAGTTTTGAGATATGAAAGCAGAAACCCAATATATATCAAATACAAAATCAATGTCATGGGATTGGGTATTGTTGATGTTTAAGTCTATTAAAATGATTTCGAAAGTCAAGTTCAACATGCTTGCCAGACTTCTAAATTTAACTAGGTTCATCTGATCTAAGAAAATACATAGGCAAAATAGTTCACAGGTAAACAACTAAACAAGTCGAAATTGCCACGTCTACAAATTGGTCCATATTTTATATGGAACTATTGCACTATAAGTTTTAGAAACAAACTCCACTTGACATTGCATTTGTATTCTAAAATTAGTTTTCTATAAAGTTAGACCGGATAGTTCTACTTTACCACTTACACTAATAGATATAAAGTTTCTACCATGGTATCAAGAAGTTCATTTGCATCTTACTAAGACTAGTAGTAAACTACTAGTAATGGTGACCCTGTCCGTAGTAAGGCGACCCCGGTCACAACCAAAAAACATACCCCACAAAAATTAATTAAAAAAACACTCACAGCCGACCCTTGGTGAGGTCTCCATTACAACTAGCCTAACCTACTCTACTCTACTTTACTAACTAAGTTTTATGTTGATTCCTATGATATCTTACCTCATTTCACTAAATACGAAACGAAGTATCTTGTCTAGTTAACTAAACCTACCACATAGTCCCCCAAACTTAAACCAACATAACTCCATTCATATATGCAATGTATACTTACAGCAGAATCCAGTTGCCATCAAGCAGGTCAACAGCATCAGTAGGCGCCTTAGTCGGATTAACCGCTTCCAACTGATTAACCAGCTCCAAAATCTCCGCACGCTCCTCAGGCGACGCACTAAACCCCAAATTAGTACCATAAACACTATCCACCAAACACCTCTTCAGCTCCTCAACTCTACCACCATCATCCTCAACAATACCAACACCCGAACTTCCATTACCACTAACAGAATATTCTTTCTCCCCCCACTCGTCTTCATCTTTAGGTGGATCTGATGATGGTAGGTTTGTTAACTGCTCGTTAACTGGTTCAGTTTTCTCACCCCATTCATCTGTGAATGATGGTGACTGTGAAATGGGGTCTGGTTCTTCGTCGTCGTTGATGGTTGGGTCGGTTGATGGGGGTTTGTTTGAGGAGCAGTGGATGGGTGGGGGTGTGATTCTTTTGGTGGTGAAGAGGAGGGAGGTGGGGTGGCGGAAAGTGGTGGTTGTTGGGTTGGTGGTGAGGGTGGTGAGTGGGAGTGATGATGGGTGGTGAGATGTGAAGAGGAGAGACATGGTTGTTGTTTGATGTTGTGTACTTGCGTCTGGTTTTTTGGTTTCTGTTGGATGTTGTTCACTTGTTTAGTGTGAGAAAATTAATCTATTTTATCTAATAAAATAACCTTTTGCACAACTCATTTAAGGCGACTCCCAAAAACTCAGGATTAAATTTTAACACACTGTCACGTTAGTTTTAACACAATCATTTTTAACTTAGCTTTAACACACCTAATAATAACTCAGCTTTAACACACCTTAACTCACATTTATATCAAATATTTTCAAATTCAACCCCTAAACTTATAAATACTTCATTTTTTAAAGAGTAAACTCCAAAATACATCCCTGTGATTTGCCGAATTTCGCACCATACATCCAAATATTTTTTTCTAACATATACATCCAAAAGTTAGTAAAAGTCAAACACAATACATCCTCCGTTAAAATAAGGACAAACGGCGCAAACCATTTCTCCGTTATCTCCTAACGAGATAGAAAATGTTTACACCGTTAGTCCTTTTTTACGTTTTCGTCCGCTTTATTACGTTTTCGTCCATTTTTTTACGTTTTCGTCCGTTTGATTTCAATGATTGACTTAATCAGCTGACTCGAATCATTCGAAGATTTTATAAAATTCGAAAAAAACTTATAAAAATTCGAAAAAAATTTATTAAAATTGGAAAATTTTACAAAAATTGGAAAAAATTTATAAAAATTCGAAAAAACTTATAAAAATTCGAAAAAACTTATAAAAATTAGAAAAATTTATAAAAATTCGAAAAAAAATTTAAAAATTCAAAAAATTCGAAAAAACTTATAAAAATTCGAAGAATTTATAAAAATTCGAAAAAATTTATAAAAATTAGAAAAATTTATAAAAATTCAAAAAATTTTTAAAAATTCAAAAAATATGAAAAAACTTATATAAATTGGAAAAATTTATAAAAATTCGAAAAAATTTATAAAAATTCGAAAAAACTTATAAAAATTAGAAAAATTTATAAAAATTCGAAAAATTTTTAAAAATTCAAAAAATTCGAAAAAACTTATAAAAATTTATAAAAATTCGAAAAAAAATTTTAAAATTTTTTCGAATTTTTAAAAATTCCAATTTTTTAAAAATTTTTATTGAAAAAATATAAAAATTCAAATTTTTTCGAAAAAATTCAAAAAAATATAAAAATTCAAAATTTTCGAATTCAAAAAAAAATTAGAATTTTAAAAAAAATTCTAATTTTTATAAATTTTTTCGAATTTTCTGAATTTTTAAAAAAATTTCGAATTTTTATAAATTTTTTCGAATTTTTACAAATTTTTTGAATTTTTATAAATTTTTTCGAATTTTTAAAATTTTTTTGAATTTTTACAAATTTTTTGAATTTTTATTAATTTTTTCGAATTTTTAAAATTTTTTTGAATTTATACAAATTTTTTGAATTTTTATAAATTTTTTGAATTTTTATAAATTTTTTTGAATTTTTATAAATTTTTTCCAATTTTTATAAATTTTTCGAATTTTAATAAATTTTTTCGAATTTTTATAAGTTTTTCGAATTTTTCTAAATTTTTCGAATGATTCGAGTCAGCTGATTAAGTCAATCCTTGAAAACCAACGGACGAAAACGTAATAAAACGGTGCAAATAGAGTTAACCCAGAGGACTAACGGTGTAAACATTTTCTATCTCGTTAGGAGATAACGGGGAAATGGTTTGCGTCGTTTGTCCTTATTTTAACGGAGGATGTATTGTGTTTGACTTTTACTAACTTTTGGATGTATATGTTAGAAAAAAAAGATTTGGATGTATGGTCCGAAATTCGGCAAACCACAGGGATGTATTTTGGAGTTTACTCTTTTTTAAAAACATAACATTACATACTTAATAAAAAAAATTACAACGAAATTAAAAAAACTTAAAATGATAACGAAATAAATACTTATTCATCGTCTTCGGAATATTCTTCATGTTGATGTTGAAGGTGCTTCTTCCAAACATGCTCCATAAGGTCTCGTTGGAGTTGAGTATACGTTTCTCTGTCGCGTATTTCTTTTGCCCTTCGACGTTGGCCATCGCATCTGTCGACCCATTTGTCTTGCCTCAAACGTGCTAACGGATCCACCCACATATCGTTAAAATCACGTAGTGCAAACTTTTGATCTTTCAAAATCATATTATGCAAAATAATGCAACAATACATGATTCTAAGTATCTTCACAAGTTCCATTTGACGTGCTGGTTGTCGTAGTATACCCCAACGTCCTTGAAGCACACCAAAAGCACGTTCGACATCCTTTCGTGCACTTTCTTGTTTCCTTTTAAAGTAACCATGTTTCGCGTTAGTTGTTGCCGAGAAGGATTTGACAAACGTAGCCCACTGTGGGTAAATTCCGTCAGCTAAGTAATAGCCCTTTTCATACCTCCTTTCATTTACCATATAAGGTGTTGCAGGGGCGACGTCATTAAGAATGTCGTCGAATAACGGTGAGTTATCCAAAACATTAATATCGTTATTCGCCCATGCCATTCCAAAAAATGCATGCCAAATCCATAAATCTTGTGAAGCAACTGCTTCAAGCATTATAGTTGGGTATTTTTTATCACCCCTACTAAATTGCCCTTGCCAAGCAACCGGACAATTTTTCCACTCCCAATCCATGCAATCAATGCTACCAAGCATTCCCGGAAAACCATGCTGCGACTCATGTCTTTCATAAATACTTTGAATGTCGATCCAGGTTGGTTTTCTTAAATATTCCGGCATAAACAAATCAATTACACACTTGGTAAAATTATCAAGACAATCAGATGAAGTACTCGCACCCATTTGCAAATACTCATCAAACGCATCGGGTGACGTGTCGTACGCCAATTGGCGTATGGCAGATGTACACTTCAAAAGAGCACTTATACTCATTCGACCCGTACAATCTTTTGATTGAGCAAAAAACTTAAAATGATCAGGAAGATAATCGGAGGTATAAGATTGAATACCTTCGACTATTTGTAGAAATAGTTTCCGGCTCATACGAAATCTTCTTCGAAAATACCGTGCCGGATACTTACAATTTGGATCGAAATAGTCGGCACGCAAACGTTCATCAGCAAGCTCACGTTCACGAAAGATATGACCACGTGATATCGGAGGTTGAGCTGCTTCTTGTTGTTCCATCTGCACAACTTGTTCGTACACGGCTGCCATAAACTGAATGTCACTTTCGTCATCTGAAAAGTTGCTAAATTGTTCGTGACTTTGATTCGGATCCATTGTGAATGAAAAAGGTTTTTTTTTTTTTTTTTTTTTTTTTTTTTTGTGGAAGGTTGAAGATGAAAGTATATTGATTTGTGGAAGTGTAAAAAAAAATGTGGTGATAAATGGTATTTATAGGAGAGTGAAAATGGTTTTGATTTTTTTTTTTTACAAATAGCCGTTTAAAAACGGATATAAAACACAATGGCGAAAAGTGAAAATTTTATTTTGAAAATAACGGCTACAAATTGACCGTTTGAGGGGGGTGAAGTGTGATTTTTTTTTTTTTTTTTATTTTTTTTTACAAAACAAACTCTTAACGCAGCGTTAAAGGATCCCCTTAACGCTGCGTTAACGCAGCCTAGCCCCAACGCCTAACGCACCTTAACGTGAGTTTAACGCTTGATTTTGGGGCCTTAACGCAGCTTTGCGTTATGCGTTGGGAACGCTCTAATACACGAGCATTAAAACAATTCATTAATTGTGTGACTAAAATTTCATAATTAGAGACAATGTATAACACTTTTATGCAATACTTTTTCTAAAACTAAAGTGTATAACTCTCACACTCTCCTTGCTTACATATTTTTGTAAACCATTCAAGACCATTTATCATTTTTAATACCAGTTTCTTCATTCCATTCAAATCTACGCTCCTCCATTATAGAGCGTTTCCTTTGTATTCAATGCTACGCTCCTCCTCCTCCTTAAGTTTCGAGATATCAAGAACCTTTCCAAAAATCAAAAGGCCGCGTGCAAAGATGACTTCTCCTCGAACGATTCTATTGAGTTATTTTTGTAAAGGGTTATTAGCATTGATGGCTTTTCAATTGGTTTTGAGTTGGTCTTAAGCTGTCGATTAGGGTATCATCTATTTTGGGTATAGATCTCAACATACCAACCCATGATATTGACTTTGTACGAAATTTTTGGATCTGAAATCATATATTTGACTCCATCTTTATGTCAAACTATGAATTGAAATCATAGTTTTTTGTGAGCTCCATCCAATCGATTTGTTCTATTAGTTTTTTCAATTTAATTTTGTGCCGATTAATTTTGATATGTGTGATTCGATTGTTCTAGTTTTATTTTCAATTTGATATGCGGGTGTACGATGCCCTATCTCAAAGTCTCCATTATCATTCGATTAGTAAGTATTCGCATCTATTAGTTTTTTTAGGTTTTTGATTTAAATCCCATATGTGTTAACATCGAGTTGTGCATGCTTTTGATATTAGATTCATTTGAATGGATAAAATTTTTGGTTGAGATCTCAAACACGTACTATGCATCTTTTTTTTTTTTTTTTTTTTTTTTTTTTTTTTTTTTTTTTTAATTTATGGCCTTTCTTAGATGTTCTTAATCGTTGATTGTCAAAAGGTATTGGGTACCCTTTATTACGGTCTTAATTATTTTTAATACGATTTTGTTAAATGTTATGATTCGGGATTTTTTAATTTTGTTGTTAGTGAAGTAGAACGCGTTGAGGCTATTAAGAGTATATCAGATACGAGGTTTGTATTTGCATATTTATTTATGTTTTGATTGACCAATTAGGTTCTAAATTCCAACATTTTTTGGCAATTGTTGGTGATGTCAACAGTTGGGGATCCCGAAGGAGACCACGGATTAGAGTATGTTGTTGTAGAAGATGATTGATGCATTATTAGTCAATCTGAATGAAAGTGTTGGCTGGAATATTTGCACTTTGTTCTATGGAGAATAGGGTATGTATGTTCCATGATCCATAAAATAGCTATTATTGATTTGTATATGTTACGTTGGATGTCTTCTTGGCCATATGATTATCAATTAGGATGTTTTATGTTCTATAACTTTAGGTTAGAGAGCATGCAAGGAAACTTCTCGAAAAGCGCGTGAAGAAGCCATTTTTTGATGTGAGGTTAGTGTTTTATTATAGTCTTAAATTGATTTCCTGGTAATCTTGAAATTCATTTATTAACCATGGAAAGCTCAAAATTTCTTAACATGACACGAAGTCACCTTTAGATACCTACTTTTAGATGAGAGGAAATATGCCTTTTCCATATTTTCATCGTATTACATAGTTGTGTTACTTTATGCTTAATGTCATGGTGTATGCCAGGTATGGAAAATCCTTTGAAAGAATGACCGGAAGATTTCGAGGTAGGAAAGAAGTGGTTAAGTGATACTTTTCATCTCATAAGGTCAGTTCCAGTATCGCTTAGTTTTTCTATCTTAATATATTGTAAAAGGGTTTGTGTTAAATATCACATCTAACAATTTGATAGTGTTTTGGTTTGGGTTTTATTTTGATGTTTTGGGCTGAGTTTATCTGTTTAATGTGGTTTGATTTAGGTGTGGATAATCGTCCTTTGCAATTTTCTACCACACCTACTTATTTAGATTGGCCCATGATAAGAGAAAGGTTTGTGTTATTCTTTTAATTTTGGTCATTTTGCTTAGAGCTTAATTGTCTTAGTTGCATACGCAATTTATTCGTTCAGTCATTGGTGCTTACTAAGGCCTTGACTATTTGTTATGGGTTGAGCGAAATGCTTTTTATACAACTACAAAGGGGATGTTGTCTCTGAAATGTGTCGGTTGTATGAACCAAGAAAGCCACATGTTCGACATACTTCGAATGGTAATTATGGGATGAATCTGCTTAAACACAAGTTATGTCCAGCAGGATTAGAAACCAACTTTTTTGGTTAATCCAAATGTTCTTTATTATGTTCTCTTTTTACAAATAGAAATCAGACATTTTCGGATTATATTTACCTTCTGAACTAATGTTAATATCGGAAAACTATAATGTCACATAGATTATGAAGTCAAGCTCCCATCTTTGGTCTTGCAAAAGAAGGATGCTGAGAAAGTTACCTATCATGGTGATTTGGTATGTAAAGAGTTTGTTTTTGGTTTGTTTGATGTCAGTGTGATTTGCAAGAAGTAATTATAAAGTGTGGTTCAGTTGTTTGGTGTTTTATTCGTTGCATCTTTTAGTTTCTTAGTGAATTAGGTGAGTCATCTTGGTGTAATTGCATTTCGAGGTGTATGATTAAAGTGCTTCATTAAATTTACAAAACATCCGGTAGTAAGTTAGCTGCTAAAGTGTTTGTTTTTAGATGGTTTGATGCCCATGTGATTGATGAGGTGCAATTATGTAGTGCGCTTAGTCTGTTTGATGTTTTCTTTGCTGCAAGTTCTAGTTCTTTGGTGTGTTATCTTCATGTATTTAGGGGTTAGGGAAAGTGTAACTAAGTATGTATATGTTGGTTTTAGTCTCGCATTTAACAACAAAAAAAAAACTTTGAGAAGAGCATTGTGTGATGTCAGAGTTAGTGGTCATTTAGATGTTTCTGAACATGATCAAGCACTTTTCATCCTATGCGGTTATCGAAATCTTTTACTATAAATTAAGTTGTTTTTTGTCGATAGTCGAAACTATTATAGGTTATGATGATTGATTTGAATGTTTTTGATCAGAATCTAGGAAAGCTGAGATTATCCGCCTCTTGGCAGGGCAACTTACTATCGTTGCAGCCACGACAGATTGATCCTGGTCTTTTGATTCTTTGCAGACATGAGCCTAATCAAATGAGGCATTCTTTAGTGCCTATGATTTTGTTGGTATACATGCGACGCTATACTTGCAAGTTTATGGTTTTTGGTTGCCTATATTTTGTATATACGTTTCTGCTTAGGATATCTTGAATTGTTTGTCGGATCACACTGATAAAGGAATATTGGTTACGTTGAGTATGTGGGGTGCAATAATTGTTAGTTTTAATGGACAAATATTAATGTGTGTATGTCTAGAATTGAACTCGGGACCACGGGATTGCACACATTACGTATGAGGAATTAATGTATAATAATTAATATATAAACCGTTATGTATTTAATTATTGAAACACAAAAATAACGACTAACGGACGTTAAGTAATTAACGAGAATTGACTAACGACCGTTAGGGAATAAGAGAAGGACTATAGATGAAATTAGAGGAACAAGAAGCTTCCGGAATCCTTAGGGGTCCCTTAGGCCGGTCGTATATGGGCTAGGGTTAGCCAACCCATTTCCAACTTGTTCTCCAAGATACTTCATCTATAAATACAAGGCTAGGGGTTATTCATTATTTACTTCTTGTGCACTAGCTATAACCCTAAAACCTTTTCTTCTTCTCTTTTATTTTGGTCGATCGAATTAAACCCTAATAGGGTCGATCGACCTTGTTTTATAAACAAAATTATTTGGTTTATTTTGTGTTTTCAAGATCTAGCAATCTCAATAATTCGGTTATAGTACGTGTGTACAAGATTGTGGATATTAACTCACTATAGATAATAATCTTGGATTGAGATACAAAACGGTAAGGGGTATCTCATTAATCCATTCTTGATATTAAAGAAGAAGATTTGAAGTTTGATTCTTGTTGTGCTAGAATTAAAATGTACGTTCTCTTTATGTTTCGGTTAATTCTTTATATGTTAAAATAGATCATACGCTTCCGCATGTGTATGGTGATTACTTGTTTAATATATTAACTAGTCATGCTTATTAAATTCTAACAGTGGCATCAAGAGACGTTTTAACATGTAATTAAATTACCAAAACACATAAAAAAAAGAATCTTGGATTAGGTTTTATGTTACTCGATTTTTTAGGGTTTAAAAAATTGAAACCCTAATTTTTTAGGGGGGGGGGGGGCGATGCCCTTTATAATTAAAAAATTAGTTTTGTAGTTTTGAAACCCTAAAAATTGTAACATGCTTATGTGATTAAGTGCGTATCTTGTGACTTATATTAATCCATGATGAAACATGCATGTTTATCATGGATTGGGGTTTAATTAATTGTTAAGTTAATTGACATGTGTAATTATGATAGATCTAAAATTGGGGAAGACCTCAATTAATTATATTAATGAATATATTATGTGCTATTTGGTATATGTTTGCTAAGACTAACGCAATCGATTCGTCGATGCATGTGGCTCACACTATCATTGTAGGTGATAGTCTTAGTTAAATATATGCATATTGAAACATAGAAAGATTATTAATAGGATTTTATCAACAAGTTTGCATGTGGCTACTTGATACATAAATTAATTGTTAAGATTATGTGTACTTATTTGGTTATTTATTTTTATTAATTACTTGTTTTTTGTTTAAATTGTATGACACGTTGTAATCAAAAAAGGGTAATTTTCGAATAGAAAATAAATGGACTGAATAACTATGAAACTTGTTGTAATAAATTATAGATCTTGCAAAGTCTTATGTGCCGATAGTGGTTCGCTTCGCAGGGTAATTTGCTCCCAGGCGAGACTAGCAAGATTATAGTTTATTACATGTTTTTAAGACTTAAAGTCATAAACTTTTAATTGAGTGATGAGTTTTGTACCAATAGTGTGAACGGCTCACCCAGTGTTGACAAACTATAAGAGGGGTATAAGGAGGATTGACATTAAATTGTCAAACCGAAAGAGACGCGTTTTTAATTGGCATTTAGTGCTGACGTTTGTCTCTCCGCTCCTTTGTGAGTCAAATTGGAGCTACCAAGTAAGCTATTTTATGTACAAAATCACCTTAAGGGTGAATTGACCTCAATTCCACATGCCACTTTGTGGTAATTATCCGAATAACTTGGGTCTTTTGACTCATGCTGCAGTAGGATATAGTGGGCGATAATTGTAGGTAATTCTTTGATTGGTGAACCCAATACCTCAATTAAAACTTTGTTGATTTAAATCTTAGCCTTAATTGGTAAATAAAAACGTTTTGAAAACTTATGATACGAAGATGTATGCATGCTTCTTCGTACATATTTTGATTGACACATCAAAATTAGTACCCTAAAATTTAAGTTCATGCCATCTAATTATAAGAAACACTTGAAGTTATAATTTAGCTTAAGTGAGACCTTGACTAGATTACAATGACAAGGTAAATTTCCGCTAATGCGTGAGACCATATATGGAGAATTTGCAGTTTCTAAATTAGACGACTTAATTAAGTTGTTAGTGAGACCTAGAAACTTAAGGCATGAGATGGGATGAAACATGCTTACTTTGCAAATTGTATTTGGCAAATGTAAATCCCATAATGATCTAGGAGTCGGAAATTGTTTGCCGATTATTGTTCGACAGATTACCATATTTTGTACTTTCATTACTAGCAGATCAACTGATGTAGTGAAGCTATGAAAATTTGGATCATAGTTTTCAAGAAAATTCAATGGTTATATGAATATTTCCTTGGGTATTTTATTTTCTTGAAAAGATTGTATTATCGAAAATACTAAAATTGAATTTTGTAAATTCTTTTAAATGTATTAATGCAACGTTAAACCATAAACGTGGGACATTCTTTTATTGGTAAATTGATCTACACCCGTAGGGGTTTTTGGCTAGAGTCAACTTTACTAAAAGAATAAACCTAGTCTCCTTTCTATGAGAGAAGAGTGAGACTTAATCCTATTCTTTTTCATGAATGAGAAAGGTAAGATAGGAAAAATTAGAATTGTCTAAATTCTAAGAAATAACTCATAGCAAACTTTAATAGTTAAGAAAATTGCACATTTAATGAGTTATTAAATTAGAAGCTAGACTAATTACCGCAAAAATTGGTAAAAGGCAAACTAGCATAATTTATCTAGTTGTTGTGCTTTAACCATTTAAAGATGCTACATACCATTGTGGGGATGGTAGACATATTAAGGAAAAATTGCATGCCCAATTTTCAAGTTAATTGCATTGATGGATAGTCCATCATCTACATAGTAGAATACACTCTTTTTAATACCTAAGTAATTGTTACGAATGGGTCTTCTCAAAGGTGTAGGAAAGATAATAGCACACTATTTGTTTTGACTGGTTATGAAACACTTACAATGTTGTCAAATCCAGTGGGAGCATTGTGTTGAAATTACTGAATAGTGAATTATTGTAATGATCTGTAATTCAGTGGGAGCTACAAGCTTTGTCATCTTGGTAGTAACCTAAATTATCTCTAGAATGTCTTGAGATAATTACTTTTCAATTGTAGACACTTGTGGTATTAAGGATAGTCATGTACGTTTCCTTACTAGACAATGTGGTTCTATATCTACTAATTATGCTAATATCTATGACACAATCATATTGATCACATAAACAAACGAGTGACGTGTTGTTTATCTGATACATGATGTTGTTCCATGCACAAGTGGGAGAAATCTTATATTGTGTGCAAGGTACAACACATATAGGAATATGATTTAAAGGACTGTCTTGACCGCAAGGTAAGAAACTAACGTTCTAAATATGACTAATACACATCTAATTCAAGAAAAACTTGTTGTTGAAATTTAGCTTAAGTGAGACCTTGACTAGATTACAACAACAAGGTGAAATTCCATGATTACGTGAGACCGTACATGGATAATTACTGTTTCTAAATTAGATACCTATTAGAACAAGTGTCAATAATGATAATGAGACTATTTCAAACTAAATATTTATGTATTATTGAAATGACAAATAAATGAAGTAATCTAATACTGCTTTAAATTTGAATATTTATGTATTCTTGGAATGTCATAAATATATGAAGTAATAAATTAACTTGAAATTACTATTGAAACCAAATTGTGGTGTTCATGATTACTTTAGTTATACATGTTTATACTTTATTGTAAAGCTATAAATATGAAGTCTTTTAATTGTTACAAGAATTATTATAATATAAAGTAAGACGTTAACTTGTTATGTCTTCTTTATTAAGATATATACAAGAAGTCATTGAGTTGATCAATGATTTATAAGGTATAGTGGGATTATAACAGTCTTTGTCTTCTTGTTGAGACATGGACAATGTAACACCCCAACCTGACAAGGGTCAAAATATCACATTATGGTGTCAATCAGAACATAATAAACGCAAGCGAAAAACTTTATTAATTACAAAGTTACATAAATTCTTCTAAGGAAATGATAAAATACTAAGTCTGAAATAGAATAACTTTTAAATGAACTACAATCCCAAACAAAGTCTAAAACGCAAGTGGGTAACTATCGTCAGGGTGATCCTCTAAAAGCTCCTACTCTCATCACTCAAATCCCAGCATCCCGCTTGATACCTGTCACAAGGAAAAGAAAATGCGGCTGAGCTTAAAAAGCCCAGTGAACAGATATAAACAAACGAATATCTAATCATGAATAAATGTACGAAATGGAATCATAAGGATCTGCTGAACAAAGATGTCATATATCATAAGAGTCAAAAGAATTAGTGAGTCATAAAGATGATAAGGAAATCATAGAATCATACGGAAATGCCCACGAGCTCAAAACATATGTCTAAGGCATGATACATGCCTTAAACCAAATATCCAAACATATATCATATCCTGTCATAACAAATGGAGTAGCTAGCTCCCAAAAGTGAACTGGGGTGTATGGCACACACAAACCATTCACTACAAAGCCATATCAGAAACATATTACAAAATAAACCTAGGATGCATCCATACGCTCCCTACAAAACAAAGTTATGTACACCACCATACACCTGTACTCTGACAAATATATTGGCGTACCAAAATGGAAATTAAGTGCACGAGTACAATAATCATATACATATCAAAAGGGAACGCCGTGGACCAATCACACCGCCACAGATAGTGTCATGCCATTGGTGCCTCAATGACATGGCCATGGTACCTCCATGACTAGTTAGCTCGGGTAACAGAATAAACAAGATATCACATCATAACGAATTAATTATAGTATATTTAAACAAAAGAATATTAACTGAAATGAATGCCATATTAAATGACATAGAACTGAATATCATATCAACAGGTACATATCAACGGAATCACAATGAATATCATAACAAAGTCAATGATCGAAAAGTCAATGCGAAACCCTTACTGAGAAAGGGTAGAATATCCATACCTTAGTGAATGAAATGGAAGCAAACGAAACAGTGATCACAAGGAAACAACGTCACGCCTTCTTCAACGAATCTACACGGATTAGGGTTCATATAATACTTAGGAGTCCATTTTATAAGTCCATTAATTGTCATAACTGATTCATAAATACTTATAGTGGTTCATTAATGTGATTAGGGTTCCATTACCTAATTTAGGTTAATATATGATCAATTACATCATAATTCTAAATTAAGTACACTTTAGGTTCAAGACACATCAATTGGTATTATTTCACAAAGACCTAAGTTCTTTAACAAATTTTCTGATTTTAGTATACTTTTGCCTCCACTTTACGAATTTTCAAGCCACACTAAGACTCAAACTCAGATACTATAAAAATTTAAACATGTACCTATATGTCTTTTGAGCATACATGAATTTTCTTAGAATTTATTACCAAGTGAAAATACCATTTCAAAAATCATTTACCCAAACATGTCCAGAAAGTGAACTGCAGAAACACCCCTAAAGTTTATGTTTATTATACCCATTTATATACTTCAGAAAAATCTACAAAAATTCCAGAAGTTACTAAACATGTGAAATATACTACCTGTAAAAGGAGAGCTCTCAAATCTCTATATATTTGAAATGAAAAATCGTAGAATTTGACTGATTTTACGTTCCCAAAACTCAGGTTTGACATATGATTCCATAAAATTCAAAAAATAACCCAATCAACTCTAAATCACCCCAAACCAATTGAAAAACTTAATTAAGACCTTAAACTAAGTTTAAAAGTAAATAACCAGTATTAAACACTTATGAAATTCGAGTTGTAATGCACACAAATTCGGCTTTCAAAACTGCCCATTCCAAAAATCCGTTTTAGGCCATCATATAACATGTTTTAATTATTCCAACGCACACGAGTTCACAAAATTCACAAGACCCGAATTAAACATTATATTAACATATATTCATAATCATATTAGCAACGCACCTTCACAAACCCATACCAAACCCTAACCATTTATCCGATTTCACATATCTATAAAATAATTACACAAATCAGCCTAGGTTTTCTGATTGCACACGCCTCATTTAATGATCATTTAAGACAGATTCTAGGGCTTGTTTAGATTATCATTAGGTTGACATGAGGGTTGGAAAATATGACACCAAACAGTCCAATACACCAATATTAGGTTTTTAAGTGTTTTATTTAATGATTTAGGATTCTTATATAACTCAGGTGCGATTCTTATAATTTTTAAAGCATCCCAAACAAGCTCATTTAATTCTATAATTTTACCCAGTGATACACACATATCTTAAGTATTTTCCAGAATTTTTACAGATTTTATTCATTAGTACAAGCACACAATAAAAATCACTCTTTACACGACTGTCCAGAAAATAAACTGCTGAGACACCCAGAAAGTATGCAGTTAAAAGGCATATCAAAACACTTTGGAAAAATCCACAAAAATTCTAGTAACTAATAGACATATTAAATATTCCCCTTCCAAAATTGGGGCTTCCCAGACCTTATAGTTTGTAAATGAAAAATCATAAAAACTGACTGAATTTCCAGACCCGAAATTCAGTTTTTGAATCATACAAAAACACGTTGGCATCATCAAATTAGACATCCCTCAATCCGACCCAATTTCTGGACAGCATCACATCAATTCACAAACAAAACCCTAACTAATTTAATCTTGCAATTAATCGTACAAACGCCTAATCTAATTGTTCTAAACATCAATATACTTCAAAATTACAGATTATTAGTCATAATTTACAATCCCTATCCATCCATGCAAGTAACATAATTAGTTTAAAAGATTAAAACTTAAAAATTAAAGAATTTAGAAGATGAAACTAACCGAAGCTCGAAAACCCAAAACCCTAGATCGATCTTTTTTTTTTTTATTCTCAGAATTCGGTCGTTTGGCAGTATGGGGGGATTATGGGTCGATTAGGGTGATAATATGGAGGGATAGTTGGGCTAGTTTGGGTTGGATTAGGATTGGGTAAGTGTTTGGGCTTTTGTAAATAAAATAACTCCTAAACACTAACACTACATTAATCGGCCCATTCTTTTTATACATTTATTTCATTATCTTAACAAACGATATTTGCAATACTTATTTATTTAGTGAAACTTAGGATATAATCAAAATGAATATTTGAAAAAAAAATGTTATTCAAATTTTAGGGCGTTATAATTCTTCCCCTCTTAAAAAGAAAATTTCGTCCTCGAAATTGAAGTAGGAAGATTAAACGGATACGTACCAGATTACGAAAAGAAAAGAAAATGTTTGACTCTTTTGGGATGATTCTTCCAAAGAATTTTGAACGAACGGAAGGGTTTGTTTCTCATGACTAGATCCTGACGGTCTAATATAGCCTCAGGCTCATCAACAAATAACAATTCATCACGAATTTGATCCAACGGATATGAAACATATATGTAACGGATGATAGCTGTAACCTCTCGAAAAGGAGACACGTAAAACATAATATGAAGATGAGATAATACGGGGGAAATGCCAAACAATAAAAACTTCATCGATTAATTCAAGCTGAGATATCGAACGAACAAATGAAAATGTGATGAATAACTCCTATACTCGTGATTAAGAACCACAAGATTTCTCATAGGAATAGAAATGGATAAGGCATAATCTGATAGTGTAGGGGAAACCTTAATGTTAATACTAATAAATATCCTAACCAATACAACAACTACTAGGAATGATCAAAGAAATAAGAGTGGAACTTGTAATATTAGCTTCATATAAATCACACACTTAAAACAATGATACAAACCCTAATGAATACAATACCTTGAGAGCACCTTCAGAACACCAACCTCCCAAGTGAGGATGGGAGGTTCTATTTATAGTTTTTGTGATGGATGGGCTTGGACTTGGGTGGGCTATTACATGGGCTTCTTTAATACAATACATAACATATAGGCTTAAGTCCAAGCACTATTGACTAAATATACTAATTACACAACGACACGTTTAATACAATAAATAACGACAATGACCATCGCTTTTTATAAATCCTAACAATCTCCCCCTAAGGGATGGTCATTCAAATGTTGCTCGGAGTGAGTTGGTCTTTTTTCTTTATTTCCATGTGCTTCGTGTGTCTTTGTATAATAGTCTTTGTTCTTGTTCCTTCGTGCTATGTGATCTTCAAAGAATCGTCTTTGTGGATGTTCTTGCCTTCAATCAGTATCTTCATGTGATTGTGACGTCGTGACCTTCAACATACTCATGCCTCTTCTCCTTATGCTAACAATCTCCCCATAATCTTTCATCATGTGACATATGAACTTGTTCTTGACATCTTGATTAGCCTTTTGACTTTGTTGTTACACTTTGTCGTTAACTTGATCTTTTTGTCTTGAACCTTTTACACTTGAGCTTTGTAGGGGATGTTCTTCATAAGTATGAGTATGCTGAGGTGAAGATGTTTGATGTATCAGATGATGGTGGATGAACGTTCGTCGGTAGCTGCATAAAACAGTTGGCAGTAATACGTCCAACACTTACAAATTTGAACTTTGAGATTGTCAACAGCATAGTGTGAAGACTTTCTCTAATTCAAACCCAGGCCGTTCTGAACCGGATACCCCCGAGAGGGTTTACACGGACACACTGAAGTGCACCCACGATTCAGTGAGTCGCTGGAGATCACCCCACGACTGTAGACCGTTTGAAGCACGTAACCATCATGATGTAAATGGCAAGATCCTTGGATCTCATTAAGACTCTTACAACTTGTGTCCTTTTTGGCGAACACAAGTGTATCATATTGGAAGTGTTCCTAACGAGATATTTTGATGAATCTCATGGCTCTAGACTCTATTGTGCGTTTTGGTTTTAAGTCGTCGGAGGCATGGAGCAGAGTGCCACCTTTTCAATATCAACACATCTCGGAATGAGAGGCCGATATATTATGTAGTGTTCTCCGTGAGAAATGAAACAAATATCTTTTAAGAGATATCTGAGTGGCTAGGAGGGGTGGTGCAGTGCGTCACTGGGTCCATGACGTCTTGTCTTCAATATCAGTATCACCTTAGTGAATACCGATAGCAGATGTATTGACCCGGTTTCTGCCCTAAGTTTTCATGGAGGGCTATTTCTTTTTACCCTTTCATTCAACTTTTCTTTTTAATTCTTCAACTCCTTCTGTCCCTTTCTCATTTACTCCTTTTTTCAATCTTACCTAAGGACTTCTAATTCTAATCTATTGGAATTGTCCTTGGGTAGATCCCTCCGGCTCTGGCGGATCATAGGACGGTTTTCCTAACCTTAGTCACCTTATAACTCCATGACTATCCTAGATTTGCCATAAAACCTTTTGAAAATCTCTCAAAGTGTTTATGAATAAACACATTTAGTTAGCACTTTGAGAGTTTTATATTTTTGAAATACTCCCCCTTCACATGTGCTCATGCATTTTTAACTAAAATTGCACATGTTGGGTAGAGTTCGCACATTTTGAATTGATCGACTTTCAATGAACATGACCTTCGCGAGACACGCTTACATCACTAGTTAGACTAGCTTGAAATTATTACCCGTCCCGGTCATATTCAATGATCATCTCTCGAATTGGTACATTCTACTCAGACAAGTCCTTTGCGAGACACGCTTACATCACTGGAAAACCAGCTTGAAATTATTACCCGTCCCGGACTAGTCTTTTCGATAACGGACATTTGGTTTCGTCAATTCGAGGGTTCATGCTGAGTCTGTCTGGTGAGCATACTTTAAGATTCCACGAACTTTAAACCTTTTGACCACATTTTAATCACGTCTTCTCCCCCTCAAAAATAGCATGAATTGATATTTTTGATATCAACTGATTAAAATGAAACCTTTTGGAGAGAACGACGGATTTTAGCATGAAATTGGAACATTTTCTTTTTTAATTTTATACTCCCCCTTAAATAAAGCATGTTTCTATAAGATTGGAGGGAGTTATCTTGAGCACTTTATGAAAGATTTTGAAAAATCTTATTGAAAAATCTTGAAGGAAATGTGCTCAAGATAGAGATGATTTTGAAAATCTTTGAAGATATGGTAGGGGAAGTATCTTCATTTGTTTTTAGGATAAGTGTTTGAAAAAGAGATTGGTTTTGCACAACACTTTCCTTTATTTGAAGTTCGGGTTGTAAGCTGAAATACTTACAAGCCATTGAGATTTTTAGGATAAGTGCTCGTAAAAATATTTAAAACATTTGATTTTGAATGAGCACTTTCCTTTCTTTGAAGAGCGGGTCCTGAACTGATGTGTTCAGAAGCCATAATGAAGAAAGTTTTGAGATCGACATGTTTTAGAAAATGTTTGAATGAACTCTCGCTCAAGCATCTGTACATGCCCGTATCATTGTTGAATGACATTTCTAGGTACGTACAGAATATTGATTTATACAAGAGACATGTCGTGAGAAGAATATTTTTGAATTTTGTATTTTATATTTTTTATGTCTTTTTGAAATTTTATATTTTTATATTTTGTTTTTGTTGGTTTTTCAAATTTTGTATTTTGTTTTTCAAAAATATTTACATGCGAAGCTTCATGAGAAAATTTTCAAGAAGATTCGGGAAGACAGGCTAACTCTGCGGGAGTTAGGCATCGCAAGCCAATTCGACGAACTAAGTTATCAAACCTCTCTTGTGGGAGGGCTTTAGTAAATAGATCGGTGAGTTGGTATTCAGTCCCCACGAAAAATAATTCAACAGTACCCTCTTCGACGTGTTCCTTTATGAAGTGGTAGCGGACTCTAATATGCTTGGTCTTGGAGTGCTGAACTGGATTGCATGAGATGGCTATGGCACTTTTCGAGTCACAATACATAGGTATGTGGTCGAAAGAGTAGCCATAATCTGTGAGTTGTGTCCTCATCCATAGAACTTGGGCACAACAAGCAGATAGAGACATATACTCGGCTTCTGCGATTGCAAGCGCTGTGCAGTCTTGTTTCCTTGATGACCAGCCTACTAGCTTCTCTCCCAAAAATTGTGCTCCTCCGGATGTACTTTTTGCGGTGACTTGACAACCAGCATGATCGGCATCTGCAAAGGCTGTTAGATTGAACTCCGAATCCTTCGGATACCAAAGTCCCATGTTAATGGTTCTTCGAAGGTACCGAAAGATCCGTTTAACCTATTTGAGGTGAAGTTCGGTAGGCCTTGCCTGAAACCGTGCTAATAAACAAACAGCAAATTGTATATCGGGTCGGCTAGCAGTTAAGTACATGAGAGACCCAATCATGCTCCGATATTTCTTCGGATCAATGGATTTCCCATATAAGTCAGCACCGATTTTGGGTGAGGTGACCATTGGAGTACCAACAGAGTCACAATTTTCCATTCCATGTTTCTTTAAAATCTCAATTGTATATTTCGCTTGATTAATGAAAATACCATGATGGGATTGATGGATTTGAAGTCCAAGGAAGAATTTTAATTCGCCCATCATAGACATTTCAAATTTACTTTTCATGAGATTTGCAAAAAGTTTTGAATGTTTCGGATTAGTGGACCCAAAGATTATGTCGTCCACATAAATCTGAACAATTAAAATGTCATCATTAAACTTTTTGGTAAACAAGGTCGGGTCAATTGTTCCTTTGGAGAAATGATTTAACAGCAAGAAAGATGAGAGTTCATCGTACCATGCCCTTGGGGCTTGTTTTAGACCATAGATAGCCTTTTTGAGCTTGTAGACGTAGTTGGGATGATCTTTGTCAACGAATCCATCTGGCTGACTCACGTACACCTCTTCCTTCAGAGTTCCATTCAAGAAAGCCGTCTTGATATCCATCTGATAGACCGTGATGTTCTTGTAAGCCGCGTATGCTAAGAAAATCCTGACCGCTTCAAGTCTAGCTACTGGTGCGAATGACTCATCAAAATCGATTCCCTCTTCCTGTCTAAATCCCTTGGCCTCGAGACGAGCTTTGTTGCGAATTACAGTCATCTCTTCATCCTTTTTATTCTTCCATATCCACTTAAGATCAATGACAAGTTTGTCGAGAGGTCTTGGCACTAAATCCCAAGTGTCATGAAGTCGATATTGGAGAAGTTCTTCCTGCATTGCTTCAATCCATGCATCATCTGACATTGCTTCCCGAATGTTCTTTGGCTCTTTTAAACTAACTGAGCAGGCAAATATGCACATATCACAATCGGTAGCGAGTTGTCTTCTCGTCTGTACTGGCCTAGAAGGTTCACCAATGACATGTTCTATTGGATGGTCTTTAGTCCACTTTAATGTTGAAGAGTATCTTGAATCTAACGAATGCGTGTTTGATGGTTCATATAACCGAGAAGAAGATTCAGCAGATTCCGTAGCAAATGGGTTTTCAAATGGTTCTTCTTTTTCTAACACAGCATCGTTTTGGTATGGTTCTTCTTGATTTGGTGTTGTTGGGTTTTGCTCATCAACTGTAGGTAAACCAATCTCAATTACTGGAATGGCAGGAGTAGATGTAGATGATATTGACGTGGAGGGAGTTGGTGCTTCAGCTTCGATTGTAGTAGATGCATCTTGTGGTGGTTGTGGTGGTTGATGTTGAGCGGGTGCAGCGGAACGTTGGTGTGATGTATCTATTAAAGCTCCACCATAGTATTCATCATACATAAACTCGAAGAAATTTTCCAGTTCTTGATTTGTAGGTTTATCAGTGTTAGTTGACTGAGCTCCTTGGGGTGTGAGTTCTGAACTGATGTGTCCAGAAGTTTGACTTTGTGGTGCGGGTCCTAATCCGATACGATTAGAAGCCATTGGGTTAAGCGCGGGTTCTAGAGCGAGTCTCTCAGAAGCCATTTGTGAAATCTCATCAAATTTCACATTCATCTTCTCCATTACTCTTTTCGTTCTTCTATTATACACCCTGAATGCCCTCGAGTTATCTGAATAACCAATAAAGATACCAATATCACCCTTAGCCTTCAGCTTCCCCAGATCCTCTCTGTCATTTGTAGGATAACACAAAGCGCCAAATACATGAAGATAAGAGATATCGGGTTTTCTGTTGTTCACTAGTTCGTATGGGGTTTTATTGAATCTTGGATGGATTAGGGATCGGTTTTGAGTAAAACAGGCAGTTGAAATAGCATCAGCCCATAAGAATAACGGTGCACTGGAATAGATCAGCATTGTGCAAGCAGCTTCCACAAGAGTTCTGTTTCTTCTTTCAACTACCCCATTTTGCTGTGGAGTTCTAACTGCTGATGTCTGGTGAGTAATTCCAGTTTCTTCAAAATATGTTCTTAACTCCTGATTCACAAATTCCGTGCCATTGTCAGTTCTTACAATCCTAACTGGAGCTTGAAGTAGAACTTGAATTCGCTTCAGAAAGGTGATGATGATTCCAGGTGCTTCGTCTTTTGATCTCAAAAACCTTACCCATGTATATCTTGAGTAATCATCGACAATCACAAGAATATACTTCTTCCCATTGATACTCTCAACTCTCATTGGGCCACATAAGTCCATATGTAATAGATGTAACTTATCAACCGAACTGGGAACGGTTTTAGGTTTATAAGTTTCCTTTTTGCTCTTGCCTTGTTCACATGATGGACATAAGTGTTCTTTGGTGTATTTGAATTTAGGGAGACCGGTGACGATGGTGTCTTTGGCAAGCTTTGTTATCGTGTCAAAGTTGAGATGGGAAAGGCGTCTATGCCACAACCAGGACTTATTATCGTCAGCTCTTGTCATAAGACAAATTGGTGATGACGAGGCCATTTGGTTTATGTCGATAGCATAAAGATTGGTGCCACGATTTCCGGTTAAGAGATCATCACCAACCAAGTTCCTAACAAAACATGTATTTCTTCTGAATGCAACCTCTAAGTCCGCATCACAAAATTGTCCGACAGAAAACAGGTTGTGTCCCAAACCTTCGACATAGTAAACTCGAGTGATTAAAAAATTCCCAAACTGTAGATCTCCATAACCCAGAATAGCTGCTACATGATCATTTCCAAACCGAACTGTTCCCATGAACTTCCATACAAAGTTGATCAGTAGCTTCAAATTCCCGGTCATGTGCTTGGAGCAACCCGAGTCGACGATCCAAAGACATATTTCGATAACCTGCCAATAACAGATGATTGTGCATTTGGAAACCGTTTATCATTTGGTTCCATGGGGTTAGGGATAACAGGAGAAATACAATCATAGACGGTTTTTACTGGTTCTTCCTTAGCCATTTTTATTCTACCATTTTCTAGACTGAATTCTCTACCTGTTGGAATCCATACGCACATCTTAAGATAGTTCCTAGGCAGCAGACTACTAGTTGTTTTCTTAGACTTTGCAATAAGTCTTTGAATGTATCTAGTCTTAGCTGTATTTTCTGAAGGAACATCTTTCTTAGCAGGCATTTCATTCACATGTACAACATTAGAAACAATATCATCACACACATTTTCAGACAAAGATTTCTTGTTCATTAAACAAACAGGTTCATTACATGTACTAGAAATATTGTCTTTAACGTTACATTTAGATGACATAAGTTTCTTCTTGGAAAGCGATAAAATCCTAGGGTGTTCTTCTACTTCTTTCATTTTATTCGTGGTTTCACTCTTAGAAGCAGGCGCGACTCTATTCCTTGTATTGCTCCTAGGCTTTGGTCTGCTGCTCTTAGAGGTACTTTCTACTCCTGTAGAAGGTAAGGCACACTCATTAGGATTTATCTTGTTGTCCTTTGAATCAGTGTTAGCTTTCCTAGTCTCTTTTGGATTTTCCTTAACACTTTTGTCTATCGCCCTATATGTTTTAGATGTAGAGGTAGATGCAATAGTGGTACTAATCCTATAAAGTCCAGGTGCTATCACATTTGGTGTTTCGACAACTATTCTCTCTTTTGCTTTTTCTTTGGGCAATGGTGAAGGAGCAGATTGTGAAATTGACATTTTTGGTTTTGCAATAATTTCTTCACCCTTCCCTTTTTGACATTCAAGCTGAGACTTCAAAAGATCAATTTGTTTTTGCATTTCATTGTAAGAACGTTCATACGACATTTTATCATACTTGCATTCTTCCTTTTTCTTATCCAGTTGTTTAAAATATGTGACATTTTCTTTTTCAAGCTTTGCAAGAGCATTTTCACATTTTGAAACAATTTGAGAAGTCTCAGCTCGAAGTCTTTCATCGTCTTCGACAGAATACATTTGATAAATAATGGACATAATATCAGTTGAAAGAGCTTCTTCAGAGAGTGCGTCATTTTGTTTTTCCAAAACTTTGATTTTTTCAATGTTTTCATTGGCTTCAATTACCAAGGATGTGTGGTCCTTGACAAATTCAGTTACTTCTTTGATAATTGCGTTCTCAACATGAATTGCTCTTGCATGTATGCCAGATAAAATGGGAGTAATTTCTGTTTCAAACATCTTTTTCTATTCAGTTTGAAAACTTGAAAACCAATCGTTGATTTTAGTATTAGTTTTGGTTGCCACAACATCTTGAAGCATTTCAACTCTCCTTTTAAGATCGGCTAATAGTATTCTAGCTTCACTTGCAGAAGTGTCGGTAGAGTACATTTGTTCGATGTTAGAAAGGTGTTTTGACACAACTTTGAACTTTGTGGCAGCCACTGGTTTTTTGAAAAACAAAGGTGACTCCTTTTTAACAAGATGAACACCAGCAAGTTTGTTTGCTTCATTATAATCAATTGGTTTGATTTCTCTATTTAATTGTCTCATTTTGTTTGACTCTCTTTCGTAAGCTCAATCGTTTCATACGAATCATAACAAGTAGGTGGATCATGCACATCATTTATAAGATTACCATTAAATAGCACATTTTGTTTTTGCTGAGCTTTCTTGAAATAACAAGGGTTTTCACAACCGAGAGCCATTTTCTTTCTTGTATATAAAATCGGGTTTTTGTCGTTAATTAACATATTAATCGTTTGAGTTGAATGACCCGTTTTTACAAGCAATTCTTCCAACTTTTTAATAGTTTCCTGTTTGTCAAGTACTTCATCAAGAAGTTCATCTTCTCGTTTTGAAAACTTTGTATGCAACTCTTTCTTCTCTTTTTCAAGATCAGAACAAGTTGATTTTTGTTTAAAAAGTTGGTTGGTTAATTCAGAAATTTCTGCTTTTAAGGATTTAATTTGCATGTTCAATTTAACATCAAGAGTGTCGTATTTGATTTGCAAATGTTTCTCCCTTGAAACAGAATCACTGTAACCATTTTCAAGTTCTGACAGTCGTTTGTGGTGAAATTCAAAAGCTTTTTCGTTCACCTTGTATCTCTCAAGCTCAGTGGTCAATTTTTCATTAGCGACCTTAACATCGCTATTGATCTTTTTGACCTTTTCAATTTCAATACCACAATTTTGCAATAATGATTCAAATAAAGCACGTGTTTCCTCTTCATTCTCAGTATGCTGTGACTCGAAGCCTCCATTAGGATCCATATCTGGAGTAGCCAAATTAGTATTACTATAACTTGGGGAGTCCATATATGTATCGTAAATGGGATTAGGAGTCGCAGGATGCTGTTCATTCTGAGGTGACATATCAAACATTTCATTATTGTGACATGTAGTATATGTAGGTACCTCAGATATCACATTAGCATCATAAGCAGGAGGTGTTTCAGAATCCGTGTCATATTTAACCTCTTGAAGATTTGCCATGAAGATGCAGTTGGCATCGATATCCTCCAAATCCTCTGCATCATCCATCAGTGCCATGAAATCATTTTCCTCAGCACTTAACTGAAACCCTGCCTTGTCCTTCTGAGCTAAGAGCAAAGCTTTCTGAAGATACTCGGGATCTTTCTTTTTTGGCTTGGAGGGACAGTTTCTTGCCATATGACCAGTACCCTGACAGTTGAAACATTTCAACACATTTCCTTGATTCATATTCCCAACATTCCCAGCAACATTCCCAACCTGATTTCCCATATTCTGACCTCTTCTGTTTCCAACAACTTGACCCATCTGATTCTGATTACCCATAAACTGACCCATCTGATTTCCCATATTCTGCCCTTGATTACCCATCTGAGGAGCATATCCCTGTTGATTTCCATATCCTCCAACCATTTGTCCTTGTTGACCCATGTTGAAACCCGGTTGAGCAAACTGCCTGTAGCGAGTATTCGATGAAATCCTTTGATTGTTGTTGGTAGGTGTGGAATAGCGTCCTTGAACAACTTTTGATAGAAGGGTAAATGCTTGAGTCAGTACAGACATGTCATCATTAGGATTGTATGGTGATTCTGGGTAAAATTGTTGTGGAATGACTTGTTGTTCTTGAGGATAGAATTGTTGTTGTGGGAAGATAGCAGTTTGTGGAGAGTATTCATGTGGCATGTAGTTCTGAGTGGGAGTTGATGATGATGTGTTCACTGTAGAAGGTGATGGTGACTGAGCAATTAATGCTAAAGGATCATGTTTTTTGGCAAGCATTTCTTTCCTAACCTCATCTGCCTCTTTCTGGTTTTGTTTCAAGAAATCATACAGTTGATCATAGTTCACTTCATGAAGGTTCTTTGTCTGATTAACAATCGTAACATATCGTCCCCATTCCTCTGGAAGGTTGTTAAGAAACTTGATGTTTTGGACAATCTGTTTTGGTGTTAAATTAGTCCTGATGAGCTCATTCATGAGAGTGCAAAACCTTGTGTAGTAGATTTCAATTGGTTCAGCTGGAGTTGATGAAAATTTCTCCCATTCAGTTAGAAGCTTGTTTTCAATGTCTTGTTGACCAATTTCAGTTCCATGACATAGCCTCCTAACTCGTTCCCACATATCATAAGCAGTTTCACAGCTGTCAACAGCACAAAAGATCTCTTGTGGTAAACCAAGTTGAATTAGGTGCATGGCTAAGTCATCTGCTTCAATCTGTTTCCAATCCTCTTCTGTGTACTCTTCTTCTTTCTGAGTACGAAAGGATGGTTGAACAGCAGGTGTTTGATTGGGATCACCAGCTTCTTGAATCTGACGAGGTTTGAATGGACCATTCTTGATGGAGTTGATCAGGAGTTTGCCTTGTCCATTAGGTTTTGTTTTCAAGTAACGAAGCATATGGCTTGTCCATGGAAGATAACTGCCTTTTTCTAGCATTGGAGGACGGTTTTCAGCACCGGCTGCGTGGATGTCTTGTTGAGTAGTCATTGTTGTTGTTGAATGGTTAAGATGGTATTGGATCGGTTAAAGAACTAGGATACGGTTGGTTACTGTTCACGAGATTTGTTTGGTTTAAGTCCTTTGTCGTTGTCCTTGAATAGTCGTTGAGAAACTTGATAAACCGAGAAAGTTGATAACTTGTGAGAAACTTGATAATCCTTGAGAAACTTGAGATTTAGAAACTTGATAAGTTCACAAAGTTACAAAGTCACAAAGCCTCAAACTCTTAAAGTCACAAAGTCACAAACTCATAAAGTCACAAAGTCACAAACTCATAAAGTCACAAAGTCTATAATAGAGTTGACAGCAAATTCATGTGATACTAAGACCTTTATTACACACTTAAAGCAAACTTCAAAAGTTGATAATAAAGTTGATGAAGACACGTGATACTTAATCCCAAAAGTTGAATACATGTATATATCACATATATTGAGTACACGTCAAAAGTTGATGAGAGATATTTCAAAAGCAAACACATGCAAAACACACCACATATATTGAGTACACGTCTAATAGTAAAACACACCACATGCAAAACACGTTAACTGTTGCGTCTTTGAGGTAGGATAGCAACACACGTCAAAAGCAACTTAATATAATACTTTCAATATTATGGTGCAACGTAGTAGCTCAATACTATAAAAGACTAGAATCAATCTTCAATATTAAAAAAAAAAACACAAACACAACAAACTCACTTATGAAGAAACTCTACTGAGAAAAGTTGCTCGTCTAAGTTTCTGGTTCGACTAGAGTACGGTTCAACTATATTAAGTTTGTTCGACTAGAGTGAGTTTTGTTCAACTAGTTAACTTGGTTCGACTAGCAAACTACTTCGACTATATCACTTGGTTCGATCAAATGAGAGTTGTTCGACTATGAAATTTGTTCGATCAGCCTTGTTCGACTAGATTAAGGTAAAGTGGTTCAACTAATTTGCTTCGACTAGACTTGTTCGACCACAAAGATGTTCGATGAAGTTCTTGTTCGACTAGAGTAAGTGCTTCGACTATATTCTTTGTTCGACTACCTAGTTTGTTCGACTACAGAAAGTTGCTTCGACTATATAAAACTTGGTTCGATCAAATGAGTCGTTCGACTACCTAGTTTGTTCCACTAAGTGCTCGTTCGACTAAGTGCTCATTCGACTAAGAGCTCGTTCGACTAAGTGTTCGTTCGACTAGCTTAAACTCGTTCGATCAAGGTTACTCGTTTGACTAGTTTTAACTCGTTCGATCAAGTGACTCGTTCGACTAGTTTTCTCGTTAGATCAAGTGACTCGTTCGACTAGTTTTAACTTGTTCGATCAAGTGACTCGTTCGATCAAAGATGCTCGTTCGATCAACAAGTTCGTTCGATCAATTGGAAGAGTAAGTCTAACTCGACTACCCTTTTTGCTCGTTCGATGACTGCTCCTTCGATGAGGTTGCTCCTTCGATGAGGTTGCTCCTTCGATGAAATTTTCTGGATCGAGCAAAATGAGTCGTTCGATGAAATACTTGGTTCGATCAAGTGATGCTTCGACTATCTTGTTGGTTAGATGAAAGATGGTCCTTGTGAACAGTAGAGAGACACAACAAATTCTATGAAATAATAAAAGACAATAGAACAGAACGTGACAAAACAAAACAAATTCCTAATAAACAAAAACAAATGACACAGTAACGTAGTGAAAAAATCGTATAAATCCTAGGCTTTAACTTTTTTATGCTCTTGATACCACTTGTTAATACTAATAAATATCCTAACCAATACAACAACTACTAGGAATGATCAAAGAAATAAGAGTGGAACTTGTAATATTAGCTTCATATAAATCACACACTTAAAACAATGATACAAACCCTAATGACTACAATACCTTAAGAGCACCTTCAGAACACCAACCTCCCAAGTGAGGATGGGAGGTTCTATTTATAGTTTTTGTGATGGATGGGCTTGGACTTGGGTGGGCTATTACATGGGCTTCTTTAATACAATACATAACATATAGGCTTAAGTCCAAGCCCTATTGACTAAATATACTAATTACACAACGACACGTTTAATACAATAAATAACGACAATGACCATCGCTTTTTATAAATCCTAACACTTAAGGTGTTTAGCAAAAGCAGAGAAACCACAAAATGTGTCCAACACATCATGATCGCAAAATTCTCAAAATGAACGAATGAGCATCTAAACAATTAACAAATGAATCAAAGGTTCAGGAATGAATGCGATTATATCAGAATGTGAAACCTATATGGTGAAAAGGCATTACCACAAAGTTCTCAAAACATTCTAAACTTAATTGGTCACTAAACGTACGTTGCGTATTCTAATTGATTTTCTAAATCTTCGAAAAGAATGATTTTAACAAGGGCTCAAATAAAGGCAAGAATATGAATCAAAGTGATGCGAAGGAATGATACTTAAACGAATGTCTTATCACATAGTCTACCCAATCCTCACCGGTCATGATCATAAGTTCCACAGGTGAAACCTAAAGAAAAATTCTCAAGGGTCAATTCATAAGCTCCTATAGTGCAATCCTAAGGGCCACATCATCACAGGTCATAACTTAAGGTACTACAAGTCGAAGCCTAAGCTCTGATACCATAATTGTAACACCCCAACCTGACAAGGGTCAAAATGTCACATTATGGTGTCAATCAGAACATAATAAACGCAAGCGGAAGACTTTATTAATTACAAGGTTACATAAATTCTTCTAAGGAAATGATAAAATACTAAGTCTGAAATAGAATAACTTCTAAATGAAATACAATCCCAAACAAAGTCTAAAACGCAAGTGAGTAACTATCGTCAGGGTGGTCCCCTAAAAGCTCCTACTCTCATTACTCAAATCCCAGCATCCCGCTTGATACCTGCCGCAGGAAAAAGAAAATGCGGCTGAGCTTAAAAAGCCCAGTGAACAGACATAAACAAACGAATATCTAATCATGAATAAATGTACGAAATGGAATCATAAGGATCTGCTGAACAAAGATGTCATATATCATAAGAGTCAAAAGAATTAGTGAGTCATAAAGATGATAAGGAAATCATAGAATCATACGGAAATGCCCACGAGCTCAAAACATATGTCTAAGGCATGATACATGCCTTAAACCAAATATCCAAACATATATCATATCCTGTCATAACAAATGGAGTAGCTAGCTCCCAAAAGTGAAATGGGGTGTATGGCACACACAAACCATTCACTACAAAGCCATATCAGAAACATATTACAAAACAAACCTAGGATGCATCCATATGCTCCCTACAAAACAAAGTTATGTACACCACCATACACCTGTACTCTGACAAATATATTGGTGTACCAAAATGGCAATTAAGTGCACGAGCTCAATAATCATATACATATCAAAAGGGAACACCGTGGACCAATCACACCACCACAGATAGTGTCATGCCATTGGTGCCTCAATGACATGGCCATGGTACCTCCATGACTAGTTAGCTCGGGTAACAGAATAAACAAGATATCACATCATAACGAATTAATTATAGTATATTTAAACAAAAGAATATTAACTGAAATGAATGCCATATTAAATGACATAGAACTGAATATCATATCAATGGGTACATATCAACGGAATCACAATGAATATCATAACAAAGTCAATGATCGAAAAGTCAATGCGAAACCCTTACTGAGAAAGGGTAGAATATCCGTACCTTAGAGAATGAAATGGAAGCAAACGGAACAGTGATCACAAGGAAACAACGTCACGCCTTCTTCAACAAATCTACACGGATTAGAGTTCATATAATACTTAGGAGTCCATTTTATAAGTCCATTAATTGTCATAACTGATTCATAAATACTTATAGTGGTTCATTAATGTGATTAGGGTTCCGTTACCTAATTTAGGTTAATATATGATCAATTAAATCATAATTATCAATTAAGAGCACTTTAGGGTTCAAGACACATCAATTGGTATTATTTCACAAAGACCTAAGTTCTTTAACAAATTTTCTGATTTTAGTATACTTTTGCCTCCAATTTACGAATTTTCAAGCCACAATAAGAATCTTACTAAGAAGCTATAAAAATTTACGCATGTACCTATATGTCTTTTGAGCATACATGAATTTTCCTAGAATTTATTACCAAGTGAAAATACCATTTCAAAAATCATTTACCCAAACATGTTCAGTAAGTGAACTGCAGAAACACCCCTAAAGTTTACTTTTATTATACCCATTTATATAATTCAAAAAAATATACAAAAATTCCAGAAGTTACTAAACATGTGAAATATACTACCTGTAAAAGGAGAGCTCTCAACTCTCTATATATTTGAAATGAAAAATCGTAGAATTTGACTGATTTTACGTTCTCAAAACTCAGGTTTGACATATGATTCCATAAAATTCAAAAAGACAACCCAATCAACTCTAAATCACCCCAAACCAATTGAAAAACTTAATTAAGACCTTAAAATAAGTTTACAAGTTAATAACCAGTATTAAACTCTTATGAAATTCTAGTTGTAATGCACACAAATTCGGCTTTCAAAACTGCCCATTCCAAAAATCCGTTTTAGGCCATCATATAACATGTTTTAATTATTCCAACGCACACGAGTTCACAAAATTCACAAGACCTGAATTAAACATCATATTAACATATATTCATAATCATATTAGAAACGCACCTTCAAAAACCCATACCAAACCCTAACCATTTATCCGATTTCACATATCTGTAAAATAATTACACAAATCAGCCTAGGTTTTCTGATTGCACACGCCTCATTTAGTGATCATTTAAGACAGATTCTAGGGCTTGTTTAGATTATCATTAGGTTGACATGAGGGCTGGAAAATATGACACCAAACAGTCCAATACACCAATATTAGGTTTTTAAGTGTTTTATTTAATGATTTAGGATTCTTATATAACTCAGGTGCGATTCTTATAATTTTTAAAGCATCTCAAACAAGCTCATTTAATTCTATAATATTACCCAGTGATACACACATATCTTAAGTATTTTCCAGAATTTTTATAGATTTTATTCATTAGTACAAGCACACAATAAAAATCACTCTTTACACGACTGTCCAGAAAATAAACTGCTGAGACACCCAGAAAGTATGCAGTTAAAAGGCATATCAAAACACTTTGGAAAAATCCACAAACATTCCAATAACTAATAGACATATTAGATATTCCACTACCAAAATTGAGGCTTCCCAGACCTTATAGTTTGTAAATGAAAAATCATAAAAACTGACTGAATTTCCAGACCCGAAATTTAGTTTTGACACTTATGTGAAAACGTAGGGGGGGGGGGTGAATATGTTACCGTTTTAAAATCTTTAAAACTTGTTGTATAAAATGTCCGTTTAAGCTTGTTCTAATATGAAAGATGTTTATAACTTGCATAAGTTAAAACATGTTGTCACACAAGTATCATCAACTAATCACAACACAAGCAATCACATAAAGCAAACATAAAAGTAAAGTAGTAAGTAAAAGAAAGCGCAAACCGAACACGATGATTTATAGTGGTTCGGTCACGGAGCTCCTCTCCGCCCTACTCCACTCCCCGAGTACCCAACTCGAGAGTTACTTCACTATATCAACAAGCTCCCTTCTCGGCGGAGAAAACCTTACAATCGTCGCTTACACTTTTCCGGTGCAAAGCTAAATACCGGGTTCTAGTTCGAGGTAGAACCAACCTAACATCGCCTATACAATTTCCGAAACTAAGCTAGATGTCGAGTTCTTTTACATGGGTACAACCACTCCCATCGTCGCTTAACCTTTTTCCGGTACTAAGCTAGATACCGAGTTCTTTACAAGGGTACAACCACTCCCGCTATGTTTTATGGCCCAACATAGAAACCTTGTGTTTTATGGCACAAACACATAAACCACCTAACCTAGTATGAATAGATTACAATGATGATCCATGACATAAATGGGTCATGGATATGAATAGCTAATCTAAATGAACTTCCATTGATAGGAAGCCTTTAATGAATGAAGATCACAAGCTCCCTAAACTTGTTGTGATGGATCTTCATAAATGCATGTAGAATCTACATGAACTTCTTGAATAAGAAGTCTTCAATCATTGAGGATGTCAAGTGCCCTTGAATCTTCATATGTTGGTATGTTATGGTGGATAATGACTTCAAGATCTTCTAACCTTTTTGGTGGATCAGGAAGTATGCTATGATGATGATTCACGATCTCTGAGCTAGCTTCACAGGATCATTACGAGTGTATGCTTACAACATGATGAAAGTTAGTAACATTATGATCATTATGAAAATGTTGATTACTGTGTGTTTCTACATGGTTAACTAATGATCTAAATGTATGGAAAGGGTAGAGGGAATGTGTGTTCAAGTTGGATAAACAATGGGTAAACAATGGGCTGCTATTTATAGCCAACAGGAATTTTGCCCCGCGGATTTGGCGGATCCAAATAAAGGGATCCGCCCTTTATGCTATTTGGTTCCGCCGGGACATGACAGCTAAGAGCTTTACAAATCTTTCCATATCTTACCATATCTTGCCAAGATCTTACAAAGTCAACTACATTGCTTCAAGATCTTTCCAAAATATCTTTCTAAATCTACAAGTTATCTAAATGATGTATGCAATGATGTCATGAACATATTTCCATTTTAATTCTTAAAATGTAAATAATGTAAATGTATATATGTATGTCCTGTGTATATACTAGCTTAACTAATATATGTTTACCAATATGTATCATGTTAGTTTGACACCTAAAGTGTACTTATCCTATTAATCTTAGAAAACATGATGTACAAGTAAAAGTACTTGTATATGCAAAATGTGAAATGAGGTTCTAAGTAGAATGGTTAGTCTTTTTAAAATACTTAATGACCTAGCCGTATTTTAAACATTCTAAATGGTTTGTTAAGGATTTGATCATAATGCCACATAACAAACATGTACGAACCTGTGTTGGATCATACGAGGACTCGAGAGGTGTTGAGTGTATGTTGAGACAAAATAAGATTACAAGTAACTTGTACATTTTACGTTATGTATCAAGTTACATGTTTGTCATCAATCAAAACAAACGAGACTGCTTGTACTAACAATCTCCCCAACGAGACTGCTTGCATTAACAATCTCCCCCTTTTTGATGATGACAAAATATGTAAACATGATAGAAAGTAAAATGTAAAAAGTTATTTGTGTCCGTACTACCCTTAACATTACATTCTCCGTTTACACCTTTCTCAAATCTTCTCCCCTATTACTTTCTCCGTTTACACCTTTCTCCCCCTTTTGTCGAAACAAAAAGGGTGTGTCCTTGGAGTTAACTTCATTTCTCCCCGAAATGGCGAGCTTGCATCATCCCTAGTGAAGTTAAATAGACTATTCCAATCTCCAATGGTTGTTGCGTCCCCTAGGTTGTTAGCGGATCCATGGATCAAATTTAGATCCTTAACCTACATCAAGGTTAGTGTTGTGCAACACAAAAAAAATTATATGAAAAATGCATGATGAATGAAATGCATATAGCCAACGATACACGTGGGTAAGCTATGTTGGACTATGTTGGCCTATCTCCTCCTTTTTTTCGAAACACAAAAGTGTGTCAAAGAATGAGAATTCTTAAGAATGCGAGCATTGATGCGTGGTTTTGTAACCTTACAACAGGTTTTACCTCTCGAGGGATCTCAAGAGGCTTACAACCCCACCAGGCAGTGTACCTGACCGATGTAGTATAGTGTAGTGGTAAGTACAGGGGATTGATCGTTCTCCACAGGGAATAGTGTTCGTTAGGTATGAAAGACTACTCTAATAGGTCTAAGGGTTGAGGAAGATTCTTTTTTTTTTATGTTTTTATAATGTTATGAAAGCAAGTAAAATCTCGGGTTTGAAGGAGTGGGCGGAATTAGTTGCTAGTCAACTAACCCAAATAACTACAAATGCAAATAAAATAAAATAATTGAAAATAAAATGTTGGTGAGAAACTTATGTGTAGAGAAATGTGTTTACTTAGATTTCCTTACTCCCTAGCTATCTTTTACCGGTTGATTAGTGTGTATTAGTCGCGTGGATGACGGGTGTATTCCTTAATACCATTCGTGGGGTGGCGTACTTACTTCCCCAACTCTACAAGCTCCTACTTCACTCCTATGTCGAGCCGGCTAGGAAGCTCCTAACATGGGATCACTAGAATTCGCTTGTGCATTAAATACAACCATAAAAACCTTTAGTACGCATTTGGTTCATGTTTCTTAAGACGTTCAAGCAAGTTACCGAATAGGAAGTTAGCCAGTTTTCTTAAGCCTAACATAGATAAACAATCATCCAATACAACTAATAACACACTAATAACCAATAATCAATAGCTAGGTTTCATTAGATCTAAGCAAACACAAGATAAATCTAGCCTAACATGTTAAACAAAAGACAAGAACAAGATAAAATCAAACAACACATAGACATATTGAATGATTAATTGATAACTTATCTTTCAATGTAACATGGAAGATCTCAAGGCAAAAAGCCTTGAAAAAGAAGCTAAATTCGTCTTAGGGTTTTCTCCCAAAATTCCACACACAAAGTTCTCCACAATGACAAAAAATTAGAAAACTATATATAGATTTTTGGATCTGACGGCGTCACCTTATGGATTGTGACGCCGTCACCTCGCCGCTTTTAGGGTTCCCGGATGACCTTCTTGACGCCGTCCCTCTTTAGCTCTCTAAAATCCATTCTGGCTTATCAAGGCTTGACGCCGTCGAACCTTGAACGTGACGCCGTCCCCTTTTGATTTAAGCCGTGACGCCCTTGATCAGGTTAAAGCGTGACGCCGTCAGAATTCACATGCTATTTTCACTGGCTTATCATGAGTAAATTTCACGTCCAACTTTTCTTGCCAAGGCATGACGCCGTCCAGGGTAAATTGTGACGCCGTCAAAGGTAACTTTTAGCCGATTTTTGAGACTTTGCCGTTTTCTTCACTTTTATGCTCCAAAAACGTCCAAAATGCCTCCTTTTCCAGATTTCTCCTCAAAAGTACCTAAAATGACAAAAGGAACGATTTAGGGCGATATTTGATCAAATAAATACGATTTAGGGCTTAAATGACCCCTTAAAAGCGGTACACTTTTCGCTTCATCAAATACCCTTACACTTGAGATTTGCTTGTCCTCAAGCAAATGCGCTTTTATTCTAATCAAAATACAAGTTAGGGGTCATTTAATGCAAACATAAAAGTAATTACAACAAATAATCGTTCCACTTCAATCATAATAAGCACGGAGATTACATACTAGCACCTCACAAGTAGTGTTTAGATACTCACATCTCTCAAGTGTCATCAAAATAAATCTCATAAATGAAAACGGATAATATCTCTCACTACCTGTCATAGCAAATAGATTACCATAGGCTTGGGAAAGGATCGAAAACCTCCTCCACTAGGCGTAAGCACCAAAGATAAACTATCAAAGAGGGCTTTTAAATGGGTTTATAACGTTAGGTGTAGGGAAAAGAAAAACACGGTTTTGTTGGATACGGGATATTTTACTGGTGGCGAGTTAAAGATCTTGATTAATTACATGTACTATACAATGTTGCTAAGCCAAGACTAGACTCGATCTTAAGCTAGAAATGAAATAACAAAATAACAAAAACATAAAACAAACATAAAATGAAACGGGATGGTAGTCCGTATGTTTTTTTCTATTTTTCTTTTTCTCATTTTTTTTTGTGTTTTTCTTGATTTTTCGATTTTTTTTTTTTTTTTTTTTTTTTTTTTTTTTTTTTTTTTTTTTTTTTTTTTTTGCATACACTTTTGCCCTACCATCCAAAATAATACATCATAGGGGCATTGCATTCCCCTTACACTTGAACTTTTACATAACTTTACAAATACTAATCTAATGACTCGAATTAAGATAATTGAAAAACTTAGAGTACTTTTAAAACATTTAGCACATATGGGGGTAATAAATAATGTTCTTCCCCATTACTCCATTACACTAGTACTTTACCCATGAGTCCCAATCGTCCCAAAACAATATGTACAAGGATATGACTCGACTTAGCAACCATGTAATCAATTAGATAATTAACTTGGGGTTTAAACAAATGTTGTCACAATAATGCACTAAAAATGAGTGCATACAAGGTAGGCTAAGGCGATTTGGGTGTACATTTAAGTGGGGTGTAACAAATTCTTCCTTTAAGTAAAATGCTTAAAGGTCGAAACGAAAAGATAGGCTCTGAGGGGTGTACTAGGGGTATCGTGTACTAAAAATGAGTACAACGCAAAGGGTGTGGGAGAATTACTTGACCAATGTAGCCGAAGTAATTATAACAAAAACACAGATGTAAAACAATGGGTTAATCCTAATGCCTCTTATCATGTAGTAAATCTAACTACACGAATGTAGTCTCACTTGTGGCCTCGGAATGGTCCTAACGCAAGTTCTAGAATCTAAGTGCTACCGGTACACACATCATAGCATAAATGCTTTTCCTACCAATTCTAGGGGCGAACCTCACATATTTGGGGGTGGAAAATTTTTTAGTGGTACGGTTTTTGTGCTAGTCATATAACTCCTATCCGTGAGACGCTCATTAAGATCAAAGTTTCACTCCTATATGTTGTAAAAAATTTTAAATTTGGCACTAAAATTACCTTAACAGGTATTTCTCTCAGTTTTATTACACATCTACTATTAAACAAACAAAAATCAAGCGCAATTGTATTCTCAAAAATCGTACTTTTACCCCCCCTTACACTTAAGATGAACATTGTCCCCAATGTTCAAATAACAAGATGTAAAAGAAAAAGTAAAAGAATGAAATCAAATACTCCCCTGATTCGCTCGGTGGATAGTGAAATTACACGGTTAGATCTTCCTCCAAGGTAATGTTGAAGCTCCATGACTAATGCATCGCCAAAAGCTTGATTCAAAACATTTCCTTGTCCAAAATAACCTGTTAAACCTGAGAAAACAAACACGAAAACCTGCATAACATCGGCGGGAAAAATCTATATATAAGGATATAATGCTTGTGGAATGATAACTTTGCAGATTCCTGGAGATTATAAGTTGGAGATTTTAATAAAAACTTTTTAAAAACAAAACTTTCAAAAATTTCTGAAAATTAAATCTGACGCCGTCAGGTTATAAACCCTGACGCCGTCAGAAATGACCTGACAAAAATTTTCATTTTAAGTTTCCAGAAAATTTCTGGAAAAACCTTTACCTTACTTCCTGGAAATCCTGCAAAACATCATTATGACTCGATACAAGCATTTGACTCAAACAAATACGAATATGTATGTTAATTTATTATTATTACGATTCACGTTAATTTGTGTTCTAATAAACCGATTTAGATTTCCCTTACACTTAACTTTTGCAAAATACCTTTATATGTAGTTAAGACGAAGTTAAAAACAAAATAAAGCATTTTCACAAATTACTTTTGAACATGAATCAATACTAATAAAAATTAAACACACATACGGAAACAAATAAAATCAAACAAACAAATAAATAAACACACAAAGCAAATAAAACAAATAAAGCTTGGGTTGCCTCCCAAGAAGCGCTTTTCTTTATTAACGAGTCTTGTAGCTAGACTCAAAGTCACGTACATTACGTGATTTCTTCATCAAAGGTTATGTCTTCCTCATTGATCATTTCATTACCATTCTCTTGATAATGCTTGACTCATTGTATATTCACAGTGAATTCTCTATCATCGTCGTCAATCAACACAACGGCTCCGGTTTTAGAGGAGCTCCTTACGGTAAAAGGTCCATACCATCTAGATTTAAGTTTCCCAGGAAATAGCCTTAAGCGAGAATTATATAATAAGACCTTGTCCCCTTCTGAAAACTCCTTGGGTCTCTTAATCCGTTGGTCATGCCATCTTTTCGCCCTCTCTTTGTATGTAATGGAAGATTCATAAGCCTCTAATCTCAATTCATCAAGCTCTTGGAGCTGTAAGAATCTATTTGTTCCTGCAACTGTATAATCCAAATTACAAGCCTTAAGTGCCCAATATGTTTTGTGTTCCAGTTCTACTAGAAGGTGGCATGCCTTGCCATATACCATACGGAACGGGGTTGTCCCGATTGGTGTCTTATAGGCGGTTCGAAATGCCCACAAAGCCTCATCGAGCTTAAAAGACCAATCTTTTCTGTTTTGATTAACCGTTTTCTCTAATATTCTCTTTATGGCTCTATTAGTGTTTTCGACTTGACCGTTGGTCTGAGGATGGTAAGCGGTGGAGAATCGGTGAGAGACTCCATACCTTTTCATGACTTTCTCCATTTGTGAATTGCAAAAATGGGTTCCCCTGTCACTAATAAGAGCCTTCGGAATTCCGAACCTAGCGAACAATTTTTTTAAGAAATGAATGACTACCCTAGCGTCGTTAGTCCTAAGGGCTTGTGCTTCCACCCATTTCGAAACATAATCAATGGCCACCAAGATGTATTCATTCCCTCCAGAAGATGGGAATGGTCCCATGAAATCAATTCCCCAGACATCAAAAACCTCACAAACTTGTATATAATTCTGTGGGGCTTCATCCCTCCTAGAGATATTCCCAGCTCTTTGACATGCGTCACAAGTTTGTATCATTCCCTTCACATCACGAAATATTGTAGGCCAATAGAATCCCGCGTCGAAGACCTTTCGTGCAGTAGTGCTTATTCCGTGATGTCCTCCAGATGGACCTGCATGACACTCTTTCATAATTCTGACAGCCTCTCTTTCCGAAACACAACGCCTGATTACCTGATCTGGACATCTTCGAAATAAGAAGGGTTCATCCCAAAAGTAGTACTTTAATTGATTAAAGAACCTCTTTTTTTCATGCCTGCTCATATGCTCAGGAATGACTCTACTTGCCAGGTAGTTAGCATAATCCGCATACCAAGGTTCAGAATCATTTATTGACATGAGCTGCTCTTCAGGAAATGTTTCCCGAATCTCACTCTTGTCAGATTCAGCGAGGCTGGGGTTTTCGAGACGAGAGAGATGATCAGCCGCAAGATTCTCTGCTCCTTTCTTATCACGAATTTCAACATCGAACTCTTGCAATAGTAGGATCCAACGAAGTAACCGTGGTTTAGCATCCTGTTTAGCGAAAAGATATCGAATAGCTGAATGATCCGTAAAAACAACCGTTTTAGAAAGGACAAGATACTGGCGAAATTTATCAAAAGCGAATACCACGGCTAGTAATTCCTTTTCAGTGGTAGTGTAGTTTTCTTGAGCAGGATTCATGGTTTTGCTAGCGTAGTATATTGGCTGAAAGTGTTTGTTAAGCCTTTGGCCTAATACTGCTCCAACAGCATAATCACTAGCATCGCACATGATTTCAAAGGGTAACTCCCAGTTAGGGGTAACCATAATTGGAGCTTGGGTAAGTTCCTGCTTCAATAGATCGAATGCGTCCTTGCACTCTTGAGAGAAGTCGAACGGGGCATCCTTCATGAGCAACTGAGTCATTGGTTTAGCTACCTTTGAGAAATCTTTAATGAATCTCCTATAGAAGCCAGCATGACCCAAAAAGCTACGGATTGCCTTGACAGTTGTTGGATAGGGAAGTTTGGATATAGCTTCAATTTTTGCCCGGTCTACTTCGATTCCACTTCCTGAAATTTTGTGCCCTAGCACAATCCCTTCTTTCACCATAAAGTGGCACTTTTCCCAGTTTAGTACCAAGTTGGTCTCCTCACAACGTTTGAGCATTTTCTCAAGGTTAGCAAGACAGCGACCAAAAGAATTTCCAAAGACTGAAAAATCATCCATGAAGACCTCCATGCTGTCTTCCATTAACTCATGGAAGATTGCCGTCATGCAACTCTGGAAAGTGGCGGGGGCGTTACATAGTCCAAAGGGCATTCGCTTGTAGGCGAAGGTGCCATAGGGGCATGTAAACGTAGTCTTTTCTTGGTCCTCAGGAGCGATAGGGATTTGGAAATACCCTGAGAACCCATCTAGGAAGCAGTAGTACTCATGCCCTGCTAACCTTTCCAACATTTGGTCGATAAATGGGAGAGAGAAATGATCTTTTCGAGTTGCGTCATTCAACTTCCTATAATCGATGCACACACGCCATCCAGTTACTGTTCGTTGAGGTACTAACTCATCCTTATCGTTCTTCACCACCGTCATTCCTCCCTTTTTTGGTACAACCTGTACAGGACTTACCCATGGACTGTCCGAAATCGGGTAAATTAGCCCTGCATCTAGGAGCTTAATGACTTCCTTCTTTACAACTTCCTTTATGTTGGGATTTACTCGCCTTTGAGGCTGCACAGAGGGTTTATAATCTTCCTCCATGAGGATTTTATGCGTGCAGAAAGTAGAGTCAATCCCCTTGATGTCGGCTACACTCCATGCTATAACCCCTTTATATTTTTTTAGAACTCCTAAGAGTTTATCTTTTTGTTCACTTTTCAAGGAGGAGCTTATGATTACCGGAAGTTGATCTTCTCCTTGAAGGAAGGCATATTCAAGGTTGTTCGGGAGTTCCTTGAGTTCTAACGTGGGTGGCTCGATGATGGAAGGTTTAAGTTTGTTCTCGGGTTTACGAAGCTCAAGCTGTTCGATTTCTTGTCTGGGATAGAAGGAGACTGCATTCACATCCATAGTCTTTTCCTCCTCTAAGATGGGTAAGAAAGCTTCATCTCGCAACCAACCAGCTTCCATCTGTTCATCTATACAATTGTCAATCTCGTCGGATAATTCATCGATTTCTTCGATGAAATACAGTTGATTATCTGCTTCGAGAGAAAGATTCATTGTGTCCTTGATGTCGAAGGTTAAGCTATCGGCCCCCACTCGTAAGGTTAGTTTGCCGTCATGAACATCAATAACAGCATGAGCAGTTGCAAGGAATGGTCTTCCTAGAATGATGGGCACAAGATCATCTTCTTCCATTTCTAGGATGACGAAGTCAACTGGAAATTTAAACTTCCCTACCTTAACCAACACATTCTCGCATATACCTAAGGGGTATTTGACTGATCTATCGGCAAGTTGGATGCTCATACGGGTTGGTTTCAACCCAGAATACCCTAGCTTGAGGAACATGGAGTGCGGCATAAGATTGATGCTTGCTCCTAAGTCGGCTAAAGCATTCTTGACTGAAAGAGATCCGACTGAACAGGGCAAGGTGAAACTACCTGGATCGTCCACCTTCTTTGGTAGCCCTCGTTGAGTCACCACAGAACATTCTTCTCCTAAGGTTACAAGACCCTCGAGTCCTTTCCTGTTGGTGAGCAGCCTCTTGAAGTATGTACTATATTTGGGCATATGATAACATGCATCAAGAAGGGGTATGGTGACAACCGAATTCTTCAAATATGACAAGAATCTTTTATTATCATTTTCGACCTTTTGATTCTTGAGGCGAGATGGGTATGGGACTTTAATGGGTTGCTTGGCAGAAATAGGTGGGGATGGAGTTACCGGAGGGGTTTGCTCGGGATTTTCGTCGTTCACATTACCTTCCTCCTCATGAGGGGTGTCGGGTTCCATGACGTTAGATTGTTGAGCTGGGTAAGGTGGATCCTTAGTAGTTGTTCCAGCACGAGTGGTGATGGCGAGTAAGGGATCTCTTTGAGGTTTGCCAAGGCCGTCGAGAGTGGCGTTGAGCTCTGCGAAATTGGCCCTCACGTCGTTTTGTTGGCTAGTGATGAGGTTGTCGAGACCATTTAGTTGCAGATTCTTCTCAAACGTGAAATGCCCAAGATCATCCTCAAAAGTGCTCCTAACCTTGTAGTCAGGATATTTTCCTCCTCCTTCTTCTCTCACAAGATTTCCCCAAGGGGTGAAATCATTGTTTTGGTAGAAAGTTAAGAGCGAAGGATCATCGAAGATGTCGTGGCTTGACAAGCATGCTTGTGCGGTGGTGGTATCATCTCCGCATTCCTCCACTTCATGCGGGCCACCACATTGATCACAGATCAAGTATGGGTTTGATAACCGCTTAGTTGGTTGCGACTTGTCTAGATAAGATACCTGATCATTCAACCTACTCACCCGGCTAGCAAAAGAAGGCTCTTTCATGATCTTGGAAACGCTCATGATCGAATCGGGTTCATCCCAGGTATCGTCTTGATCATTCGCGTATTCCTCAATTCTATTCCATCCTTCTTCAACGCTTAGTTTGGCTATTTTTCCTTTTGATGAATTATTAATGCCCAATTGGTCGTTTTTGGAGACACTGTCATAAAAGATTTGGACAAGAAGCCAGAGTTCAATGCCATGATGAGGGACCTGTCTAATTAGATCCTTGAATCTAACCCAAGATTTGTGAATAGGTTCTGCTGGTCCAACATGGAAGCGGAGGATTTCGTCTCTCAACTTTGAAGTTCTTCCTATGGGAAAGAATTTCTCATAGAATTTTGAGATAAGCTGTTCCCATGTGAAGATGGATTCGGAAGGAAGTTGGTTATACCAGTCTCCGGCTCTTTCATGAAGGGTGAAGGGAAAGAATCGCAACCGGGAGGTGTCTCTAGTGGCTCCGTCCGTATGGAGGGTATCCACTATTTTCAGGAAGTCCTTGATGTGTTGGATTGGATCTTCAGTTTTCAATCCGTGAAACTTGCATACACTTTGGACCAGCCAAATATCAGTTGCACGCAAGACCCCATCCGTGTGTTCATTTGGAAAAACGATAGCATTGGAAAAACCACGAGGGGTGGGAGAAGAGTAGTCCTTGAGACATTTAGTGATTGGGATTTCGGGAACTTCCATATCGTGATTGGGTTGAGGGCTAGGAGGTGTAGAATGATGATTGGATTCTTCCTCGGAGAGGGCATCATCAAAATTGATTGTGGATGGTTCAGCCGCTTGGTGGAGTCGCCTTAATTTATGCATTTCCCTTTCGGGTTCAGCATAGGGTGTGGCAAGAGTCTTTATCGAGCTTCGGCTCCTAGTGATTCTAAGATTAGGGGGTCATCATCCAAAATTAGGGAATATCCTCCTAAAGTGCGGGCTCTAGGAGGTGGTGGTGGGTTGTTGGGATTAAGGATATTACCATCTTCCATGATGTCTGATGGTAATGGTTACGAACAAAGACACGAAGAAAATAGATAGACTAAAGAAAACCTAGAAAAATAAAATAAAAATCTCACTAGAAAGGAATCTAGTGAGTAGACCTAATAGAAATAAAAATTCAACCTAAACAATAACTATTCCCCGGCAGCGGCGCCAAAAACTTGATGCGTGGTTTTGTAACCTTACAACAGGTTTTACCTCTCGAGGGATCTCAAGAGGCTTACAACCCCACCAGGCAGTGTACCTGACCGATGTAGTATAGTGTAGTGGTAAGTACGGGGGATTGATCGTTCTCCACAGAGAATAGTGTTCGTTAGGTATGAAAGACTACTCTAATAGGTCTAAGGGTTGAGGAAGATTCTTTTTTTTTTTATGTTTTTATAATTTTATGAAAGCAAGTAAAATCTCGGGTTTGAAGGAGTGGGCGGAATTAGTTGCTAGTCAACTAACCCAAATAACTACAAATGCAAATAAAATAAAATAACTGAAAATAAAATGTTGGTGAGAAACTTATGTGTAGAGAAATGTGTTTACTTAGATTTCCTTACTCCCTAGCTATCTTTTACCGGTTGATTAGTGTGTATTAGTCGTGTGGATGACGGGTGTATTCCTTAATACCATTCGTGGGGTGGCGTACTTACTTCCCCAACTCTACAAGCTCCTACTTCACTCCTATGTCGAGCCGGCTAGGAAGCTCCTAACATGGGATCACTAGAATTCGCTTGTGCATTAAATACAACCATAAAAACCTTTAGTACGCATTTGGTTCATGTTTCTTAAGACGTTCAAGCAAGTTACCGAATAGGAAGTTAGCCAGTTTTCTTAAGCCTAACATAGATAAACAATCATCCAATACAACTAATAACACACTAATAACCAATAATCAATAGCTAGGTTTCATTAGATCTAAGCAAACACAAGATAAATCTAGCCTAACATGTTAAACAAAAGACAAGAACAAGATAAAATCAAACAACACATAGACATATTGAATGATTAATTGATAACTTATCTTTCAATGTAACATGGAAGATCTCAAGGCAAAAAGCCTTGAAAAAGAAGCTAAATTCGTCTTAGGGTTTTCTCCCAAAATTCCACACACAAAGTTCTCCACAATGACAAAAAATTAGAAAACTATATATAGATTTTTGGATCTGACGGCGTCACCTTATGGATTGTGACGCCGTCACCTCGCCGCTTTTAGGGTTCCCGGATGACCTTCTTGACGCCGTCCCTCTTTAGCTCTCTAAAATCCATTCTGGCTTATCAAGGCTTGACGCCGTCGAACCTTGAACGTGACGCCGTCCCCTTTTGATTTAAGCCGGGACGCCCTTGATCAGGTTAAAGCGTGACGCCGTCAGAATTCACATGCTATTTTCACTGGCTTATCATGAGTAAATTTCACGTCCAACTTTTCTTGCCAAGGCATGACGCCGTCCAGGGTAAATTGTGACGCCGTCAAAGGTAACTTTTAGCCGATTTTTGAGACTTTGCCGTTTTCTTCACTTTTATGCTCCAAAAACGTCCAAAATGCCTCCTTTTCCAGATTTCTCCTCAAAAGTACCTAAAATGACAAAAGGAACGATTTAGGGCGATATTTGATCAAATAAATACGATTTAGGGCTTAAATGACCCCTTAAAAGCGGTACACTTTTCGCTTCATCAAGCATGCTCCCCCTTGACTGTAGCTCCCCCTTAATCAATACTCCCCGTTGCTAGGGTACCAACGTATATGACCCAAGGATAAGAGATGCTACAAAATAAAGGTTAGTTTGTGATATACAACGATGCGTGTGTATGATGCATTCTAACAATGCTTGACGAAAGCTCCCCTTGCTTTAGAGCGTCAAGATAAACCTACAAAACAAAAATTAGCACAATAGAGACTATGTATTAAGACATATATGTCATATACGACCAAGTGTATAGACGATGCAATAATAGTGCTTGATAGATATTCCTCCTGGTTTGAGGACATTAATAAGCACCTACAATAAAAGACGACATATAATCGATGCAAACTTCATCCTTAGATGAGTATGTTATATACGATCGAGCGTATATGTTGATGAACCTACAATGAAATGGTTAGTGCAATATATTTTATCTCAAAGAAAAATATGATGCAACATATCAATAATCTAATCACAAGCAACTTAAGTCAGAGAACTATGATTATTTGGCAAACCATGTCATACCAATTGTGATATTGTGATTATCTAGTAAACCATGTTATAAAGTGTGTAATCTTCTAATAAGAATTACAATCACAAGAATATAATATGATAAAATTCTACAAAACAATGCCTATGAGGAGGATATGAAGTGGAGTTAAAGTGAGTGATGCTAGTGTTGGTGTTAGTTTACTATAAGAGTATTGAAGATGGTTAAGGTTATGATATTATCATCTACCAAAGATGATGAATCGTGCCATATTAAATGCTCGAATGGAAATAAGAGGAAGTGACGACAATGATCACTTAGGAATAGAAATTCCATATGCAACAATTAGAAATACTAGATACCTATATGCGGATGAAAATGACATCATATGATGAGAGTGTTGGTTGGACCAACGTGTTGAGAATGATGGTTCTGTTTGCACTGACAATGACGTGCTTGATACGTGTCAAGAATGAAAAGGATGAGATCCTATGATGGTGTTCTAGACAATGAAGTTGTTCTAGACAATGAAGATGTGATAGTAAATCCTAGATTCGTTGGTTGTGACAGGGTTGTTTGTTATGAATGGTTAAAAGTGAACCAGGTACCCGTGGATTGGGCGAAACCAAATCTTTGGTTCCGTCCTTCTTATCGAAGGGTGCCATGGGACCAGAATTGATTTGGTCATGTTTTGTCATTTTTGATCAAGCGAAGTGTAGTATATTCACAAGCCAAGAAACACAAGTTTGGGATCTAACTTTGGATCGAATGGAAGAAAGAATTAGAGAGAGAGAGATGTGGAACCTTAGAGAGAGAAACAAAGAAAGGAAAATGTATTAAACTTTGTGAAGGTCCAACCCTCTCCACATGAGGAGAGGGCTATTTATAGTACTTGATATTACTAGCTAGTTTGCCCCTACCGGGCTGTGGAGCAAGCTGACAATGGGTAAAGACCCGACCCACTCCACAATAATAATTATAACTAATCTACTACTAATATTACTAGTTATGCTACGAGCTATTTAACATAAATGAGTGCTCGGGGTGACCGAGTCTTCAACTGAATATTTATATTCCTAACAATCTCCCCCTAAGGGAGGTCACCCCGAAAACAATGTTCAGACTTCAAGCACTCTTTTCATGAATCTTGACTCCGTAGCTCGTAGGCATTGATTCTTCTGTTTCATTAGTCATTGTGCCTTCAGCAGAGTTCTTTTGATGACTGTTCTTTGTCTTGGGTGCTTTTAAACATTCTTCGTGATAATCACCCAACATATGTCTTCCAGTCATGTCTTATCAGTATGTCTCCATGTGATGAAATATATTTTGAGCCGACATGCTCACACTATGGGGTGTCATGATCTTCAACATCAGAGTTAGCAGAAGCTGTGTTGAAGGTCTTTTAGTTTATCATGGCTTCTTTGATTGTAATGATGATGGTGTAGTGCGAGCATGTGGTGGTGGATTGGCATCTTTTCAGCAACCAGCTACAACCGCAACCAGCTACAGCATCCAACAGCTACAACCGCCAAAAGTTCCTGCATATGACAGTTAGCAACAAATCGACCGGTACTTACAGGTTTGGACTTCAAGATTGTTGACAGCATAGTGTGAAAACTTTCTCTAATCCTTACCAAGACCGATCCTAAATCGAAAACCCGCAGATGGCTTTTTAAGATTTTACCGTAGTAAATCAACGATTAGGTGAGTCGCTGGAGATCACTCCACGACTGTAGACCGTTTGAAACCGCCGTGACCACTAAGCGTAATCCACGAGGAATTATCGAAGTGACCTGCTTTCAGGGCTGTTTGATGTTGACCCTGGCAAGAATTTCCATTCAATCATTGAGAGTTACATTTGTAACTTCTCTCATAAATGTTCTGGCAGATTGCTAAGATCTGCGTAAGACTCATAAAGTTACACCTGGTGTCCTTAATGCTGAACAACCAGAGTTGGAGTAATTCGTGTCCCTAAGAGATCTTATGATGAATCTCGTGGCTCTAGACTCGAAAAGTGCATTTTTGGTAGTCGGAGACTGGAGCGGTGTCTCCTGTTTCAATATCAACACAACTCGTAATGAGCGGTCGATAGATTATGCAGGGTTCCCCGTGAGAATGAAACAAGTCCTTTTAAGAGAACTTGAGTGGTTTAGAAGGTTTAGTGCAGTGCGTCACTGGGTCCATGACGTCTTGTTTTCAATACCGGTGTCACCTTAGTAACCACCAGTAGCATATGAATTGAACCCGGTTTCTGCCCTAAGGTTGAATAATTGGAGTGCTATTTCTTTTCACCCTTTCTCATTTCATTTCTTTTTAATTCTTCAACCCCTTCTTTCTCCTTTCTCATATTACTCCTTTTTTTCATATCATACCTAAGGACTTTCTAATACTAACTATTTGGTATTTTCCTTGGGTAGATCCCTCCGGCTCTGGCGGATCATAGGACGGTTTTCCTAACCTTAGCCACCTTATAACTTCATGACTATCCTATGTTGCCATTTACCAAAATCCTTGAAAAATCTCTCAAAGTGTTCATGATTATGAAACACATTTTGCTAACACTTTGAGAGTTTTATATTTTTCAAATGCTCCCCCTCAACATGTGCTCGGATGATTGTTTTATAAATTTGCACATGTTGGGTTGAGCTTGCACTTTTTGAATTGATCCACTTTCAGTGAACATGACCGATTCGAGACACGCTTACATCACTAGTTAGACTAGCTTGAAATTATTACCCGGCCTGGTCAAGTCCACAGAAAGTTTCTCGAAACGGTACACTCTACTCAGACACATCCTTTTCGAGACACGCTTACATCACTGGTTAGACCAGCTTGAAATTATTACCCGGCCAGGATATGTCCTTTCGATCAATGACAGTATAGGTTTTGTCAATTCATTGGTTAAGTCTGAGTCACGATCTCATGCTATGCCAAATTCTTTTTGTCCATTCGCTCCCCCTCAATATGTGCATCGATATACGAAAGAGTTTAGCACATATGGGAGAGCCTAACATTTGAGTCCAAAACATCACATTTTATCAGATTTCATATTTAAATCACATTCTCTCCCCCCGATCAAAAATTTCAAACCATTTGAGATTTGTGATCCCAATTGATTTAAATAAGTTAGAAAAATGTGGGAGAAAATGTGTCTGATTTAATGTTTTCTGATAATGGAGTATACAATACTCCCCCTCAAACCAAGAGAGAGTGTCACTGCTGATGTTGCACAATGTTTAGAAAAGGTGTCAAAAATTTTGAACAAAGACTCTCCCCCTCAATTAATGACCCGTTTTCTATTTAAAGAGCTGTAGTCATTCATTTGAACGAGAAGTATTTGTGAAAATTTAAGTCCAATTTACCACCTTGTGAAACATCAAAAACTCTCCTAAAGAATCATAGAATTGGAAAGTTTATGATATAAAGAAGATTTCTCTTCTTTTACACGAAATGATGCACTAAAGCGTACATCAGATCAGAAAAACATGGATATAACGTAATCCATGCCCTGGTGAACATCACCCTGTTTGGAGGAACAACCGTCTTTTTGACGACGTGTTTTCCTCAATGGATAGCGCGGGTTGCAGTATGAAGTAACTGCAAGCCATTAAGACATGTTTTAACCAATTAGTATAACTTCTGCTCGAGCTTCATTTAAAGACCCGTGTCATTATTGAATGACATTTCTAGGTCCGTAAATGTTATCGATAAACAGAAGACATGCCTAGATGAGACTATTTTTGGTATTTTCTGATTTTTTTCAATTTTTATGGTTTTTATAGGTTTTATATTTTTCTATTTTTCTTTTTGTTTTAAAGATATATACAAATATATACAAGGATATGAGAAGATAACCCTTTACTCCTCCTTTTCATCCTGAAGACACTTGAGGGTTTCAGGTGTCAAGCTCTTCATTCCAAGACGCGGGAGAATAAACTGAAACCTTTCTCTCGGGAGAGCCTTGGTGAAGATGTCTGCTAGCTGAAACTCTGTCCTCAAAAAATACAGCTCCACAATTCCCTTTTCAACCTGTTCCCTGATGAAGTGATGCCTGATGTCGATGTGCTTTGACCTGGAGTGTTGGACATTGTTGCAACAAAGAGCAATGGCGCTTTTGTTGTCACAATATAGAGGAATTTTGTTGTATGAGAATCCATAGTCTGAGAGTTGTGACCGCATCCATAGAATTTGTGCACAACAGGCCGACATAGCAATGTATTCAGCCTCAGTAGAAGATATAGACGTGCTCATTTGCTTCTTAGAAGACCAACTAACCAACTTTTCCCCCAAAAACTGAGCTCCTCCTGAAGTACTTCGACGGGTGTCCTGACACCCCGCATGATCAGCATCAGCATAAGCCGTTAACTCCATGGCCGTGTCCTTAGAGTACCAGAGACCCATATGGACTGTTCCTTGAATATACCTGAAAACCCTTTTTACTGCTTCTAGATGCTTTTTGGTAGGCTTAGATTGATATCTCGCACACATGCAAACAGCAAATAGAAGATCTGGTCTACTTGCAGTAATGTACATTAAGGATCCAATCATGCTTCTGTATTTGTTTGATCAACTGGAATCCCTGAAGGGTCTTCATCTAGCTTTGTTCTGTCTACCATGGGAGTGTCAACTGGCTCACTTGAATCAAATCCAAACTTTTTCAAGATCTCGTGTGCATATTTGGACTGACTGATGAATATGCCTCCGGGACTTTGAGATACTTGTAATCCTAGGAAGAACGACATTTGTCCCATCATTGACATTTGAAACTTGGAACTCATCTCCTTTGAAAATCTATCACATTCACTAGGATCAGATGAAGCAAATATGATATCATCTACATAAATCTGAACATGTAGTAGATGTCTTCTTGACTTCCTGGTGAATAATGTTGGATCAACAGCCCCCTTTGAGAATCCATTTGCTAGAAGAAACTTGGACAATGTATCATACCATGCCCTAGGTGCCTGCTTCAACCCGTAAAGGGCCTTCTTCAAGCGGTAAACATGAGTAGGATGTTCAGCGTTCACAAATCGTTCAGGTTGACTCACGTATACTTCTTCCTTTAAGTCACCATTCAGGAAAGCTGTTTTGACATCCATTTGGTAGACTATCATATTCCGACTTGCAGCATTGGCCAGGAAGATTCTAATAGCTTCAATTCTAGCAACTGGAGCAAATGATTCTTCAAAATCAATGCCCTCTTCTTGTCTGTATCCTTTTGCGACTAACCGTGCCTTGTTCTTTAAAACATCACCATGCTCATCAAGTTTCACCTTGAAAATCCACTTGAGAGCAATAATCATAGCACACTCTGGAGGAGGCACCAACTCCCATACTTCAAGTCAATCAAATTCGTGAATTTCATCTTGCATGGCCTCGAACCAGCAGTCTTTGGTCATTGCTTCTTTGGCATCTTTTGGTTCAACTTTAGACAGAACGAAATTGAAGAAACACCACAGTGCATCTGTAGCTAGTTGTTTACGAGTGGATACATGACGAGAGGGATTGCCTATGATGTTGTCAATTGGGTGATCGTTGGTCCATTTTATGAGATGGTCATGAGGTTGAGGGTTTTGAACTGATGTTGCCGTACTATGTTCTTCGACAGAGGACGTGTCTGTTGAGGGTTCAGGAGCAAATATGTTCTCAAAAGGAACATCATTTGTAGGAGCAAACGGATTAACTTCTAAAGAATGATCATCTACAGATTCTTGTTGCACCGGAGAGGATTGAGTGTTTGATGATGAGGGTGATTGACTTGCAGCTGGGGCATTGATACTGATTGAGACTGATGCTGATGGGTCTTCAGAACCTTGCGGAACATTAGCCTCAGTAATAGGAAGAACGGTTGCACCATTTGAAGTTGTTACATCTGTTGGCTCAAAATATTTGTCAAACATTGAATCAAATAACTTCTTCAACTCCTCACTCGTTGGTGGAACGTAAGACTCTGCAGGCGTAGGATTCTATACAAGCCCTGAACTAATTGGTCCAGGTGTCAAAAGTGTAGGATCGGGTCCAGAACTGGTTTGTCCTGAAGCAAATTGCTCACTTAGCTCGTCGAACGTGACATGGATGGTTTCCATGATTTGTCGGGTTCTCTTATTGTAGATTCTGTACCCTCTACGGTCTAGTGCGTATCCAACAAAAATACCTACGTCTGCTTTAGCTTTTAACTTTCCCAAGTCTTGACTGTCATTAGTTGGATAGCAAAGTGCACCAAACACACGAAGAAATGAAAGATCTGGTTTCTAGTTATGAATTAACTCATAGGGAGTCTTTTCATGAATGGGATGAATCAGAGATCGGTTTTTGGTGTAGCATGCAGTTGCAATAGCCTCTGCCCAGAGAAACATCGGTGCCTTTGAAAATATAAGCATGGTTCTTGCAGCTTCTACCAGAGTACGGTTCCGTCGTTCAACTACTCCGTTCTGCTGAGGAGTGCGAGGTATACTTTTCTGATGTGTGATGCCAATATTTTCATAAAAGTTTCTGAGTTGTTGATTGACAAACTCAGTTCCATTATCAGTGCGGATGATTCTGACAGTCTTGTTAAGCCTTACTTGCAGCTGTTTTATCAGTTTAATGATCACCTCTGGAGTCTCATCCTTGGTTCTCAAAAACTTCACCCATGTGAACCGAGAGTAATCATCTACTATCACCAGAACATATTTCTTTCCATTTATGCTTTGTACTCTCATTGGACCGCACAGATCCATGTGGAGGGTATGAAGAACTTCCAAGTTGGTGTTGACGATTTTAGGTTTGTGGGTTTGTTTCTTGCTTTTGCCCAGTTGACATGCAGAGCAGAGATGATCTTTCTCATATTTTAATCTGGGCATTCCTCTAACAAGATCTTTGCGGGAAAGATTATTGATGGTACCGAAGTTCAGGTGGTTCAAACGACGATGCCACAACCATGATTTTGTTTTAGAGGCCTTTGAAAGCAAGCATATGGGAGAGGACTTCAACATTTCTTCAATAGATATGGTGTATAGATTTATACCTCGACTACCCTTGAGAAGATCTACACCATCCAATTCCCTGACGAAACATGTGTGTTTTCTAAAAGCCACTTCCAGATCTGAGTCACAAAATTGACCCACAGAAAACAAATTGTGCCCTAATCCTTCCATATAGTAAACCCGTGAGATTACACTGTCACCGAACACATAATCTCCATAACCCATAATCGCACCAAAGTGGTCGTTCCCGAATCTAGCTGTCTCGATAAACTTTTTCACAAAGTTCTTGAGCCGTGAGCGATCCCCGGTCATATATTTTGAGCAACCTGAGTCCAAATACCAAAGGACGATTTGTACGACCTGCATTTGAAACCAGACAACAATGGATAACTGAAATATGTGGATCCCCACTTGCATTTGGGGTCCGTTTGGTTAGCACACACAAGTTTAGGAGCAGCAATCATTTCTAATACTGATGCCTCTACAGGGGAAACTACCCTAGAGTTATCAGAAGACTTATTAGAAAGGCAGTGTGTTCCTAATGGAAGGATTCGACCAGTTGGTCTCCATTCTTTAACCTTCACAATCTTATGTTTACTCAACTTAGGTAATGGATTCTTATTTCCTAAACTGAATTTCCTTCCAGTGGGTCTCCATTGATACCCAACATTAGTGAAGATTTTTCCTGTTGCTTTCCAAATTTTCATATTTCTTTCAGTTTTCCTAACATGCTTAACATGGGGTGGTGCATGAGATATCAGAGATGAAACAACACATTCATCAAGATTAACAGAAATTAAGCATTCGTCACATGTTTTACAGACCGTTTTAGAATTCGAATTAATTACAGTACTTTTGATACTAGAATCAACACGATTCAATCTAGTCGTTACAAACTTATTGTTCCTAGGTTGGGCTTCTACTCTTTTCTTGTGATCAATCTCAGTCGGCGCAGTCCTATCATTCCTTGCATTGCCTTTAGGCTTTGACCCGCTAGCTTGGGTGTCACTTTTCACTCCTGTAGAAGTAATGATGGGAACATTAGTTTGCTTTACTAACTCATGCTTTCCTGATATTGAAGTGCTGAGTTCTGATGTTCTGGATGGTAAATCAAAGGATACCTGCTTGTTTTTAATAGTGGATGATGAGGCACCTAATCTATCTCTTTGGTTGCTAGACCTAGGACCAGTGCTAATGGCATATTCTAACTGTTCCTGGATCCTTTTTGTGAGGACACAGGCATAACCTACTGCCTTATCAAATGGTTTTCCAATTTTGTCTTCTTCCACAACCTCACGAAGAGTGTCAAGTCCATCCCTAAGGTGACTGAGATACATTTGATGGACAGGTCTGTTGTTTCTCATGGGAAATGGAATAGGCCCCACATCAACATCATGTATTTTACAAGCAAAGACCTTTGATGAAACACAATTACAAGATGTACTTGGCATTTTTCCTTTCACCTGAGTCTTAAGATTCTCAATCTCATTTAACAAAGAAGTTATCTTTTCATTATGACTATTTCTTGTAACTTTAATTGAGTCATATAACTCTTTGTAGTGCTGTTTAATCTTAGAATTTTCTTCTCGAAAACACTCATTTTCATAATGTAACTTGTTTATGGTGTCTTGAAATTGAAAATTCTGAGAATCTGAAGACGAAGGTTTATTGGTTCCATACACATCACACTTGTTGGACTTCAATTGGGCAATTTGAGCCCTCAACAGTCGAATCGTGTTCGTGTGAGCTTGAATTTTCTCATCCCGTTTGCTTAATTCAAAATACGTATCAAACTCAGGAGCATCCGAAGATGTCTTGGCATTTGATAGTTTACATCTTTCTTCTAAGTGTTGATATTTTAATTGTAAGTTAAGATAATCAACCTCTAGTTTAGAAAAACGTTTGACCATGTTATCATGGTCATCATTTTGAATTTTTTCAAGCAGTTTCAAATTCTCCCCCTCAAGCTCCACAACACGATTCTGGGTAACATTTAAAGCCATAGCATACTCATGATATTGATAAGCAGATAATGCAGAATCAGTAGCAGTAAAAAATACATCTTGTGCAATACATCTTGCAATCAAATTTTCATTAGTGATGAGTATGTTTTTCCTTTCAATCTCACGGCTCTTAAGTTCTATTTCATATTCAGTTACCTCATTTTCCATATCTTTAAACACTTTTTTCATTTCATTTATTTATGTGTGAAGGGCTGTTTGCATTGCTTCAAAATGCTCTTTCAGTTGTTTAAAGAATGGCATGACCTCAGTCAAGTAACACCTTTTAGCATGTTCAAAACACCTTTCCCCCTCAGTAATTCTAGTTGGTGTGATTCTCTTCTTACATGTATTATCAAAATCAGCAAATAGTTGCCAAAGCACGTATAAGCTAATTAGAGTTTTGCTTTCTGTGGGAAGAGATAGAGGAACCAAATGTCTAGGTGTATTGGGAGGATACACCGTAATGGACACAACTTTCCTAATGAGTGGGGTATTGGCTTTAAGTTTTTCTTCCTTCATTTTTTTCATGTCTTGTTTCCAAAATATCTGTTCAGGTGTTAACTTCATTTGAGGTACAAACACAGTCAACCGATTTTCCTCATAATAATCATGGGGTTTGATTATTACTCGGTTGGCTATGCATTCAGGATCCTTCATTTTCTCATTCATTTTTTCTCTTTTTCGCATTTCTATCTCATCAGCCTCATTCAAGGATACAACCTCAGGTGGTTCATGATTGGGCATAAGCATCACATTGGCATCATATAATGCAGGTTGGGCTACCTTAGCAATCTTAAGAAGAGCTAATTGAGATTCACCTACATTGCTTTCACTATGCTTGTCACTTAACTTTCTGTGCTTATGAATCATTTGGGCAGTCTGTCTGGTTTGGTCTTGTGTGTACAACTTATCCTCAAGCTTATTCTTTAAGGTTTTGAGTCTAGAAAAATCATTTAAGAGCTCTTTTTCTTTTTCTTTGAATTCTAGCTTTAGTATACTTATGCAATTTTGAGCATCCTGTTGTTGCTTAACAGATAAATCCAGCTGATTTTTCAAAGAATTTAACTCTTGTTTTAATGTTTCCTCTCTTACCCTAGATTCTTTCAAAAGAGTACACATTTGATCTTCCATTTTCTGCTCACGTGCATTCAGCTCAAACTTAGCGCGCTATTCATACATAGCTACTAGTTCCTCATATATGTTTAGCCTAGTGATCAAGTCATCATGTGGTGCAAGTACAGTGCTTTCATGTTTCTTACATGCATTATTTACTTCACATGTATTTTCTAAGGCACACAAGTCATCAACAACACAAGCATTATTATCCACAGAAGATTCGCCATCTTATACATCAGGCACATTTTTGTGAATCAAATATTGTTCATATGGAATCATATTGCTATTTTCCATGTCAACATTATTTGAGTCAGAGACAATTGCCTGTTGTACTTCGTTGGGAAACTTTTGTTTATCAACTATTTCATATGTGTCATATAGTCTTAGTACCTCAGAAATCATAGAAGCATTTGAAGAACCAGCTTGTCGAGATGGAGAGGCCAATGATGATAAATTGGCCATGAAGACAGTTTGAGCAGTTGGTTCTTCATCCACATCAGAGTCAAATGCATCACAATCATCAGCTTGAAAGATATTAGGATCATTGAGTGCCAGATCTTGGACAGGTTGCTCATCCACATCCGGATCAAAAGTATTACCCCCATCACCAGCTAGAAACAACAATTCTTCCTCATCCAATACCGCTCCATTCTCTTGAGCCTGCATCAACAGCATCTTGTCCTTGAAGTAATCTGAGTTCTGAGGACGTTTTGGTTGATTGCAGTTTCTGGCAATGTGTCCCAGACCTCCACAATTATAGCACTTGAGCTGTTTGCCTTGCCCCTGGTTGGTATTCCCTGCTCTGTTCTGCATAATACCTCGACCCATGTTTCTTCCAGCTCTCCCTTGCACATTTTGAACCACAATTTTTCCATCCTCCACCATTGCAAGATTGCGCGGGTTGGATGAATTTCTTAACTGATTGTTGGTCTGAGGGAGAGAAGCTTTGAACTGTTGAACAAGTAATGATACTTGATTGGTGAGGTTATCCAGCATTTTGTCAGTCTGAGTATAGCCTGAGTCAAGTTGAGGACTCATAGCAGATGATGGTGATTGAAGTTGAGGGTATCCTTGGTTGGATGATGGTTGAGTGTTTGGTACAGCAGTTACCATAAAGGCCAGTGGATCATTGGAAGTTGAAGGATTCAACTTTTCTCTTAGCACCCGATCAAAGAGAGCATGCTTCTCATGTTGTTGGAGATAGGCATATAGCTGTTCATAGTTGGTGTCCCTCAGACCTTTTTTTAGTTTGACAGCAGTGACAAATCTGTCCCATTCTGGAGTCATGTTGTTCACAAACTTGGAGTTAAGTTGGATGTTGGGCATCGTCATTCTGATTATCCTTATGTCATTTACCAACTTATGGAATCTCACATAATAGTCTGTGATATTCTCTCCTGAGTTCATTTTGAAATGTTCAAATTCATCATACAATTGAGATTCCTTGTCTTCCTTTGTGAGTTCTGACCCAGCTAACAGCATCTTCACATTGTCCCATACTTCCTTGGCTTCTGTGTGGAAGTTGATGAGTTTGTAGACATCCTTTGGTAGACCTTGAATGATGATATTTAAGGCTCTAATGTCAGCATCATACCTCTTCTTTTCCTCCTCAGTAAGATCATTGTAAGTGCGAGGTCTGTCAATACCAAGTGTGACTGTGCCATCTTCACCAGTAGTCACAGCATCTCTGGTAGTACCCATCTGAAATGGTCCTTCATCAATGGACTTAAGGATGTTTGCCCCATTTTCTTTCCCCAAGCAATAAAGCCGTATTCTCTGTGCCCACGACTCATAGTCTGTCCTATCAAGCATAGGAGGACGGGTATCGGACCCCGCTGCTTGAATGTCATCTGATGCAGTGCTAGTCATGTTTATAACAAAGTATACGGGATTTTACAGTTCTTGTGATTTAACCGAGAAATTGAATCTTTCGCGGGACTTTCTAAAATCACCAAGAAACGAACCGTAAACTAGAAGTTACTCGCTAATTAGAACAATAGATCTTAACTCAAGAGAACTCAAATCTCAATTGATCAAAACGCAAGAAGTCAAGACACCACTAGTCAAATCGCAACAAGACAAATCGCAGGATTATCAAGTCGCAATAAGTCAAATAGTAGCTAGACAAATCGCATACAATCAAGTTGTAATTTGAGAGCTATGAGACAAAACGCAATGTTCAATTTGCAGGTACACAAGTCGCAACACTCTGACACAAAACGCAACAGACAAATCGCAACCTCTGATGATACAAATCGCCACAGACAAGTCGCAACTTCTGAGTATACAAAACGCTACAGACAAGTCGCAACTTCTGAGAACACAAACTGCAACAGACAAGTCGCTACTCTGAGAACACAAAACGCAACAAACAAGTCGCAACTTTGATTAACACAAGCCGCAACAGACAAGTCGCAACCTTCTGAAACACAAACCGCAAGTCACAAAAAGACAAAGCTATCACTATCAAGGACAAAACGCAACTTCACTACACGCCAGACAAGTCGCTATCGTAGCTTTTTGTCGTTTTTTGCCAATTCCGGTAAAGAGACAAGTCGCAACTTTGAGGAAACACAAATCGCTACCTTTCTTTACCCCACGAGACACAAAACGCTACTAAGAAACAACCTCAGTTAGGACAAAACGCAACTAAGAACACAAAGTACTACCCTTCGAATCTTCCAAAAACAGCCACACCAAGCCACAAAATGTGATTCCAAGCACCAAGAACAACTCCTATGTTAACCCTAAGCTCGAAAGTACAAGATCTAACACCTTCTACCAACAAAACAAGGCGCAAAATGGAATTTTTATGAAAGAAGCTATTCGAACCAAACTAGTCCCAAAACACCACGAATTTGTGAATAAACCCTTATGTGAACCTAACCATGGCTCTTGATACCAATTGTAGTATATTCACAAGCCAAGAAACACAAGTTTGGGATCTAACTTTGGATCGAATGGAAGAAAGAATTAGAGAGAGAGATGTGGAACCTTAGAGAGAGAAACAAAGAAAGGAAAATGTATTAAACTTTGTGAAGGTCCAACCCTCTCCACATGAGGAGAGGGCTATTTATAGTACTTGATATTACTAGCTAGTTTGCCCCTACCGGGCTGTGGAGCAAGCTGACAATGGGTAAAGACCCGACCCACTCCACAATAATAATTATAACTAATCTACTACTAATATTACTAGTTATGCTATGAGCTATTTAACATAAATGAGTGCTCGGGGTGACCGAGTCTTCAACTGAATATTTATATTCCTAACACGAAGGTTCAAGCTAAGGTCTATTTGCTTATAACTACGGATTTTGTGTCACTAATCCTAGTCAAAGTCTAAGGAGACTTAATGGTCTTTGTTTAAGAGGTTAGTCAAATACATGATGTGTTTTTCATTTGACGAGGTATTGGTTTCAAAACTGTGATGTTAGGTTAATAAGGTTTGAAACACTTGTGATTTTGTGAACTGGTTTTAACTAGATGGTGTGAACCTACATGTTGGTATTTGAGGATGTAAGAAACATGAGTACATGTTCTTTAATGCGAAAAGACAATTATGTGAATGAATTTCTCTCCCCCTTAATTGGTGGACATTCAACATAATCTGTAATGAAGAAAGTGTTGTAGGTTAATGAGAGCGATGAGCTTGGTAATGTTTTTGGTTAGTATACAACGAACTTCATCCTTGAAGTCATATAGCTCTTCTCTATCAATGCGAGATAATCGCATGACGAGGCATGTGGTTTCCTTATGGGAGATGTATTGTTAAAACTAAAAGATGATGGAGATGTTGTTAGGAAAGCGGAAGCAATAATGCGAGTTGGAAAGAGGTTGATTGAAAGATACAAAAACACAAATTTCAAGCCTCTAAAACTTAATCCTATTAGCTTTAAGAGATATATGTAAGAGAATGGATCCCATAGACATATTACTAATCTACATAGCAATAAAGGGATTACAATTATGCAAAAATAGGCATAACAAAGTGAAATAACAAATAATTTGTTATCAACCTACAAGATAAAAATCTTAATGACAAAAGATGTAAATATCATCAGATAACATCTTATATAAACAAAAACAAGTATTCAGCTACTAGACAAAAAGCTATTCAGCTACTAGACAAAAAGCTACCACATAGCATCAAGACAAATAATCATATTGCAAGAAAATATGACATTGTTTGATATACTGCATTGTGAAATTATTTTGATGTTAGGCTTAGTTACTTAAGCATACTTACCCCTTAATTAACACAATGATCTAAAGAAAAACTTTTAAAAGTTTATCATACTAAAAGCACTTTGACAAATTGTAAGTGCACACATAGCAACCAAAAAGTGTGACAAAGTAACAAAAAAAAAAAAAAAAAAAAAAAAAAAAAAAACCCGATAGATTCATGCAAACCATTCTAATATTTTGGAAGCATTCATCATTTAGACTATCCTACGAAAAAGCTCAATGAATGTCAACTAAATACAAGAGCTATCTAACACCAAGTATTAAAAAGACATATAGTGAGTTAACAAGTAATACGTTAATCTTGCGAAATAGCATATAACGAAAGAATGAACATATCATACAAATCATGTTAACATGAAGCATATAAGCATGCAGACAAAACCTTTCCAAGGTTTACTCATTCGATTATCAAATAATGATAACGTCAAGATACTAAATCAAATTAAACAAATGACATGTAATTAACACATGTATGTGTAATGCAAGTGATTCTAAAGAAAAAATCACATCTACTATTTGTTTGATTAATATTCCTAAGACAAGATAAAATATCATCTTTTAATACTTACTTTAGGCAAGTATAGGAATAAAGATTTTTCAAGTTGGAGAATGAATATGAGACTATCACTAGCGGTGCTCAATTCAGGCTAAACACGACCATTTTTATGGGTGATTCCACATACCCAACTTCTCTGCTGGAAGCAATTTAACCGTTAGGTTAAATTGAGTTTCTAGTGCAATAGGTTCTCCAGTAGTCATTCTCATGTCTGAAAGATAGGAATTCCTATTTTTTCCCATCGAAGTATAAAAAGGTGATAATTTACCAAGACATGACTTAATGAGACTCAACTATATCTATTAAAACTAAGGTGATGAAAATGTCATGTTTTACACGAGAATATGTGTTAACATATTTTAATCTTGTGTTTGGAATCTAAGGTTATAGCATGATCTAATGGATAACATTTTTTATGTTGAGTATGTGTTATGAAAGTGATTTGATCGTCTAAGACCAAGAAATGTGTTTGCGTGTAATAATGAACTATGTTAAGAACGTTCTCAAGAAAGTTCTTTAAACAAGAATCTAAATAAAGTTACCAACTTTAATAGATCTTGTGTATGCTCCAGAGATGTGGATATGCACAAGGTTTGAGCAAGGTTTGGTTATGATGTACGCTTGAAAGGAAATAGATACGTATGGTATCTTTCAACAAGTAAGATTATCTCTTGGGATAATGTTATCATGCTCAATGATGAAGAAAGTTCATAGAACTTGTAGATGTTTGTTTAAGATCATTAGTCGATGAGGTGTAATGAAATCTCTTGTAACATAACCATTCATGTTGCAAGGAGAGAATGATGCATATGATATATATTATCCTTTTAACAATATGAAAACCAAACATTTGATATCTTACGCATAATGTTTTCTGAAACATCATATTTTCCTAAATGAAGATATGAATTCAAGGTGTTTGAGTTGGATAGACCTATCCTAATTAATGAAGAGTTCACTTGATTTTCTTATGTATACTCCTCAAGATTCATTGTTACTTGGTGTGCATGAGGTTGGCTTTGAGATTGCATTTTAACATATCTTGTTAAAATGTTGATTTAAGGTTTAATGAAACTTACGCAGAAGTTTAACAACAAAGTATTACCAATACTTTGATAACTTGTGACAGTTGTACAACTTAAACCTAGTGAACAATGATAAACATTGAATGTGAGCATCATGCTCATTTGATGGTGAAGGTTCTAATCCTATAGGTGATATAGTATGGTTGAATATGTTTAACACAAACTTGATTTGATACGAGTGTTTGGACAAAGGGCTTTTTGAGCAATACACTCAATGGATTCAAATGATGGTAAGGATTGTGGAGTTGAGGGGTTTGTTGTGCTATGGGAGTACTTAGGTTTTCATGGATGTTAAAGACAACAAAGATTAATTATTGTGATCCTTTGGTTGGTACAACTAGTGGGTGATGTGATTTGAGGCTTAGGGCCTGAGACAGATGTGAATGTGACGGGGTGATGGTGAAAGTACAAGTGTACTTGGGTGATAGGATAAGTGTTTCAACATATGTTGTTAAAATACTTGAGTGTTGATTCTTTCGGATGTGACTTTTAATGACTACGATTGTAAGTCAAATTTACTTGAATATTTTGGATGAAATACTTAAGTTGTCAATCCTACTTTGTTTAGATTTGATAGCATTCAAGGATAGCAAGACTTGATAATACATCTATAACTTAAGTGTGAGTTATGACTCGATGTAAATCTTAATCGTCTTGAAGAATGACATGTTAGCCAAGTAAGGTAACACATGTGGATGCAAGACAATATCTATAGTCATAAGTAAAACTTGTGATCTATGATATTTTTGCCAACAGTGAGTCTGGATTAGTTAGGGAATTGTCAATTTACAAATCAAGTTAATGGACAAGTAAAGGACAGATGGATGCATTGAATGTGTGTAATGATCATAAATGATCAGTGGTCTACGGACTGCAAGTAACAAATTTCCGGATTCCTTTACGGAGAAATGTATCTTGGATCCTTTTTGTGAAATTTGAAAGTATGGTTAGAGATGATTATCCTATAGTTGCAAGTGAGATGTCCTAATCCTAATTTGAGTGAACATCAGTGAACATAATCCTAGTGATATAAGTGAGTGATCTCAAGTGAGGGATTAAACGAAAATTTGAAAAACTAGCTGTTAGTTCTGGCGGAACCAAGTTATAACAAAGGCGGAGCCCAGTTTTTGGTTTCGCGGAATTCATGAGTTGATTTTAGGCGGAGCCAAAGATCTCAACAGACGAAACCATAAATTTGGTTCCGCCATTTCTGCCAAATGGAAATTCTTAACAGAGGACATGTCAAAATCCCCGATACCCGTTCAATTCCCGAAGATTGTCCTAAAACATATGCAACTACTTATTTGTGATTGATTAAAACCAAAAACACAAGTTCTAACACATGTTTGCACATAGATCAATCTGATGATAATAACTTACCATAAATGGATGTTAAGCCAAACAGTGGCTTAAACATGGAAACTTGATAACATCAAAATGTTATCGTCCTGCATTGTCACGGTTAGTTCACATGATAATTCAAAGATAATTTTCTATCCTATGACAAGACAAATACATTAAACATCATGATTAGAAGCAAATGAACCAAACACCTTTTTCAAAGATACTACATGTTTACACATTTTAACACATGAGCTAAAGTTTGTGCAAGACAATACTTTTCAAGACACTAAACTAGTTTCACTTAGTTCTCATTCCTAAGTAAGTTATGCAAGGTTTTCACATAACATATGCAAACAAAAATATCTAAGTCTATAAGTGAAACAAACACAGTTTATCAACTTATTGCACAATATCTAGCAAATGTCCTATTATGCATAAAACAAGCAATTGATAAACAAACAAATAAGTATCATGGCAAAACACTTATGTATTACAAATAAACAAGTACAATCACACCTATCAACAAGCAAACAACATGTATGTAAACAACTAGAACAAGTAGTCACACAGCATAAAAAAAATATACTTTTCGTCACTTTGTGTTTAAAAATGACGATGTATACCAAGCTTGATTTGTTTCCTTTATATAAACCAAATTCTTTAATTTCAAAAGAAATCATATCAATGTTCAAAGGATACCAACTTACATTACCTGACTCAAAAGTTTAAGTTACTGTGTCAAAATGAAACTTAATATTTTGAACAGATTGTAGTATTTGATTTGTTTTTCCTACTTCAATTTAGATTTAGGACATGAGATTATTTTTAAATGAAAGTAGACTTAATTCCCCTCAATGACCGTGAAATGGGAGCACTCCCTAGCAACACAGTCAAGAACCCGAAACTAAACGTCAACGCCATCTCGTCGGTTTCTTCTCCTAGTTCTTGTCCACAATATTATTCGGTCAATTCCATGAGCACGTGTTTCAAACAAATCCAAGTCGTTCAAAATGACCAAGAAGTTATGATATCCAAATTGGTCAACAACATAGTTGAAACACCTCCCACTCAAAACCTTGACAATGAATTCAAGGAGCTCCACCTTGAAAGTCCGGTTATTGATGTGTTGGATGAGAAGAAGCTCAAGTTAGGCGAAAAAGGGACCGCCTTTGTTTAAAACAAGCTACCTAAGAAGTTAGATGATCCGGGCTTATTTGTTCTACCTTGCAAGATCGGTAATTCGGAGGCTTATGACACATTAGCCGATCTTGGATCAAGCCTTAACCTACTTCCGTTACCTCTCTACACCTCTCTAAAACTAGGAAACTTGAAGAAACCGAGGTGATAATAGGCTTAGCGGATGGGAGTGTTGCTTACCCGGTTGGAGTAGTCAAAGACGTGTTAGTACACATTGGAAAACTAACCATTTTAGCCGATTTCCACGTCCTTGATATGGTTAGCGACCCTACATGCCCCTTGTTGATAGGTAGAGGATTTTTAGCGACCGCTAGTGCTATGATTGATTGTAAGGAATCTAAGATAGCGGTAGGAGAAGGTGATACTTGGTCAGTCTATGATGTGAAGAAACATGCTTATGATACTAGTGATGAACCAGCACCCCATTGGTTAGAATTAAATAGGAGACCATCTAGATATGGACCTTGGATTGATAGAGACTTCATAGGACCCCAACGCCCATTTTACCTAGAAGAGGACTTTGTGAACCGAACACATGCGGTAGAACAACTCTTGGCTAGGGACACCGAATTGGATCCATTTGAAGACCCTCTAGTTTTTAGGAAGATGATTGAGTTCCTAGGAGTTTTGCCAATTAACCTAGGGATGAATAAGTGGACTTGTGAGGACGATGATCATAAGTGGGAATGGGACAAACCACCCAAAGATGGAGATGGGTCATGGCATATTAAGATGACATTGTATGACCCGGATGGAGAGAAGTTTGAAAAGATATATTGTACTAAGCGGACCAATAGGAAAGTTCAATCCAAGCTTAACCCTAAAGACGTCCTCGATGACGAGCTCACTTACATAGGGTAGAAGGACTTTGAGTCTAGCTACGAGACTCGTTAATAAAGAAAAGCGCTTCTTGGGAGGCAACCCAAGCTTTATTTGCTTTATGTGTTTATTTATTTGTTTGCTTGATTTTATTTGCTTCCGTATGTATGTTTAATTTTTATTATTATTGATTCATGCTCAAAACTAAATTATGAAAATGCTTTATCTTGTTTTTAACTTCGTCTTAACTACATATAAAGGTATTTTGCAAAAGTTAAGTGTAAGGGAAATCCAAATCGGTTTATTAGAACACAAATGAACATGAATCGTAATAATATTAAATTAACATACATATTAGTATTTATTTGATTCAAATGCTTGTATCGAGTCATAATGATGTTTTGCAGGAATTCCAGGAAGTAAGGAATAGGTTTTTCCAGAAATTTTCTGAAAACTTAACATGAGAATTCTGTCAGATCATTTCTGACGGCGTCAGGCTTTACAACCTGACGGCGTCAGGTTTTAATTTTCTAAAATTTTTGAAAGTTTTGTTTTCATAAAAAGTTTTTATTAAATCTCTAACTTATAATCTCCAGGAATCTGCAAAATAATCATTCCACAAGCATTATATCCTTATATATAGATTTATCCCGCCGATGTTATGCAGGTTTTCGTGTTTGTTTTCTCAGGTTTAACAGGTTATTTTGGACAAGGAGATGTATGTGGAATCAAGCTTTTGGCGATGCATTAGTCTTGGAGCTTCTACATTCTCTTGGAAGAAGATCTAACCATGTTACCTCTTTATCCACCGAACGAATCAGGGGAGTATTTGATTTCATTCTTTTACCTTTTCACTTTTACATCTTGTTATTTGAACATTGGGGACAATGTTCATCTTAAGTGTAAGGGGGGGTAAAAATACGATACTTTAGAGAATGCAATTACGCTTGATTTTTGTTTGTTTAATGGTAGATGTGTAATAAAACTGAGATAAATACCTGTTAGGGCAATTTTAGTGCCAAATTTAAAATTTTTTACGACATATAGGAGTGAAACTTTGATCTTAATGAGCATCTCATGGATAGGAGTTATATGACTAGCACAAAAAACTGTACCACTAAAAAATTTTCCACCCCAAATATGTGAGGTTCGCCCCTAGAATTGGTAGGAAAAGCATTTATGCTATGATGTGTGTACCGGTAGCACTTAGATTCTAGAACTTGCGTTAGGACCATTCCGAGACCGCCAGTGAGACTACATTCGTGTAGTTAGGATTGACTACATGATAAGAGGCATTAGGATTAACCCATTGTTTTACACCTGTGTTTTTGTTATAATTACATTGGCTACATTGGTCAAGTAATTCTCCCACACCCTTTGCGTTGTACTCATTTTTAGTACACGATACCCCTAGTACACCCCTCAGAGCCTATCTTTTCGTTTCTAACTTTAAGCATTTTACTTAAAGGAAGAATTTGTTTACACCCCACTTAAATGTACACCCAAATCGCCTTAGCCTACCTTGTGTGCACTCATCTTTAGTGCATTATTGTGACAGCATTTGTTTAAACCCTTAGTTAATTATCTAATTGATTACATGGTTGCTAAGTCGAGTCATATCCTTGTACATATTGTTTTGGGACGATTGGGACTCATGGGTAAAGTACTAGTGTAATGGAGTAATGGGGAAGAACAACATTATTACCCCCATATGTGCTAAATATTTTAAAAAAGTACTCCAAGTGTTTCGATTATCTTAATTCGAGTCATTAGAATAGTAATTGTAAAGTTATGTAAAAGTTCAAGTGTAAGGGGAATGCAACGCCCCTATGATGTATTATTTTGGATGGTAGGGCAAGAGTGTATGAAAAAAAAATCAAGAAAAATACAAAAAATGAGAAAAAGAAAATAGAAAAAACATACGGACTACCATCCCGTTTCATTTTATGTGTATTTTATGTTTTTGTTATTTTGTTTTTAGCTTAAGTCGAGTCTAGTCTTGGCTTAGCAACGCCATACTATACATGTAATTAATCAAGATCTTTAACTCGCCACCAGTAAAATATCCCTTATCCAACAAAACCGTGTTTATCATATCCCTACACCTCACGTTATAACCCATTTAAAAGCCCTCTTTGATAGTTTATCTTAGGTGCTTACGCCTAGTGGAGGAGGTTTTCGATCCTTTCCCAAGCCTATGGTAATCTATTTGCTATGACAGGTAGTGAGAGATATTATCCGTTTTCATTTATGAGATTTATTTTGATGACACCTGAGAGATGTGAGTATCTAAACACTACTTGTGAGGTGCTAGTTTGTAATCTCCGTGCTTATTATGATTAAAGTGGAACGACTATTTATTGTAATTACTTTTATATTAGCATTAAATGACCCCTAACTTGTATTTTGATTAGAATAAAAGCGCATTTGCTTGAGGACAAGCAAATCTCAAGTGTAAGGGTATTTGATGAAGCGAAAAGTGTACCGCTTTTAGGGGGTCATTTAAGCCCTAAATCGTATTTATTTGATCAAATATTGCCCTAAATCGTTCCTTTTGTCATTTTAGGTACTTTGGAGAAGAAATCTGGAAAAAGAAGCATTTTGGACGTTTTTGGAGCATAAAAGTGAAGAAAACGACAAAGTCTCAAAATCGGCTGGAAAAGTACCTTTGACGGCGTCAGGGATTGTTCCTGACGGCGTCATGGCTTGGCAAAAGAGGTGGATATGAAAAATACACATGATTAGCCAGAGAATTTTACAAAGGAAATCTGACGGCGTCACCCTTTAAGGTGATCAAGGCCATCACGGTTTAACTTAACGAGAGACGGCGTCAAGCCCATTTCTGACGGCGTCAAGCCTTGATAAGCCAGAGCGGATTTTGGAGCACTAAAGAGGGACGGCGTCAAGAAGGCCATCCGGAAACCCTAGACACGGCGAGGTGACGGCGTCAAGATCTACAACGTGACGCCGTCAGCCACTAAACTCTATATATAGTTTTGCAATTTTTTGTCATTAGTGTGCAACTTTGTGAGGAGAAACCCTAAGACGAATTTCTGCAATTTTTAAGGGTTTTCATACCCTTGGATCTCCCTTGTTTAATTGAAGATAAATATTCATTTAATCAATCAATATGTCTATGTGTTGTTTGATTACATCTTGTTCTTGTCTTTTAATTAACATGCTAGGCTAGATTTATCTTGTGTTTGCTTAGATCTAATGAAACCTAACTATTGATTATTGGTTATTAGTGTGTTATTTATTGTATTGGATGATTGTTTATCGATGTTAGGCTTAAGAAAACTGGCTAACTTCCTATACGGTAACTTGCTTGAACGTCTTAAGAAACATGAACCAATGCGTACTAGGTTTTTATGGTTGTATTTAATGCATGAGCGAATTCTAGTGATCCCATGTTAGGAGCTTCTTAGCCGGCTCGACATAGGAGTGAAGTAGGAGCTTGTAGAGTTGGGGAAGTACGTACGCCACCCCACGATTGGTATTAAGGAATACACCCGTCATCCACGCAATTAATACACACTAATCAACCGGTAAAAGATAGTTAGGGAGTAAGGAAATCTAAGTAAACACATTTCTCTCCACATAAGTTTCACAACCTTTTCATTTTCAGTTATTTTATTTTATTTGCATTTGTAGTTATTTGGGTTAGTTGACTAGCAACTAATTCCGCCACTCCTTCAAAACCGAGATTTTACTTGCTTTCATAAAAACATAAAAATACAAAAAGAATCTTCCCTCACCCTTAGACCTATTAGAGTAGTTTTTCAATCCTAACGACACTATTCCCTGTGGAGAACGATCAATCCCCCGTACTTACCACTACACTATACTACATCGGTCAGGTACACTGCCTGGTGGGGTTGTAAGCCTCTTGAGATCCCTCGAGAGGTAAAACCTGTTGTAAGGTCGCAAAACCACGCATCAGTAACATTATGATCATTATGAAAAGGTTGATTACTGTGTGTTTCTACATGGTTTACTAATGATCTAAATGTATGCAAAGGGTAGAGGGAATGTATGTTCAAGTTGGATAAACAATGGGTAAATAATGGGCTGCTATTTATAGCCAACAGGAATTTTGCCCCGCGGATTTGGCGGATCCAAATAAAGGGATCCGCCCTTTATGTTGTTTGGTTCCGCCGGAACATGACAGCTAAGAGCTTTACAAATCTTTCCATATCTTACCATATCTTGCCAAGATCTTACAAAGTCAACTACATTGCTTCAAGATCTTCCCAAAATATCTTTCTAAATCTACAAGGTATCTAAATGATGTATGCAATGATGTCATGAACATATTTTCATTTTAATTCTTAAAATGTAAATAATGTAAATGTATATATGTATGTCCTATGTATATACTAGCTTAACTAATATATGTTTACCAATATGTGTCATGTTAGTTTGACACCTAAAGTGTACTTATCCTATTAATCTTAGGAAACATGATATACAAGTAAAAGTACTTGTATATGCAAAATGTGAAATGAGGTTCTAAGTAGAATGGTTAGTCTTTTTAAAATACTTAATGACCTAGCCGTATTTTAAACATTCTAAATGGTTTGTTAAGGATTTGATCATAATGCCACATAACAAACATGTACGAACCTGTGTTGTGTCATACGAGGACTCGAGAGGTGTTGAATGTATGTTGAGACAAAATAAGATTACATCTAACTTGTACATTTTACGTTATGTATCAAGTTACATGTTTGTCATCAATCAAAACAAACGAGACTGCTTGCACTAACAACTTAATCTTCTAAAATTCAAGAAACTGCTTTCCCGACCTCCAATAACCATGAAATTTATATATTCAGAAAGTAGGAAACTTAAAATTAATTTTAGACTCAAGAATCATAGAAAAACACGTTGGCATCATCAAATTAGACATCCCTCAATCCGACCCAATTTCTGGACAGCATCACATCAATTCACAAACAAAACCCTAACTAATTTAATCTTGCAATTAATCGTACAAACGCCTAATCTAATTGTTCTAAACATCAATATACTACAAAATTACAGATTATTAGTCATAATTTACAATCCCTAATTCCATCCATGCAAGTAACATAATTAGTTTAAAAGATTAAAACTTAAAAATTAAAGAATTTAGAAGATGAAACTAACCGAAGATCGAAAACCCAAAACCCTAGATCGATCTTTTTTTTCTTCTTCTCAGAATTCGGTCGTTTGGCAGTATGGGGGGATTATAGGTCGATTAGGGTGATAATATGGAGGGATAGTTGGGCTAGTTTGGGTTGGATTAGAATTGGGTAAGTGTTTGGGCTTTTGTAAATAAAATAACTCCTAAACACTAACACTACATTAATCGGCCCATTCTTTTTATACATTTATTTCATTATCTTAACAAACGATATTTGCAATACTTATTTATTTAGTTAAACTTAGGATATAATCAAAATGAATATTTGAAAAAAAATGTTATTCAAATTTTAGGGCGTTATAGACAATAAGTGACTTAGTTAAAAAGTACTTGTGTTATAAAGCATGCAATTGGCTTGAAAATCTATTTCACCATTAAGTTGACTTAGTTGGTAAATAGGTAAGCCAAAAGGAGTATAAGTTTATCTTAAATATTGTTAGATTGTCTCACAATATTAGTTCTAATGAAATACCACAAGTTTATGGTGTGTTCAATTAGGAGAATCAAACTCTATTGGTATCGTTTGATTAAAGATAACTATAACTTCTTTTCTTCCAAAAGGTTATCAAGGTTAGAAAATTGAGTATGGATTGTATATACTCAATAAGACTCCAACCTAGAAGATTAATAAGACACCATTTATTGTGGAATGTGATGAATCACATTAAGTCTTAAAATTGAAGTTCTTAATTTGTTAAACAACTTATGAAGTAGGATATTAACAAACTAATGTAAGAAACTGTCAATGTGTATTTGTAATGTCCCAAAAGAGAACAATATGGGGTTGCTCTACTTGCTAAGTATTTATAGATAGTCTATAAACTGCAAAAGGTAAGTGGGAGGTTTTATCTTGAAAAGATAAAATTACAAGATGCATAATCTTCTAAAAATACACTAGTGAAAGTCATGATGAGGATTAAACATGTTAATGTTAAATCTCAAGATGATGGAATTCTCATTCATAGATCCGCAAAGATATCTCAAATATTTGAATAATATGTTGAGGATTATGAGTTACAGGATTATGGTAAACCTGTTGGTCATTAAGATGAATTGTAAATATTGAATTTGGCAAATTACTCATACTATGAATGTTTAGATGCAGTCCATAAAGATAACTAGTTTTGGAAACTTAGTTTATCTTGAACTCTATAGTTAGACTATAGAATGAATATGAATTTCTTCAAAGGGAATGAAAATCCTAGAGGTTTAAATCTTTGTGTAGAAATCATATGGACAAATTTTGTAAACATATTTAATGTATGGAAAGATTATTAATCACACTTAAGCAATTAACTGTGATTGAATATTCTTTCTAGGCACATTAAATGTTTAAAGATTATGATTGCCATTCTTAGTTTCATTAATATGAAATTAACAATGGAATATCAAAACTCTTTCTTGAGTAATTACTTGTGCGAGGACGATAAGTAAACAAAAGGAGTATTTGAATTCAAATAATCTTTGAAAGTATACAAAGTGCAATAATTCATGAATGGATTAATGCATGCATCTAGGAGATATACTTATGTTTAATTATTAAATCCAAATTTTGATTTATAATTAAAATAAGTTAATTCCTTAGTATTCTTGAAAGCTAGTGGGAGTGTTATATTTATTTTCTTATTTCATATATGTTGTATAACATATAGGTAGTAACATTCCATAAACGTTAAACGTTAAGTCTTAGTTTGGAATGAAACTTCACTTGAAAATTTAGAAAATAAACATACAACCTTGGAATATATGTTTATTGTTATAAACATAAGCGATAAAATAATTGATTCTAATAGAACATGATATACTATTAGAAAGTCTAAATTGATACATATCTTTGAAAAGATATAACATGAATGAAATCAAGTTTGGCACAAGGATTTTTCATGTACATCATGTTATTTGTTGTATCATGCTTGGATGAAAGATGATTTGACAACATTGATATCTAATTGAAAGTTATTAGATAACTAAGTGTAATGAATATGGTTGGATATAGAATTACATCCTCAGCCTGGAATTGCTCCTAAATTCTAAGTATGAACCATATGGCAAATTGTTGCGTAATTGTTATAGCCGACAAATCTTGAAAGATTGGAAGGCATCAAACATTACACAATGGATATTAAAGTTTAAGGAAATTTTAAAGAGCATATTGTTGTTTGCATACAATGATGCTAATAAAATTGAGATGACACTCAATACTAGTCATGGTAGGATTTCATTCTTGTTAATGGCCATGTGTACTAGTTATGCTTAACTAAGAGCATAGTTGCATTATACATTAAAGAATTAGAATACTTTAAACTATAAAAGGTTTGATAGTTTAATTGTCATAAATTGGTGGTTAAGGATGTCACGCATTTTATGAAATATTATGTGGCAATATCAAGATAGTTGAATGCACACATACAAGAACTCCACTAATTGAATTCTTGAAATAAGTATTCTCAAAATTCCGATAGATCAAAATTAGTTGATTTATGTCTTGTCAACAAGTATGATGGACATGACTTGAGACATAATTCATTAACTAGAATTATCATGCATTGATCTATTTAGTATTTGGATAAGGGATGTTAAGCAATTATTATTTACAATGAATTAAAGTACTTGGTACGTTTGTTTTCATTAATAATATATTGTCTCCTATATTTGCATGTTTAAATCCGTGAATAACTTATGCTATTCTAAATTGTCCGTTGTCACTTAATGATATATGATATGGGAATATCATTAAATCAAGACAAATATGAGTATTGATAGAATATACTTGAAAGTATATTGATGTGTTGACATGCCAATTTCACATGATATTCAATGAATTGAGTATAGGACTTATCCCAACTTCATGAGTTTACTTTATGGATCTTGTCATCAAGTAAATCATGAATATAGTTATCCTCAGACTTGAGATACCAGATAACTGTCATGGATGTAGTGCATTTCTGTAAAGCAATTTACCGCTATACGTTACTGGTAGCTATAAGGATTGTTTTCAGGAGCGTTGCAAAGTTCATGGGTTATGCTCGTAGTCAAGAGAGAATTTGTTCATTCAAATTTGTTTTGAAGTTTAATACTGTTGGGCCCCTTGTAGGGTTGACAAGATGTTTGCGTGGTCACGCCCAAGATCTATCTGGAATACGTTCAGACGATTTGGTAATCTTGCTCAATCAAAAACAACGAGAAACAGAATGGTTAATAAAGAATGACTAAGATCCATATCTTTATTAACGTAGTATTAGAAACAAAAGGATAAGTATGATGATGAATCATCGAATGGTTTTTCCAGGAGACCACCACCCGAGTTGTACTAGGGGCATTGGCGTGTTGCTAGACGCTAACCAATGTCATTACACTATTAATAGATGTCCAAGTGGGAGCTGTTAGTTTTAATGGACAAATATTAATGTGTGTATGTCCAGAATCGAATCGGGACCACGGGATTGCACACATTACGTATGAGGAATTAATGTATAATAATTAATATATAAACCGTTATGTATTTAATTATTGAAACACAAAAATAACGACTAACGAACGTTAAGTAATTAACGGGAATTGACTAACGACCGTTAGGGAATAAGAGAAGGACTATAGATGAAATTAGAGGAACAAGAAGCTTCCGGAATCCTTAGGGATCCCTTAGGCCGGTCGTATATGGGCTAGGGTTAGCCAACCCATTGCCAACTTGTTCTCCAAGATACTTCATCTATAAATACAAGGCTAGGGGTTATTCATTCTTTACTTCTTGTGCACTAGCTATAACCCTAAAACCTTTTCTTCTTCTCTTTTGTTTTGGTCGATCGAATTAAACCCTAATAGGGTCGATCCACCTTGTTTTATAAACAAAATTGTTTGGTTTATTTTGTGTTTTCAAGATCTAGCAATCTCATTAATTCGGTTATAGTACGTGTGTACAAGATTGTGGATATTAACTCACTATAGTTAATAATCTTGGATTTAGATACAAAACGGTAAGGGGTATCTCGTTAATCCATTCTTGATATTAAAGAAGAAGATTTAAAGTTTGATTCTTGTTGTGCTAGAATTAAAAGGTACTTTCTCTTTATGTTTCGGTTAATTCTTTATATGTTAAAATAGAACCTACGCTTCCGCATGTGTATGATGATTACTTGTTTAATAAATGAACTAGTCATGATTATTAAATTCTAACAATAATACCGTTGTGTTTCTTGGTGGGTTTTCCACTGTTCTGCCACCTAATTTAGAGGTTAGTTGAGTGTTTAACACATGTTTTCCGTAATCAATAATTGATGAAAAGAATTTTGAAGCTTCATTTAGAGCATTTCAATTTTTTTATAAATTTGTTGGATGGTGGTTGTCGGGCTGTGATGATTTTGTCACCCGTTTGAGTCTCAATTTTGGCATGGCATAATCCGGAAGTCATAAAATGCAACCATATTTTGCAGCCAATACAATATCTGAGCCAAGACATAAATATTTTTTTTTTTTGTATTTAGGCAATCCAAGGAATGTCAATTGGACAAGCTAATGTTGGCATGCGGAGGATGGGCAAAATTGATATGGAGGCTTTTGCGATGTGCGCAAGGAGAAATTCAGTTTCTTTTTACAAAAAAATCTCCTTGCACACATCATTGAAGGCCTTCATATCAATTTCTCTCATCCTCGTCAACTCATATTATTCAGTCCACCCGACATATCGTGAATTGCCTGAATACAAAATAATCAATTTCACAGATAAATGTTTCTTCATTGGAGGGAGCTCTTGACGTATATTCTACTCTGAAAGGGGGACATGATCTTTAAATAGTTAGAGCATGTGAGCCGACCTGCTACGACAACTCAGGTATTCCAAAATAAATTCATTTACTACTCTTTTGTTCATTATGTTGTTGTGTTTCGTTTACGTTTCGAATAATGTTTTGAAAAATGTCTATTTGAATCTTCGTTTTCGTTTTCCATTTATCTTTACACTAATTTCGTTTTCTATTTATCTTTACACTAATTTCTTCAGATATTACTATTTAAATTGACATTATATTTAGTTTTTATTTGTAATGGAAAGCTGTAGACCTCTTCCACCTTCACGAGGTGAGGTATATCTATGACAAAAAGCAATGCACGTCTTTCAGAGATCAATAACATATGGCCACGATGAGTATTAAAAGAGGTGACGGCGATGATGATAATGCTAAGTTGTTTAGTTTTAGATTCATATAATTAAAAAGCAAGTATCATTGATAAAATGCACTTACCTACAGAAGGACGGGAGATGGAAGAGAATGTCGTGAAAGCGATTTGGTACAAGTTGTTTCACTATATCCTCTTATGCTTCCCATTTTTCTGTAGCTAAGTTAATTATTTTCACAGATCTTCGCTTTCTGATGATATGAAGCTTAACTATTCTCAAATGAATGAAATCACTCCTTTTTCTTTGCAAAACCGATCTACATTATCATTATTATCATCGATGTCATCAGTTTAATATGATCAGGCACTACTTAATGTGAAGAACGTCGCAACTGTATTTTATTCCTTTTTCGATCATAGTCCGTGCACTTTCATGTTCACTCAGAGCTATGATTGTTTAGTGGTTATATCTAATTGGTTAGCGGATGTTATTTTGGTTTCTTTTTTGGTCTGTGTGCTATTCTTCGATTTGTAGATATGTGTTTGTAATTGTTTAATACTGCCACGGTTTTTGTCCATTTATTACTTGATTTTTTTTTATAATCGGGATTGAGTGTATGCTCATAATTGTTAGATGTAGTGTACAAGCATTCATTATATTTACAACAAATTTACTCTTCAAACATTTAGAGCAATATTGTATACAAACACTCCGCCGCAACACGCGAGTTGGAATCCTCATTGTTACACAAGGATCGAATTGAAAATATGTAACATCTAGTGAAACATTTTTTAATTCACGTGTTTAAATGTGAATTTGAAATGTGCATAGTGTATTACACCACGAATGCAAGGGTTGACTTAGTTTATAGAATTCGGCTTTATAAATTTTCCCTTTATGTTTCTTACTCTTTATGATGTTATTTGTTTTCATAGCTTATCGTGTTATGTGTCTCATGCTTTCTTCATGCTTTCACATAATTTTTTAGCACTATGACACTCACTCTTTCATTTTGTCGGAAGTCTTCTTGGAAGCATTCTTCTTACCTTTTTAGTTTACCCAAGGGTAGTGGTATGATCCGTCTACGTTCTACCTTCTTCATATCGGGCTCTGGTGGGATTGAGTATCGTTGTTGTATTGATTGGCAACGTTTGTAAATAACATACGTGTAATATGTGACACTTTAATATTGTATTCCGTAATATAACGTTTTACAATTCTATAAACAAAGTCAGCCTCTACATTAGTGGTAATACTATTTTAGTAATGTAACTTTATTTGTGAAAATAACCAAATATAGCTTTTTCGTTACTGTTTAACTGATTGACAACGTTTGTATATAACATACGTGTAATATGTGAAACTTTAATATATTACGTAATATAACAATTATCAATACTAAATTATTTTTACTTGCTTACTGTTTTGTAAAGCCAAATTTTTTATAAAGCCGAATTTTTTATAAAGCCAAATGAAACTTCAAGTTTTGTTTCAGACAGTGTAATTTGAGGGACATATATATAAGGGAAAATTCTTTATGTACCCTTAAAGTATAAAGGTACCAACTCCTACTGTTCTCACAAAATTTTTTTTCTTCTAATACCCTTGAGGCGGAGGTCACCCAAAAATCTTGGGCGGATTAATTAGTAATGTGACATGTGTCCCTAGGTGTGTCCCCACCAGGTACACTTTAGCACATGCATTATTTGGGCGACTAGGCCCACAAAACTTGGGCGACTTGATCTTTTTGTCTTTTTCCTAAAAAAGTATGGTCTTTTTTTATTGTTTTCTAGTACATATATCTTGGGCGAATGGGTCCCACTGTTCTTTATTCTTGGGCGACTTGTTATGTATGTAGTACACTTTTAATTTAATTTATTTTATGGGGACTCGTGCCTCTACAAGAATACATTTAAATACACATAAATACTAATAAACATTTAAATACGAATATACACGTATTCTTGGGCGACCATACTTGTATATGAACTTTCTTGGGCGACTGGGTCCCACTTTTTTTAAAATAAAAGTAAAGTCTTCTTAGTCTTTTTATATTATATATTAGTACAAAATATTTGGGCGACTGAGCCCCACTTTTACTTTTTGTTGGGCGACTTGTATTGTTGAGAGTACACATTTAAAGTTTTTTAATTTTTTTGTACTTATAATCTAATTTTTAAAACAAAAAATGTATTTAAAAACAACACAAACACTTTTTATACTCATTATACACACAAAAACAACACAACACTTCCCTTTTACGCTTATCCACTCCCTCTCTAACCAGTCCCCGTTTATCCACTCTCTCGCTCTCAGTCCCCGTTTTCAATAATCAAGAATCAACCACTATTCAACAACTACAACAATCACAGATATTCAACAAACAAAGTTAATCGGCTGTTGGTTTAGATCCAATCGAAACCCTAACGTTAGCTAGTAGACACAGATCGGAATTAGGGATTCGATTTAACTATTTTGAAAGATGGTTTGGGGAAGGGTAAGTAGTTATCTATTTGATTTAGGTTTACGCTAATTTAGGGTTTAGGGTAAGCAATTATATAATTCGTTTAGGGTTTAATTTATTATTTAATTGTTAGTGTTTCTATTTTTTAATGTTTATATCTTGTTTTCTAGTGTTAGGGTTCATTGATGCTTTTTATGGTTGTTTAGAACCCAGATTATGTAATTGCTTATTAATGCTTTATAGTGAAAATGTTTATTGTTGCTTTCTGGATATCTATTTAAGTAAGATGACTGACATGCTAAGAAAATGCACATCAACTTAATACATAACTGTAGGGTGTAATTATGTCTTTACTGCTAGCGTTTATTGCTGGTTTTGGCAGATGTTTTGTTAATATGCTTAAGTTGTTCCGACGTTAGTCGACTAAAATTTATGTTAATATGCGTGATATGTGAAAGAAATTTCAAGTTTTTGTTGCTTTGGAATCCTTTGTGTTTGTCTTTGCGATGACTATCTAAGTGGTATCACATTTATGTGCAATCAGCCCACTTTGTCTTACATTAAAAACATCTAGATCTAATTTGTATTTGTGGAAATGTCTAAAGGTAAAAACATGTATTATGATTATGGTTTTATCCTTAAAAATTAATAATTATGTTTATTCGTTTGTTTTTTACATAATTAATTCTTTTTGTTTTTGTTTTTATTGACTAGATACAAAAGCATCCCCTTTGAAAGAGTTCGAGGATGAACCTGTGAATGAATCTGATGCTAAAGCAGTAGAAGAGACATGTGAGAAGCCGCTTAATGAAGCAGATAACGATTTGTTGTATGAAATTTATGCAGATGCATTTTATGAGGAAAGTCATGGAATTGTAGATGAACATGCATATGTTAATGAGTATCTTGAACGTCCAACAAAACAAGACAAAGAAGCATTAATGGAACTACTAGCCGAAGAAGATAGGGATAAAAGAGAAATGGAGGAGAGAATGAGGCAAGATCGAGAATTTGAAGATTTGCTGTGGAAAATTGAGTATGGGATAGCGGAAACGGAAGACTTTGGGAATTACCGATACGAAACAAACTGGGATGTGCTACTTAACAGATTGAAAGGCCCCATCCATTAACAAATTTTTCATAATTCCTAGACTAGTAATGCATTTTGTTTTGTAAAAATTCATTTTACGTGTAGCATGTTGTTCAGTTTGATGCACTAGTACCATGTTTAGTTTTAATCCATTTTCATATGTAAACTTTCCTGCACTAGTACCATGTACTTTTTTTCTAATTTTCATGCACTTGTGGTTTGTTGTAGTATCTCGTTAACTTTATGGCACTTGGGATATACTTGTAATAGGTCATATCACAAATAAACAGCCATCTACACTATTTGTATTGCTTTATAACTTCCTTCCTTATATTATGCCTGGTCGCCCAAAAATATTAAAGTTAACCAACCACCAAGTGTACTTGTTTAATGATGTGCATATACCATCTAATGTGCTAGTGTATTTATGTTGAGGTCCAATATAAATACAAGGGAACACTTTATACCCATTGTTTTAACCATTTCATTGTGGTTTGTTATACGCAAAACAAGTGAAACTCATGCATTCATCTTCCTCCTCGAGTAGGTCATATCGTAGGAATCAGTACGAATACCACGATGTTGCTAACATGACACATTGCAAATGTAATCCGCCTTATCAAATGCATATCAAAACATCTTGGACGCATAAAAACCCAGGCAGAAGGTACAAAGGATGTCCTATGGATAGATGTGGAGTTTATGGTTTTCTTGACCCCGAGCTCCCCTCCCAATACTACAAAGATTTGTTTTGGGGAGAGCATGAAGAGAAAAAATCACTTCTAAATCAACCAGGTGGTGGTGTTGTGACACATTCAGAAGATTCACCAGAAATAATTGGACTCTTAGAACAAGAAATGAAGGCCTTGAAGAGGAAATCAGAGTTTCATGATACAATCATGCTTTTCTTGGGTTGCTTAGTACTTATGTTTTTCATTGTGTTGTATTTTACGTATTAACTATAATGGTATTATCATGTTAGGACATGGTATTGTCATATTAAATATCTTTTGTTTTCCTCAAATCGCTAGTTTTTATGTTTTTAATCAGGGTTGTGTTGGTTGTATATGTTTTCTATGTTATGTATCTTTTGTTTCGTTCTTGCGTTATTGTCGTTTTATCAAGGACATGGTTAATGATATGATCTTCTTGGGATATAAATTGCATTGGACACACCCAAGTATAAAATTTTGAGCTACCTAGCAATCGAGCATTGCTTTTCTAAACATAAAGTATACAAAAAGTTGTACAAAATTACAGGATACACTACCTGGGTTTGTTTGATACGATTCAATAGTAACCAACCATAAACTAATTATTACATTAAGGTGTCCATACATTACATCTACCAACTTTACATGAAACGACATACTTACAAGCTATACCAGTTTTGGGTCATGACAAATTTTGGGTTGGGAATAAAGAATCTTGTACTTTCAAAAGTATTCCGCCATTCGTTCACGATAAGCTAAACCTACACTTAAAGGTTTGTTTACCTTTAAAGGCATATTATGAGCCAAACGGTAGAGGTTTATAAAAACCCATACACCGCAGTCACCATAAGAACATCCTTGGCTGGGGACATCCTTTCCTTGTTTCCAACTTAATGCATAACCATCCGCTTGTATTCCCTTTGCCTCTAAAACACCCTCGTCTTTAAGGTAGTTTACCAAATACTTTTCAAAAGCAGCTGGCATGGTGATATTCCACCAGTCTCTAGTTCTAGTAAATTTGCGAAGCGAATCGAACACTGTCACAACACCTGTACATAATTGAAGCTCACCTGTGGCCCAGTGCACTCCGGGTTCGTTTATTGGAAAAAGTACCTATGTTAAACGGAAACAACTATTAGCAGTATACATGATGAACAACATAGTGAAAAAAAAGGAAAAGAAAAAACAACACAATTCATCTGAGGGTAAGTTATGATGACCTTTTCGACATCCGTCCAAGGCACTGGATACTTTATACCGTTTGCCCAATATGGTCGTAGCATATTGCCCATGACAGCAGGACAGAAAAATGCACCGGCCATGGCCCAATCGGCATCTGCTGGTCGGAATGTCTACATCAAGTCTACCCATAAGTCTATATGCTGTATTTTCAGTACAGTTAAAAAAATGTTTAAAATCAATAGCCATAGACGATCAAACTTATAGTTAAAAAATTAATCCCATCTTTGTGTTATACGTACCTCGTCCCTAAGCCACCCAGAGCTACAATCATCCATGGCCAATAAACACTTCCAGAAACGGACATTAGCGAGCGTGTCTTCACCACCCCATGGAAACATGAACTTAATGTCCATTTTTGTTTCAATAAAGTTTTGAATCGCATCTGGCACATTCACCTCTGTTCTCTTCGCCTTTGGAGCTCTTTCCAGGTTCTGAAATAAAAATATCATAGTCAAGCATATTTTTTTTCAGTTTGAAGAGAAATATATATTTAAAGATTAACGTCATACAAAAAAAGCGGGAAACACATGTTTAAACTTTTACATACCTCAGCAAATGGTTCCAATGGTGGTATTCCCAAAGTTTGGTCAAAATCAGGCGCTTTAGGAGGGGTTATTTTTTGATATTTGTTTCTGCATGAACGCCTTCGCAAAACTCTAGGAGTAGTGTCAGGAAGATTGGTATAAGGGGAGTTGTTATATTTTCCTGTTTTCCTCTTTCGTTTATTGGCATTGAAAATAGATCTTACATTTTGCACAAGTACAACGTTCACGTCAGCCGGGAACGTATTAGGAACCTGTAAGAAATTTACGTATTAGCTCATAACATAAGTCTACATTTTTTTCTAGTGCATTTTTTCTATACATTTGTCTTTTGTCATCTGGCTAATTAGACAAAACCAACTATCATGATTGACTGGGATTTTATTTTCAAAACATCTATCATAACTGCATCTGACCCATTTTTTGTGGCTTGGGTTTTGCTAAGGTTGAGTGGACAAAATATGCACTGTGTACATGTGACTTACTGCATCAAGTGGACTATGAAATTGCTTTTCCTATTAAATAGTGGACACATGGCTGATAAATTTTACATTTCATTCTAGCAATAGAGAGTAAATTGATGTCTTTATTCAGAGGCTCAAGAGTATGTTACCATTGTGAGACGCATGTTTGTGCACTCATTAATCGTTTCACTGAAGGTTGTGGCATTAGTGCATCAAATATATAGTATTCTGTTGTCGCAATATGTATGTGCGTGGTGTCATTCCCCAGTTTTCTAAGGTGTTCTACTTATGTATAATATTGTACGTGTGTCGTTTGTCATTGACTATATGGGTTGTAATATATAAGTGCATGCTACTTATTAAATAAATCCATGTTTACTTCTTCTTATATTGGTTTGGATTTAAACAATAAAGGGATAATGATAAAAAAAAATTAAAAATAAAATAAATAAATGAAGAATACCTGTAGATCGTCATTTTCGACCTCCACATCAATGCAAATAACTTCATCAACGTCCGCACCAGGTTCTTTTGTTTTATCAACATCGCCAGACAGTTCTTCTGATGCCTTTGACAGGTCGAACGACGGTTCTTCATGTTTATCCATGTCAGCGAGAACCCTTGACGGTTCTTGTTTTATATGACCAATTTCACCACCCATGTCTTCTGTTTTTCCGGACTCCTGATCATGAGGGAGTTCTTGTTGTATCGCAGTTTTTGGATCATCGACAACCATATCCATGATATCCTTAAATAACAAAAATGATATATACTTAAAAGACAACACAGGTATATTTAAAAGACAATACTAGTATAACTAAATTAACTTTAAAGGTGACGAAGGAAACATACAACGTCAGGTGTAAGATTGATCCCCTCATCACAAAATTCGGAGAATGCAGCATTCAAATTTGGTAATGAACCAAAATCGAAACTTTTTGTGTGCTCCATTTCTATTAAATGATCAACTGTATCAGATTGCACAGAACAAATGCCTTTGACAACTTGCGTCATAGGACCTGTGTAGCCTTCCGTGTCCGTATACAAGAAGTTTTGCACGTCGGGTTCAACAACACTGGGATTCACAGGAGTGTCAGCATGCAAATCTGGGCAAAAATCCTGCAAAACAGACAGGAATACAAAGTAAATTATATTCAATTTGAATTAATACAAAGAATAAAACATTAGAGTTGTATTCATACCTTATTGTCACCACCTATATCTTCTGCCTTGTCATTTTCCATACAAAAGGTCGACTCTTTTGGCTTTTGTTCACACTTTCGATCAGATGGATTTCTACGAATACAAGTCGACTGTTCTGAATTGTCTATTTGTAAAACATTCTCAATAACCTGGATTCTTCTCTTGACGACGTCTAACTCACGATATAATTCTTTAACATCAACGTCTCCAACACGTTCTTCAATGGATACAACTGATGACTTAATAACATCAACCTCATTTCGCATATGATCCTTAGCAGCGTCCGAAACTGTGTTACCCTCCACAAGATGTTCATTTACAAACACGGATCTTTCCTTCGCAGTCTGAACTTCTTCATTGTATGACCCAGTACCTACCGCACCATTGCCGGTTACACCGTGTCCATCACTATGTACATTTGAGTAGCCACGTCCTCCACAATCTTCGTCACCATCAACATCTCGTCCAGTTGGGGCATCACCATACAACACAATGCCATCACTATACAACACGTCTGGAACTTTATTACCTATGTTTTCTTCAGCCTCAATTCCTTCACCACCAACATTCAATGGTTCAGTCAAAGGTAAAACAACCACAAGTTTTAAGTGTAGCCCGTTGATATATTCCATGCTACGAGTGTACCACGGACAGACCACCTCTTCATTTCTTAAAACAAGCTTCTCCAATGGTTTAAAACCCTATAAAAACAACAAAGTAAACATATAACATGATTTAAAACTATACAAACAAGAAATACAAAAAGACAACACATAAACAGAGGTTACCTACCGGATCAAATAGAATAGGGTAATGTTTTTTCTCAAAGTTGTTAAATTTTGACCATGCTAAACCGCGGGGGGTCTTTGTAGAATCTTTGCTCCAGAACTGCACACTGTTCGGGAAAGTTTCCAAAATCCATATATGAAATAATCATCAAAATAATCTAAATTTAGGCACGATAACATGATTCACAACTGCATCTTATTTACCTATTATTTGCTAACCCATTATAACCTATGATATCTATGTTCTCAATAACAATCATATATACGTTAATAATGGAACGTTGTTACCTTGAGGGCCCATACAAACCCATACAGATTGTATGTTTGCTCTTTATTGGGTGATTTTTTTCCCGGGTTATTTGCTACAGCCTTCTTTCCCGGCTTCTTTGTTTCACCTTCATTATGCCTCTTTACAACATTCAGAGTCCTTTTATACAAATGTATCCACATATACTCACCCCATGGATACGAATTCCAAACATCAAAATTCTCAATCATTGCCAAAAGATGGTCAGGAATGTAGAACCTTCCTTCCCGACCTATGAATACACATGTTGCCATAACTAACAAACACACCCTAACAACATCCTCATCACTTAAACCATCCCACACATTACCAGGGTTCATCAATGCCAAAAGCTGCTCACCCTTTACTTTCTTAAACTTACGGTTTTTGTTTTCCGGAAACAATCGATCAGAGAATGGACTATGTTCTAAACCATGAACAAGGGAACCTACATTAGTTTCTTCTTTCGCAATAGGGCCAAAGAGAAAGCCAGTTATGAGACAAAATTGTTCACGTCCAAATTCAAGCAAATTATCACCTATTTTAAATTTAAGCGAAGGGCACTCTTCACTTTCATCAGCATTCACCTCACGTTGATAAAAATAATTTAACAAATGAACATCAGCAGAAAATGGGGGGATGTCTAACCATGGACCAAAAACAGTTTTCCTAAACAAGGTAGTTCTATTTGTATTCAACAAACCTCTAATCTTATTTATAGGCTCTAATCTAGATCTGACAGTTACCTTTGCATCAGATATTGTATATGGAGTTGACGTCGATGTACTACATGAATCCATTGATCAAATTAGGGTTTCAATGGAAAGAGAAAATCAAGCTTTGTTTGTGCGTAACAATGGAGGTTAAGGTTTAGGGTTTGTGATTTGAATGTGCGTTCTGGGTTTAATTTTTTTTTTTTTCGTTTCGGAAGTGTGTGAGTTTGTGTGTGTGAGTTTCTGGTTTAAAAGTTTTTTGAGTTTGAAGGTAAATATTTGTATTTGTGTTTTTAGTTTAAAATGTATTTGTGTATATGTTTTTTGATAAAGTGTAATTTATGTGTATTTTTGTATTGGCACAAGTACCCATAAAATAAAGTGTACTACATAAATAACAAGTCGCCCAAGAATAAAGAACAGTGGAACCCATTCGCCCAAGATATATGTACTAGAAAACAATAAAAAAAGACCATACTTTTTTAGAAAAAAGTCAAAAAGATCAAGTCGCCCAAATTTTGTGGGCCTAGTCGCCCAAATAATGCATGTGATAAAGTGTACCTGGTGGGGACACACCTAGGGACACATGTCCCATTACTAATTAATCCGCCCAAGATTTTTGGGCGACCTCCGCCTCAAGGGTATTTGAAGAAAAAAAAACTTGGTGGAGACAATAGGGGTTGGTGGTTTGTACTTTAAAGGTACATTAAGAATTTTCCCTGTATATAATATACATCAGTAATTCGTTACATGAACATTTTTCTTATTTAATGGTAAAAATATCACCAAAAGTACTTTTGTCTAATATAAAAGTGTTTGACTTTAAAGATCATGTTGACTTTCTAGAATCCATGAAGGTGTGAACCTTGAGATCAGAAAATCAATTTATTTTTGTGGGCCCATTCTTTGTATAAGTAAAACAAATAAAAAATTCGTCCACGTTAAAAGGTAAAGTAGTTAATTAATCAAGTAGGAGTATTTATTTATAGAAAATTATTAAGATTGTAGTATATGGAAATAAACCAATTACTTTTATCAATTAGACTTGGTGAATAACAAAACATAGAAGTCTACCTAAAATAAACCATGAGGAGCCGAAGAGACGCCGAAGTCTGGCGTTCAAAAGTCAACCGGGGAGTGAATGATCCTAGGCCAATAACAACCTTTTTTATCTCTAATCTGCCTAGTGGGGTGACGGATTCCTTTCTATGGAAGGCGTATCAACCGCACGGAATCGTTAAGGACGCGTATGTGGCTAGGAAGAAGGATGCGAGGGGGAATTGGTTTGGCTTTGTGAGATATCTGGGAGTTAAGAACATTAACGATGTCCTGAAAAACATGAATGAAGTGAAGATTTTTGAAGCCAAGGTGGGTGCTTCGGTGGCAAAGTTTGGGAAGGACCACAAGAGAATAGTACAACCTACACAGCCGGCGGGACAACAGAAGGGTCATCCTGGGCCTTCTTTTGTTCCGATGGGGAGGTATGTTCCGGTTAACAAAGCGGCTGGGGTTTCGTTCAGGGAGGCAACCACAGGGGACGGAGGTCCACAGTCTTCGTCCTCCAGAGTGTTGGTGGTTAACGAAAGAGGTGCGACGTACCCGGAACACTGTATTATGAGGACGGTCATTGCCGAGGCTAAGGATGTTAACGCCATTTCGAATATCAAGAACATGTTGAGGTCCGGAGGGTATGAGGAGAGTCCGGTAAGTCTTATTGGGGGTTTGAAACTAATGGTGGTGTTTAGGGATAAACGGACTGCACTTGAGTTTATTGGAAGGAAGGATGAACTGTGGGGATCCCTGTTACATGCAGTTGAGTTGTGGGATGGGAAATTGTTGGAGTTCGAAAGGGTTGCATGCTTGAAGATACGTGGGATGCCGTTACAGTTGCGTGATGATTCTTTCTTCAACAGAATAGGTCAGCTGTTTGGCAAGGTCATAAAAGAATCTAATTTCTCGTGGCCATCATCTAACAATGCTGATGGCATGGTCTGGGTCAGCGTTAAGTTGGATAAACGCATTGACGAAAAGGTGACCGTGATATGGAATGGTGTTTCTGTTCGGGTGTGGGTAGCGGAGGAAGACGATCGTCTTATGTCCGAAGTTGTGGAAAGTCTATCATCTAGGGGGGTTGTATCCACGCCGGTATCAGCCGGTTCAGTCGCTAAGGAGGATGAGTTAGAGGAAGGGGAACTAAGGGAGGCGAATAACATGGTGTTTTCTCCGGTCAGAAATACAACGGAGGTGGCAGAAAATGGTCAAGGAAACGAAGGGTCTCCGACGTGCTTGCATGGGCATGGGGAAAGGCCTTGTCATGGGGATTACCAAAGGTCGCATGGGGTTGGGGGCGGAGCATTTAATGCTACTGCACGTGCTGAGGTGGGACCCGAGGTTAGACTAAAGTCTTTTGATCTAAATATAACTGTTGACAATTTCTCTATGGGCCAAGGTGACTCTTTGGGCCTAAACCAGAAATCCAGGAAGAGACAAAGGCATACCAGGAGCCCAAACCATGAGGATGTTGAGCAAAATAATTGTAATATTGGAATGGGCCACCAGTATCGATCCTTTTTGGAGAGAGTAAATGAACTACAAGACAATAATTTGGGGAATAATGCTATTGCAGTTGACTCTGGAAATGATGCTTTGGTGGACGATACTCATGATATTATTAATAATGATAATATTCTTCACTCACAAGATGGTGGTCATGTTCCGGACCTGGATAGGCCGCTCTGTCCGGATCCGATTACGGCTACCGGGGTTGACGCGATGTCGGAAGTTCGTTTGACAGTGCAAGCTGGGGCAGTTATTGGTATTGACCTTGAAGGATTTGAGGGCCAGGTGAAGGATCTGGTTGATGGTGAAGGTGTTGCAAATGGTTTCCAATGAATTTTTTGAGTATCAATCTCCGGGGGGTTAGGGATGATAGGAAGACATCCTGGATTAGAGGTTTGAAAACATGTCATGGGTCACATTTTATTGGCGTGCAGGAGTCAAAACTTAGGGAAGGTACATTTTTTCATTTAAATTCTCTTTGGGGTAGAACAGTGTTTGGAGCTGACCAAGTATTTGCGGAAGGGAGATCTGGGGGAATCATCAGCATTTGGGACCCAACTGTTTTTCAGGTTTCATCTGTTGTCAAGAATCGGTACTTTCTTATCATCTCGGGTTCACTTGTAGCTTCTGGGGATATATTAAATGTGGGGAATGTGTACGCGCCTAATGACCCGGGTTTGAGGCGCAGGGTGTGGGAAGAATTATTGTCAGTTAAGTCAACACGGGTCGGTATGTGGGTTTTCCTGGGGGACTTTAATGATGTGAGGTACCCGCATGAGCGTAAGAATACGGAGTTTGTGGCTACCAATGCGGATTTCTTTAACGATTTTATTAGAAGGGCCGATATGCAGGAATATAATATGGGGGGTCTGAATTTTACTTATATGACGGATAATGGTGCGAAATTGAGCAAATTGGACAGGTTCCTAGTGTGTAGTGATTTTATGTCTAAATGGGGTGAAGCGTCGGTCACGGCTTTATCTAGGTTCACTTCTGACCATAGCCCAATTATTCTTTCGGTGGTTCCATCAGATTTCGGGCACATACCTTTCCGCTTTTTTAATTCCTGGTTAGAGATTCCGGGGTTCCTGGATTTAGTAGCAGGGTTGTGTGGTGGTTTTTCGTTCAATGGGCCTTCAGATTTAGCAATAATTACCAAGTTGAAATATCTTAAGAAAATAATTAAGGAGTGGATCAAGTTGGAAAGGGATAAATCGGAAGGCATGTACTCCCAAAAAAGGATTGAAGCAGAAAAGTTAGATTCTCTCGCGGAAGTTAGGGATCTGTTGCCTCATGAGTTAGATAGGCGCTCTAATGCTAAGGCGTTTATCCTGGAGTTCGATCGGCGAAGACATATGGATCTAAAACAAAAGGCGAGAGTCAAGTGGGCTATAGATGGCGATGAAAACTCGAAATTCTTCCACGGGGTCATCAGCGCAAATGTGTCAAGTAAGAGGTTTCATGGGCTGTTGGTAGATGGTGAGTGGGTGACGTCTCCGACGTTCATTAAAGACAATGCGTTTGTCTTTTTCGAGGAGAAATTCCGGGAACCTATGGTGGAGAGACCAAATATCAATTGTCCTCATTTAAATAAGGTCTCGGATTCCGATGCCGAATCCCTATGTAGGCCGTTCTCTTTACAGGAGATTAAGGATGCGGTGTGGGACTGTAATGGGGATAAGGCGCCGGGTCCGGATGGGTTTAACTTCAAATTCCTCAAAAGATGTTGGTCCGGGTTTCAAGATGATTTTGTGCGTCTGTTTCAGGACTTTTATTCGGAAGGTACTATTGGTGCGGGGTGTGCTCCGTCGTTTATTGCTTTAATCCCGAAGAAGAATGACCCGCTTGGATTTCAAGACTACAGGCCGATCAGTTTAGTGGGGTGTCTTAACAAGGTGCTTTCGAAGGTTCTTGTGGCTAGGTTGAAGACTGTTATCGGGAAGCTTATTTCTCCCGAGCAGTCAGCTTTTCTGGTGGGAAGGAACATTACTGACGGGCCACTTATGCTTAATGAGTTGGTTGGGTGGATGAAAAAAACGAGAAGGCAAGGTATGATATTCAAAGTGGACATCGAGAAGGCTTATGACTCATTGAATTGGGACTTTTTGGAGTCTATTATGCTTCAAATGAATTTTCCGACCATGTGGTGTAAATGGGTGATGGCAATTGTAAGGTCGGCGAGGGCGTCGGTCTTGATCAACGGGTCGCCAACACATGAGTTTGTGTGTTCTCGCGGTCTTAGACAAGGAGATCCTCTCTCGCCATTCTTGTTCCTAATGGCAATGGAGGCTCTCTCTGGTATTATGCGCAGGGCAAGTGAGGTGGGGTTGTTTAGGGGGTTGGTCTGTGGTTCGAATGGGTTGAAATTAACACACTTGCTATACGCGGACGATGTAATATTCCTTGGTGAATGGTCGTCACAAAACGCTAGGAACCTGAAGCGGATTCTTAGGTGCTTTTACTTGGTGTCGGGCTTGAAGGCTAACCTCCGGAAATGTAGCGTAGTTGGATTGGGTGTTGAGGATGGTGAGGTTCAAAAAACATGGCTGATGTTCTTGTATGTAGACCCGGTTCCATTCCTTTCATTTATCTTGGTCTACATGTGGGGGCTAATATGAATCTTTGTAAAAATTGGAAACCGGTCGTGGATGCTTTTAAAAGCAAGTTATCGATTTGGAAGGCAAAGACTCTATCTTTTGGTGGTCGGGTAACTCTCATTAAGTCGGTTCTTAATGCACTACCAACGTACTACTTCACACTTTTCAAAGCTCCCGGGAAGGTTATTGATGATCTTGATAAGTTGAGAAGGGTATTCTTTTGGGGCGGGTCGGAAGAAAAGGCTAAGATGAATTGGGTTGCGTGGCAAAGGGTAAGTGCTCCGGTTGAATTGGGTGGTCTCGGTTTCGGCTCTCTTCAAGACGCAAATTTATCTATGTTGGCAAAGTGGTGGTGGCGATTCAAGGTTGATTCCAATGCTCTTTGGAGGAAGGTTATTTGGGCGATACACAGTTCTTCTAGGGATTGGAATCCGATACCGACTAAGTTGACGATTCCTGGTCCTTGGAAGCAAGTGCATTCGTCAATGGGGTTAATCAAAACTATTGGGGTGGATGTGGGTTGGTCTATACATGGGATGGTGGGTAACGGGCTGGGTGTTTTTTTCTGGCTTGATTGTTGGATCACAGATTCGCCCCTGGCTGCTGTGTTTCCGGCTCTCTTTGCATTGGAAAAGAACAAACTTGCCTTGGTTGCTGATCGTGTTCTGCAGATGGGATGCGGGTGGGATTGGGATTGGCATCGGCCATCGCTTACAGCTGAAGAACAGGCTGAATTGGTCCAGTTTTTGAACCTGTTTGATGCCCCGGTGCTGCTAGACGCTGCAGACAGATGGAAATGGAGGCTGGATAGCAGCGGCCAGTTCTCTGTTGCTGATTTAAAGCGCAGGCTGCATGTATCCAGGTTTGAACAAGCTGACTTCGTGATTAAAAAGAATTCTTGGGTTCCGTCGAAAGTGTTAATCCTTGCATGGAGAGCCGAGTTGGATAGACTTCCGTCGAAATGTGCTCTTGCCCGTAGGAATGTTCATGTTGGGTCGGAAATATGTCGTTTATGTGGTGACTATGCCGAGACTACAGAGCATTTGTTCGTGTCGTGTAGCTTCTCCCAAGCTTTGTGGTCTCTCGTGGCTCAATGGTGTAAAGTGGGGGCTCCGATTATCTTCCATTTCAAAGATCTTCTCGACTTACATTCTCATATTGGTGGTTCCGCGAACGCAAGGAAGGCCTTTTATGCGATAGTTCTAACAACAATATGGTGCATTTGGAAACATAGAAACGAAGCAGTGTTTAATCAAAGACAAGCATCTCTCAATTCGGTTCTTGGTGACATCAAGTCTCTTAGCCTATTTTGGGTTAAGGCGAGGGCGAATCAACCATCCATAGATTGGAATACTTGGTGTAGCTTTAATCTTTCTAATATTGGTTGGTGAATTTCTTTCGGTTTGTATCATTTGAATTGTATGGTGTTTCGCTAGTATCCCGCTAGCTTGGTGAAATAAAATCTTTTGTTGATCGTTCAAAAAAAAATTTTTATCAATTTAAAGTACATGACGCCATTTGTCAAATTTAGAAATTCACTGTAATTGTGAAAATTTAGTATTTTATGCTTAATTCCATAAAAATGAATTATATATTAGCCCACTTTCAAGAAAATTGCATTTAACTGTAACTATATTAAGCAATAAAAATATAATGTTATATCATTTACTTAAGTATAAAAATAAAAAAAAAAAAAAAAAAATAAAAAGTGGCTCTCTTTATTATGCTTATTTTTTATTTTGACAAAAATAATCCTATTCAGTTTTAATCTAAGTAAAATTCAATTTAACTTCTATTTGCTAATTAGGAGGCTCAATTTTTTCACGTGGCAAAAAGAGGTCTCATATTGTTTCATTTGGTTTTGTTATGGATATATTTTGCAAAACTTATCCAAGATGAATGTTTTCTTTTATTGTACAAAAGATATTTATTTATTTATCATCATGTTTAAAAAGTTATGGAATGGGATCTTCTCAAGTTGAGAGGTACAACTTGACTTAAGTTGGATGATTGTGAGCCACTGAATTTGATTCAATGGTTCAAATCAAAAGAAGGTTTTTTTTTTTTTTTTTTTTTTTTTTTTTTTTGAGTCATTTGATCAAATTCAATCACTTATAATGCCCCAACTTGAATTAAGTTGTACCTCTCAACTTGAGAGGATCCCATCCCAAAAGGTATAACTGATATTTTTAATATGTCTATTCCAAATGTTGAAACTAGCATTTCTTATTTGCTAACTTTTTGAAGCAAAAACAAATACACACATTGGTATAGTTACCTACAAAGTAATTTATAAATGATCTTAACATGCTTAGGTGACCAACGTAAATTATCCTAAAAGTATAAGATAAAGTCTTTGCCTTGACATGTTTTATAAGTTTGATACACTTTGTACAAACAAGTTTGTTTTTTTGTTTTGCCTTTTTTCCCCTCAAGATATTACTTAATGTTCTTGCTTTATAAGATATACGATGACTAACGATGCGCGTAATAAATGATATTTTCAACATGTTGCACGGATGATTGAGTGCACGAAGATATTGTTGGTGTTGTGTTTCCGAGTATAAAACGGAAAGAAGAGAAATGAAGAGGGGAAACAAAAGAGAAAAGAATAGGAGATGCAAAAAAAAATGATTTTTAATTTTGTGTTCCCTAATTGGAGAGAAAAGAAATGGCATGTAAGAAAAAAATAGCTTTAAAACCTCATTCTCTCCAAATCATCCCAATTTGGGAAGAAGATTATGAGAGAAGTTTTGGCATAATTTCCTCTCTTCTTCTATTCTCTCCAAAAAAAACTCGGAAACGTGATTTTTTTTAAGTTTTCTCTCCACTTCTCTTCTCTTCTCACCAAATAAGAACTCGAGAACAGCGTGTAAATGTTAAACGGAAACACCATATCGAATATGACTTGATTAGACAGATCGTATGAGTAATCCAATGTATACCATCTTGTAGCATTTCTTTTTTATTTCGGTTAGTTGACTTTTAAGAGAATTTATAATAAAAAAAACAAAAAAATAAATGTGTTAGTTACGCCAGTGATCTAGTAGAGTACGATTTTCTACACACTTTAACGAGATTGGGTATTTTGTTGTTACATAAAAACTTTAAAATAAAATAAAGGTTATGATTGTAACTTTAGTTAATCACTTAAATTTTGCAAAAAATAACATAGTGTTTACTTTTAACACAATATTTTTCTCGAAAGAACATATGCTACTTGTCTGACTGTTGGTTTTGTGGACATAATTTAGTAGTTGTGTGTTAGGATCGAACTCGAGACTATGAGATTGCACACTTTACGTATGAGAATCGTCGAATCGATGTTAAATAATTAATATATAAATAGTTATATTTAATTATTAAATCACAAATAAAGTAATTAACTAATACATGAGGGACTTATTAGTTCGAAAACTAAACCCTTGGGGTGTTGGTTGTGACCGGTCGAACAAGGAAAAAGGAGGGGGTTGAGTGTCGAGTTTTGGAACTTAAGGAGGTGCTCGCATTACTTGTTGGACAAGATTAAATGCTATATAAACACACCCTTTGGACTCTACTAGCTCAATACATACGACACAATACCAAAACCAAAACCTTAACAAAATCGGTTTTCTTCCATGTGACAACCAATCGGATTATTAATATATGTATGTATCATGCATGCATTATCTATGTTAATGATATATGCATGCACATAATACGTAGAGGATAAATGCAATTACAATGCATGTTATTCTTTTGTTTTGTCATGATTGACAGCAAAGATAATCCAAAAGGTGTGCTATGTTCGATCGTATAAACCCAAAACAAGAAAATCATGTTTCGTTGTTTGATTGTTTATTAAAGCTAAACCTTGTTTGTTGTATACTTTATTTGTGACTTGAACTTGCGTTCACATCGAATCGCTAATAGTACGTGTGTACAAGAACGTGGTATTAACTCACTATAGTTAATATCTTGGATTGAATTACAAAACGGTAAGGGGTAATTCGTTAATCCACTTATAAACCCTAATTAGGGTTCTTGATCTCCATTGAAGAATACTTGAAGTTGATTCTTGTTTAGCTAGAATCAAAGGTACGTTTACGTTTAAATTCGGTTAATTCTTTATGTGTTAAATTGATTCTACGCTTTCGCATGAGTATAATGTTTATGTGTTTAATTTATGAACTTGTCATGTTATTAAAATCCAACAGTGGCATCACGAGCCGTTTTAACATGTAATTAATTACCGAAACACATAAAAAACGAATCTTGGATTGTGTTTGTATGTTAGTCGATTTTTAGGGTTTAAAAATTAAAACCCTAATTTTTTTAGGGGGAGGGGGGGGGGGGGGGGGCGATGCCCTAAATTTTATAAAAAAAATTGTTTTGTTGTTTTGAAACCCTAATTGTAACATGCTTATGTGTTTAGTTGTATATTTTATGACTTGTGTTAATCCATGATGAAACATGCTTGTTTGTCATGGATTATGATTGATTAATTATTAAGTTGTTTTATCACATGTAATTTTTGATAGATCTAAAATTGGGGAAGACCTCAATTAAATATTAATGAATCTATTATATGCAATATGGTATATATTTGCTATGACTAACGCAATCGATACGTTGATGCATGTGGCTCACTTACCTTTGTAAGTGATAGTCTTAGTTAAATATATGCATAATTAAACATAGAATGATTATTAATAGGTTTTATCAAATAAAGTTTGCATGTGGCTATTTGTTTACATAAATTAATTGTTAAGTTATGTACGTTATTTAGTTGTTTATTTTTATTATTACTTGTTTTTTGTTTAATTGTATGATACGTTGTAAGCAAAAAAGGGTAATTTTTGAATAGAAAATAAATGGACTAAATAATGGTGAAACTTGATGTGATAAATTATGAATCTTGCAAAGTCTTATGTGCCGATAGTGGTTCGCTTCACACGGTAATTTGCTCCCAGGCGAGACTAGCAAGGTTATAATTTATAACATGTTTTAAGACTTAAAGTCATAAACTTTTAATTGAGTGATGAGTTTTGTACCAATAGTAAGAACGGCTCACCCAGTTTTGACAAACTATAAGAGGGGTTTAAGGAGGATTGACATTAAATTGTCAAACCAAAAAAGACGCGTTTTTAATTGGCACTTGTGCTGACGTTTGTCTCTCCGCTCCTTTGTGCGTCAAATTGGAGCTACCAAGTACGACTATTTTTATGTACAAAATCATCTTAAGGGTGAATTGACCTAAATTCCACGTGCCACTTTGTGGTAATTATCCGAATAACTTAGGTCTTTTAACTCATGCAGTAGTAGGATATAGTGGGCAATAATTGTAGGTAATTCTTTGATTGGTGAACCCAATACCTCAATTAAAACTTTGTTGATTTAATCTTAGCTTAAATTGGTAAATAAAAAAGGTTTTGAAAAACTTATGATACGAAGATGTGTGCATGCTTCTTCGTACATATTTTGATTATAAACATCAAAACTAGTACCCTTAAAATCAAGTTAATGCCATCTAATTAAAAGAATACTTGAAGTTGTGATTTACGTCTTGTGAGAGCTTGGACTAGATTGCAATGGAAAGGTAAATTCATACTTTCATTACTAGCAGATCAACTGATGTAATGGAACTATGTTAATTTGCAGTTCCACATGGAACTATGTTAATTTGCAGTTCTTTAAATTAGACGACTTAATTGAGTTGTAAGTGAGAGCTTGGACTCAAGGCATAAGATGGGAATAAAACATGCTTACATTGCAATATTATTTGGCAATGTAAATTCCATTAAGATCTAAGAATTGGAAATTGTTTGCCAATTATTGTTCGACAATTACCTTGTTGAATACTATCATTACTAGCAGATCAACTGATGTAATGATACTATGTCAATTAGGATCCTAGCTTTAAGGAAATTCTATGGTTTATATGAATATTAACCAATGGGTATTTAATTTTCTTAAAGATTTATTATCGAAAATACTAAAATTGAATTTTGTAAATTCTTTTAAATGTATTAATGCAACATTAAACCGTAAACATGGGTTATTCTTTCATTGGTAAATTGATCTACACCCATAGGGGTTTTTGGCTAGAGTCAACTTTACTAAAAGAACAAACCTAGTCTCCTTTCCATGAGAGAAGAGTGAGACTCAATCCTATTCCTTTTCATGAATGAGAAAGGTATAATAGGAACATTAGAATTGTCTAAATTATAATATAACTCATAGCAAACTTTAATAGTTAAAAAAATTGCACATTTTCTGAGTTATTAAATTAGTAGCTAGACTGATTACCGCAAAATTGATAAAAGGTAAACTAGCATAATTTATCTAGTTGTTGTGCTTTGACCATTTAAAGGTGCTACATACCATTGTGGGGATGGTATACATATTAAAGGAAGAAATTGCATGCCCAATTTTCAACTTAATTGTATTGATGGATAGTCCATTATCTACATAGTAGAATACACTCTTGGAGTGCCTAAGTAATTGTTACGCATGAGCCTTCAAAGATTTAGGAAAGTTAAAGGCATGATATTTGTTTTCACTCGTTATGAAACACTTACAATGTTGTCAAATCCAGTAGGAGCATTGAATCTTATTACTGAATAATGGATTATTGTAATGTTATCTAATTCAGTGGGAGCTACAAGCTTTATCGTCTTGGTAGTAACTCAGATTATCTTTTGAATGTCTCAAGATAATTACTTTCCAATTGTAGACACTTATGTTTTTTAAAGGTTAGTCATGTACGTTTTCTTACTAGACATTAAAGTTCTACATTTACTTGCTATACTAATATCTATGACACAAATTATATTGATCACATAAACAAACGTGTGTCGTGTTGTTTATCTGCTACATGTGGATTGTTCCGTGCACAAATGGGAGAAATCTTTATTAACAAGACTACTCCAAATTTGAATATTTAAAGGATTACGATTGCCTTGTTTAGAACATGTGTCAAAATATTAACAAGACTACTTCAAATTTGAATATTTATGTATTCTTGGAATGTCATAAATAAATGAAGTAATAAATTAACTTGAAATTACTATTGAAACCAAATTGTGGTGTTCATGATTACTTTAGTTATACATGTTTTTACTTTATTGTAAAGTTATAAATATGAAGTCTTTTAATTGTTACAAGACTTATTATAATATAAAGTAAGACGTTAACTTGTTATGTCTTCTTTATTAAGACATATACAAGAATTCATTGAGTTGATCAATGATTTATAACGTATAGTGGGATTATAACAGTTTATGTCTTCTTGTTGAGACATGAACATGAAGTGACTTAGTTAAAAAGTACTTGTGTTATAAAGCATGCAATTGGCTTGAAAAATCTATTTCACCATTAAGTTGACTTAGTTGGTAAAAAGGTAAGCCAAAAGGAGTATAAGTTTATCTTACATATTGTTAGATTGTCTCACAATATTAGTTCTAATGAAATACTACAAGTTTGTGGTGTGTTCAGTTAGGAGAATCAAACTCTATTGGTATCGTTTGATTAAAGACAACTATAACTTTTTTTCTTCCAAAAGTTATCAAGGTTAGAAAATTGAGTATGGATTGTATATACTCAATAAAACTCCAACCTAGAAGATTAATAAGACACCATTTATTATGGAATGTGATGAATCACATTAAGTCTTAAAATGAAGTTCTGAATTTGTTAAACTACTTATGAGTAGGTTATTAACAAACTAAATGTCAGGAACTGTCAATATGTATTTGTAATGTCCCAAAAAGAGAACATTGTATTGTTGCTTTATTTGCTAAGTATTTATAGATAGTCTATAAATTACAAAAAGTAAGTGAGAGTTTTTATCTTGAAAAGATAAAATAACAAGATACACAATCTTCTAAAATACACTAGTGAAAATTATGATGAGGCTAAACATGTAAATGATAGACCTCAAGATGATGGAATTCTCATTCATAGATCTGCAAGGATATCTCAGATATTTGATTAATATGCTGAAGATTATATTATGGTGAATTACCAATATTGAATTGGGTAAACTACTCATACTATGAATGTTAAAGATGATGTCCATAAAGATAATCAATTTTTGGAAAATTGGTTTATTTTAATTCTTAATAGTTAAACTAGAGAATGAAGATGAGTTTCTTCAAAGATAAGGTAACTCTAGTGGTTTAAATCTTTGTGTAGAAATCATATGGACAATATTGTACACATATTTTAATGCATGTCTTATGACAAGATTATTAAAGTTTACGAAATTTTAAAGAACATATTATTGTTTGCATACAATGATGCTAATGAAATTGATATGACACTCAATACTAGTCATGGTAGAATATCATCCTTGTTAATGGCCATGTGTACTATTTATGCTTAACTAAGAGCATAGTTGCATTATACATTAAAAGAATAAAAATACTTTAAACTTTAAAAATGTTTGAAAGTTTGATAATCATAAATTGGTGATTGAGGATGTCACACACTTTATGAAATATTATGTGGCAATATCAAATTATTTGAAAGCACACATACAAGAACTTCACTAGTTGAATTTTTGAAATAAGTATTCTCAAAATTCTGATAGATCAAAGTTGGTTGATTTATGTCTTGTCAACAAGTATGATTATCATCACTTGAGGCATAATTCATCAACTAGAGATATCATGCATTGATCTATTTAGTATTTGGATAAAGGATGTTAAGCATTTATTATTTGTAATGAATTTAAGTACTTGGTACGTTTATTTTCACTAATAATAAATTGTGTCATATATTTGCATGTTTAATCCGTGAATAACTTAGTTATTCTAAATCTCGTTGTCAATTAATGATATGAGAATATCATTAAATTAAGACAAATCTGAGTTTTGGTATAATATAATTGATAGTATATTGATGCGCTGACATGCCAAATTCACATGATATTCAATAAATTGAATATAGGACTTATCCCAAACTACATGATTGTACTTTATGGATATTGTTATTAAGTAAATCATGAATAGTTATCCTCAGACTTGAGATACCAGATAACTGTTATGAATGTAGTGCATTCTGTGGAACAATTTAACGCTACACGTAACTGGTAGTCATAAGGATTGATTTCTGAATTGTTACAAAATTCATGGGTTATGCTTGTAGTCAAGATAAAATTTGTTCCTTCAAATTTATTTTGAAGTTTAATACTGTTGGGCCCCTCGTAGGGTTGACAAAATGTTTACATGGCCATGCCCAAGATCTTCCTTGAAATGTTCAAAAGATTTGGCAATATTGTTCAATCACAAATAACGAGAAACAAAATTGTTGAATAAAGAATGACTTAAATCGATATCTTTATTTAACGTGGTATTAGTGACAAAAGGATAATAATAATGATGAATCATTAAAAGGTTTTTCCAGGAGACCTTACTCGAGTTGTACTAGAGGCATCGAAGTGTTGCTAGACGCTAACCGATGTGATCACACTATTAAAATATGTCCAAGTGGGAGCTGTTGGTTTTGTAGACATAATTTAGTAGTTGTGTGTTAGTATCGAACTCGAGACTACGGGATTGCACACTTTACGTATGAGAATCGATGTTAAATAATTAATAAATAAATAGTTATATTTAATTATTAAATCACAAATAAAGTAACTAATACATGAGGGACTTATTAGTACGAAAACCAAACCCTTGGGATGTTGGTTGCGACCGGTCGAACAAGTAAAAAGGAGGGGGTTGAGTGTCGAGTTTTGGAACTTAAGGAGGTACTAGCATTACTTGTTGGACAAGATTAAATGCTATATAAACACACACTTTGGACTCTACTAGCTCAATACATACGACACAATACCAAAACCAAAACCTTAACAAAATCGGTTTTCTTCCATGTGACAACCAATCAGATTATTAATATATGTATGTATCATGCATGCATTATCTATGTTAATGATATATGCATGCACATAATACGTAGAGGATAAATGCAATTACAACGCATGTTATTCTTTTGTTTTGTCATGATTGACAGTAAAGATAATCCAAAAGGTGTGTTATGTTCGATCGTATAAACCCAAAACAAGAAAATCATGTTTCGTTGTTTGATTGTTTATTAAAGCTAAACCTTGTTTGTTATATGTTTTATTTGTGACTTAAACTAGCATTCACATCGAATCGCTAATAATACGTGTGTACAAGAACGTGGTATTAACTCACTATAGTTAATATCTTGGATTGAATTACAAAACGGTAAGAGGTAATTCGTTAATCCACTTATAAACCCTAATTAGGGTTCTTGATCTCCATTGAAAAATACTTGAAGTTGATTCGTGTTTAGCTAAAATCAAAGGTACTCTTACGTTTAAATTCGGTTAATTCTTTATGTGTTAAATTAATCCTACGCTTCCGCATAAATATAATGTTTATGTGTTTAAATTATTGTTATAGCTAGAAATCCTACTTTATCATACACTTCTTTGAAATATACGAATGGCAGCAAGATATAAGAACAAGAAGAAGAAGAGAATAATAGATGGGAATATTAGAAAGATAGAATAAGATAAGGAGGGATGGTGGCAGTGGAGATGAAACCTGGAAATGTGTATCTATTAGATTGAGAGAAAAGATACAAATAAAACACACACACTCTCTCACAGCACACTTGCTAAATGAGAGAGTGTTTGGTTATATGTTGACTGCCAATCCAAAAGCATTGGATGGGCTTTTCACAATGGACCAAATGTGGGCTTATATGTTGCACTACACATATAATTAAGATGCTATCAATTCTAATGCTATAAGCCCACTCTACTTAATACATATTATACATGATACTAAAGTTCTAAGCTACAATTGACCATCACTTCCAAACTAGCATTAATTCAATGCTAACAATCTCCCCCTAAGGGATGGTCATTTCAATGATGCTCCCGTGATTGGTCTTTTGCTTTTGATGTCTTGAACTTTGTGTGTCATTGTATAATAGACTTGATTCATTGTTCCTTCATGCTCTGTGATCTTCAAAGTATTGACTTTGAATGTTCTTGCCTTGATCTACTTCTTCTGATCAGATGCGTCTACGTTGTAGATGATGATGGTGAATGGACTTTCGTCGGTACCTGCATAAGACAGTTAGCAATAAATCGTCCAGCGGCCATCATGTCGTGAGGCAAGATCCTTTTAGATCTCATTAAGACTCATACAACTTGTATCCTTTATGAGTGAACACAAGTGTATTGCATAGGAAGTGTTCCTAAGAGATCTATTGATGAATCTCATGTCTCTAGACTCAATTATGTGCGTTTTGGTTTTAGTCATCGGAGGCATGGAGCAGAGTGCCACCTTTTCAATATCAACACATCTCGGAGTGAGAGGTCGATAGATTATGTAGTGTTCTCCGTGAGAAATGAAACAAATATCTTTTAAGAGATATCTGAGTGGATAGGAGGGGTGGTGCAAATGCGTCACTGGGTCCATGACGTCTTGTCTTCAATACCAGTATCACCTTAGAGAGTACCGATAGCAGATGTATTGACCCGGTTTCTGACCTAAGTTTTCATGGAGGGCTATTTCTTTTCACCCTTACAAAAACTTTTCTTTTTCATTCTTCAACCCCTTCATTCTCCTTTCTCATTATACTCCTTTTTTCAATCTTACCTAAGGACTTCTAATTCTAGACTATTGGAATTGTCCTTGGGAAGATCCCTCCGGCTCTGGCGGATCATAGGACATAACCTAACTGTAATCACCTTATAACTCCATGATTATCCTAGGTTTGTTGATCACTTGCCATAAAACCATTTGAGAAAATCTCTCAAAGTGTTCATGAATAAAACAAATTTTGTTAATACTTCGAGAGTTTTGCATTTTCTGAAATACTCCCCCTTCACATGTGCATATGAGATTTAAGAAAGAATTGCACATGATGGGTAGAGTTCACACTTTTTGAACTGATCGATTTTCAATTAATATGACCATTGCGAGACACGTTTACATCACTAGTTAGACTAGCTTGAAGTTATTACCCGTCCCGGTCATATCAAAAGATCATCTCTCGAATTGGTACATTCTACTCAGACAAGTCCTTTGCGAGACACGTTTACATCAATGGATAACCATCTTGAAATTATTACCCGTCCCGGACTAGTCTTTTCGATTACTGACATTTCTCTTTCATCAATTCGAGGGTTCATGCTGAGTCTTTTTGGAGAGCTCTTTTTGAGATTCCTTTTCGATCACATTTTAATCACGTCTTCTCCCCCTCAAAAATAGCATGCAGTGATATTTTTGATATCAACTGATTAAAATGAAACTTTTTGGAGAGATAGACAGATTTGAGCATGAAATTGGAACATTTTTGTTTTTCTACTCCCCCTTAACCAAAGCATATGGTTAAACATTTGAGTTTAAAAGCAGTTTTAAGGGTTTAGGAGGGAGTCATCTTGAGCACTTTATGAAAGATTTGGAAAAATCTTATTGAAAAATCTTGAAGAAAATGTGCTTAAGATGGAGAAGATTTTGAAAATCTTTGAAGATATGTTAGGAGAAAATATCTTCATTTGTTTTTAGGATAAGTGTTAGAAAAAGAAATTGGTTTTGCACAACACTTTCCTTTATTTGAAGTTCGGGTCCGAAACTGAGATGTTCCGAAGCCATCGGATTAAGCTCGGGTTTCGTACTGAAGTGCACGAAAGCCATTAATGAAGCGCGGGTTTTGAACTGAATTGAACAAAAGCCATTAAGAAGAAATTTGAGAAACGACATGTTTTGAAAACATTTAAAGAACTCTCGCTCAAGCATCTGTACATGCCCGTATCATTGTTGAATGATATTTCTAAGTACGTACAGAATATTGATTATACGAGAGACATGTCGGAGAAGAATATTTTTTGGATTTTTGTGATTTTATATTGTTTTTGTATTTTTTTGAAAATTTTCCATTTTTGTATATTCTTTTTGATGTTTTCAAAAAATGTATATTCACAAAGAATGATTATGTATGAACAAGTAAAAGTGGAGTTAAAAGTGGAACAAGACAAGGATTTCCAAATGCGATGTTGGCATAAAGGTCTTCTCTTCCACATTCAGCGAGTGAACTCTCAACACTTTCACGAGTACCTGCAATCACAGAATCCACAAAAGAAGAATATGCACAAATAATAGTGTTAGAAGAACATGAATCATCACATTGAGGGTGTCCACTATCAACGGTTGTAGTGGTTTCTACATCCTTATCCTGATGATTTTCACTATTACTTGTTGTGGTGCAACTATCAAGAATCTTTCCTGTGGGAATCCATCTAAGACCAACTATTTTAAAAACTTTTCCCGTGGGAATCCACCTAGGGCAAGATCTAGGAGTTGTTTCCTTTTCAGATGCAGCGGAAGTCTCATTTTGAGAAACACTACGTCCTGTAGAGATCCACCTAGTTGGTTTCTTAGCCTTTTGCTTCTTAGCAACGGGTTTGTTGCTATTTGGTGTCTTAGAGGATTGTGCCTTAGCACTTGCATTTGCTTTCTTGATATATTGTGCAACACATGCATCATGATTAGCTGAAACGACACATTTTTGACATGTAGGACAAACAAATTCAACATTCTTGTTTAAAATGGCAACCTTAACTTTGTCACTACAGTCATTTGAAGCTTGTTTCTGGTTCGAAGAGGAATTTGAGTTCATAGTGTTTGATTCTACGTGGGTAACATTTTCTTTTGCGCAACTACTCTTAGATGCAAGCCAATCCCTAGTCTTTAGTTGAATGATCCTAGGTAGTGGTTTACTACTACTAGCAGTGCTTTGAAATGTTGTAGAATTCATCACTCTAGGTTTTGTTCCTAAAATTCCGTCTTGTCGAACCTGTGCCTTTTGCCTAGCTTTTTCTAGGTATTGATTGTGGACCATGTCGTTTGAATCAACAGATTCTTTAACAGTTTTTATGGTCACATTCGTTGAGCTATTCCTAGAAAGGCCAGGTGCTTTCACATTGGGATTTAGCTTGTTGTCCTTTGACTTTGTAGTAGCATTCCTAGACTCTTTTGGATTATCTTTTGCACATTTGTCTAACGCCCTATATGGTTTAGATGTAGAGGCAGACGCATTAGTGGGACTAATCCTATCAAGGCCAGGCGCTATTACATTCGATGTTTTTGTTTTGACAACAGCTTTCCCTTGTTGTTTCTCACTAGGCAAGGGGGTTAATGGTGCAATACCCTTTGGTTCCTCACCCTTCCCTGGTTGACTTGCAAGCTGAGACTTCAAAAACTGAATTTGTTCTTGCATTTGTTTGTAAGAACGCTCATACGACAATTTGTCATACTTGCATTCTTCCTTTTTTGTATCAAGTTGTTTAAAATATGTGCAATTTTGTTTTTCAAGTTTCAAAAGTGCCTTTTCATATTTTTCAACAATTTGAGAAATCTCAGCTCGAAGTGTTTCATCATCCTCAACAGAATATGTTTGGTAAATAATTGACATGATATCAGTCGATAGAGCTTCGAAAGAGAGAGAGTCATTTTGCATTTCCAAAACTTTTATGTGTTCCAAGTATTCATTGGCTTCATTCACTAAGGATTTGTGGTCCTTAACGAATTCTGCTGACTCTTTCAAAAGATTGTATTCCACATTTTGAACAACCGCATAGATTGCATCAATGTGTGGATTAATGTCTTGTTCAAACATTCCTTTTAGTTCAGTCTGAAATCTTGAAAACCAGTCGTTTTTGTTACTGTTTAGTTTGGATGCCACAATACTTTGAAGTGTTTCAATTCTCTGTTTAAGATCAACCAAATATAGTCTAGCTGCACTTGATTCATAAGTGTTTTTAGATGCCATTTGTTCGATGTTAGACAGATGATTTGAGACAGCTTTTTGTTTTGTGAAGACCACTGGTTTTTGAAAAAACAGAGGTGACTCTTTTTTAACAAGATGAACCCCAGCAAGTTTGTTTGCTTCTTTATAGTCAATTGGTTTAATTTCTGGGTTCATTTGTCTCATTTTGACTCGTCTCTTTTCAGTACGCTCAATCGTTTCATCCGAATCATAAAGCTCAATCGGATCATGATTATCATTTAGCACACTACCATTATATAACACATTCTGATTTTTCTGAGCTTTCTTGAGATAATAAGGGTTTTCATAACCGATAGCCGTTTTCTTTAATGTATGTAAAATCGGGTTTGGATCGTTTATTAACAAGTTAATTGTTTGTGCAGAATGACCCGTTTTTACAAGTAAATCTTCCAACTTTGCAATGGTTTCCTTTTTGTCAGTGATCTCTTTTTGAAGATCTTTTTCACATTTTGAAAACCTTTCATTCAACTCCTTCTTTTCTTTTTCAAGATTGGAATAAGTTGATTTTTGGTTTGAAAGTTGGTTGGTTAGTTCAGAAATGTCTTTGTTAAGAGATTTGATTTGCAAATTCAACTTAACATCGAGAGTGTCAAATTTTATTTGCAAATGTTTCTCTCTTAACTCAGAATCTCTTAAGCTAACCTCAAGTTCTGATTGTTTTTCGTTATGAAAATCATAAGCTTGTGCATTCACCTTATAACTCTCAAGCTTAGTGGTCAATTTTTCATTCGCGGCTTTTACCTCGCGATTGATCTTTTTGACCTTTTCTATCTCTATTTGACAATTATGAAGTAATGATTCAAATAGAGATCGGGTTTCCTCATCATTAGCAACATTTTGTGCAACTTGAACTTCATTAGGATCCATATCTGGATTTGTCAAATTAGTATTTCTACAACTTGGCGTGTCCATGTATGTATCATAATTAGGTTCGAGAGGCACAGAATGTGGCTTTTCATGAGCAAACAATGATGGTACCTCATGGAGTGGTTCTGTGTCATAGGACGGAGGAGTTTCAGAATCACTGCATGATGTTGTTTGTTGCAGATCAGGCATAGGATCGGAGACGCCTGTGACTTCTGCAGAATTATCATTGATTCTGGTTGAAAGCAAGAAGTCGGATTCCTCAGCAGTCAAAGGTATTCCCGAATGTTCCTTGTTGGCTAGCATCAGCATGTACTGGAGCTTTTCTACTTTCGTCATTGCAGGAACATTACCATTTCTGCCTATATCACTCCTTTGAATTTCAGATGAAGTCATGAAACAATAATCTTCATTTAGATTGACCCCATTCTGAAGCATTTGATTCCCCGTCTGTATACCCATAGCATTTCCTTGTTGATTCCCGATAACATCAACCATTTGACATTCTTGTCCCATATATAACTGCGTATTGTCAGTGTACGGTGAATTCCAATGGTTGTTGTTATGTGGTTCGATGTTTAATGCCCTGTATACTGAAGCAAAACCATTTGCCAAAGCAGTTGTGATATCGTCTTGATGAGATGCCATTGATGATGACTGTATGATAAAATGGATACAGGATCGTTGCAACAAAGTAGGAGTTGTTGTTGTTGAAGGTTAAACTTGGTTGTGGTTGTGAAGCTTTGGTTTGTTGATGATGATCGTTTGAAGTTGTAGGTGGAATTTTGGTCTGGAAACTTAAAAACTCAATAACTTCATTCTGGAGCGTTTTCAGGCCTCGAAACTTGGGTTGAATGGATAAATTTGTTACGGTCGTTTTGACAGGTGTTTCGCTGAAAACGGAGTTACGGTTCAAAAGTTATGACCGTTTGAAGTTTTGATGTAAAGTACAAGGACTGAAGTTGCCAATTTCGAAAATTTCACCAATTCCGGGTCTTAAGTATGAATTGCGAGATCAATTTCGATAAAACAACACCAATTGCGAAACTGAAATGCGAGAAAATCACTGGAATTGCGAAACAGCCCTTGAATTGCGATAAGGTTTGAATTGCGATAGAGGTTTGCCAATTGCGAGACCCAATTTCGATAAAAGAGACCAATTTCGATAGACCAATTGCGACAGAATCAATTGCGAGACAGTAGCTGAATTGCGACAGAATTCGTGAATTGCGAGAAATAAGCTGAATTTCGACAGAGTACTGCAATTGCGAGAATCTTGTGCAATTTCGAAACTTTTCACTTTTTCCCACTTTTTGACTTTTGAGAACTTGTGCCCACGTGATATCTTACAACTTTTCACCAACTAGCAAGTATTCCTGACCACTTTTTACCACTTTTCAACAACTTGCAATATAATATCAAAGATATTCCAATTAAAGTATCCAAAAACACAATCTTATAATTCTTTCTTGCAATTATACGATCTGTGAACCAAGAACCACACAAAAATCTTCCAAACCAAGTTGTTGGAACATAAAATAACCACAACTTACTGCCTTTGATTTTTGTATAGATCGAAAAGAAATATAAAACACAAATTGTAACTTTTCTATATAAAGAAAAATAACAATGAATGTTTTAGATTCTAAGATCAAACAAAAATACTCCTTAGTTCTTTTGATGTTGAGTACAGTAGCCAAAATAAATACAAAAGGCCACGTTTTTAAGAGATAAAAAACGCAACACAAGTGTATTTTTCAACAAGATTCGAACTCAAAGAACTTCCTACCTCGTTGACCGGCTGTTGATACCACTTGTTATAGCTAGAAATCCTACTTTATCATACACCTCTTTGTAATATACGAATGGCAGCAAGATATAGAGAGGAAAAGAATAATATAGATGGGGAATATGAGAAGAAATAGAATAAGATAAGGAGGGAGGTGGTGGCAGTGGAGATGAAACCTGGAAATGTATGTATATTAGATTGAGAGAAATGAAGAAATACACACACACACTCTCTCACAGCACACTTGCTAAATGAGAGAGTGTTTGGTTATATGATGACTGCCAATCCAAAAGCATTGGATGGGCTTTTCACAATGGACCAAATGTGGGCTTATATGTTGCACTACACATATAATTAAGATGCTATCAATTCTAATGCTATAAGCCCACTCTACTTAATACATATTATACATGATACTAAAGTTCTAAGCTACAATTGACCATCACTTCCAAACTAGCATTAATTCAATGCTAACAATTATAAACTTGTCATGTTTTTAAAATCAACACTCACAAAGCTCTCAACAACTAACTCACACCTCTTGAATGATGGACATACTCATATATCACTAGAACATTAAAACTTAAGCCTTGCATTCAAAATTACAATAATAAATGCTTATAAAAAATTGCTAACTTGCACACTTTGTTCTCAAGATTTTTTTTTAGATGAAAGTGAGTGAAATGGAGTGAAACTAAAATTATATGGTGTTCTTGAGTTTTTTTAAGGAAGGAAAGAAAGAGGAGAAAAAAGAAAGTGATTGTATTTTTATCTTAAAATGTTTCACTCTATTATTAAGATGAAAGTTAGACACCCTCACTTTTTTAACTTTTCTTTACTCTTCTTTACTTTACTTTCTCTTAAAAAAAAGTTGAGAACACATAAATGATTACTTGATTTGAGCAGTGCCACGAACTTAGCTAAAAGTGATACAAACAAAGTGTGGGCTTTTGAGAATTGACTATGTATCTCATCTGATTGTCAATATACTCCTTCCATCTCAAAAAGAGTGTCTACAAACAAAAAATAAAAAAAAATATTATATGTGTAATTAACGCTAATTTTGATTGATAAAAAGTCATTTTTATTATTATAGTTAATATAGAAATAAAAAATGAGTAATTAATATAAGTTTTGATTAGAAGGGTAAATTAGGAAAACCAGTTATACTTACTGTCTATATATAAAAACTGAACACTTATTTTGGGACAAACATAATTAGTAAGATGAATATTTTTTTGGGACGGAGGGAGTAGTAGTTTTATGTAGGTGGATCATTTGAGATACAAGTTAAGTGTATTTTGTAGAATGTGGCGCTACTTAATTATTTGATAGATCAGATTACTATTGATGTTAGGCTTTGTAGATATAGATTATAACGTGAGAGTTTCTAAAATTAACAAATCAAATTAATAAACCATCTTCAGATGGTATATATGCAAGGAACTTTTGTTAGGTGTATCAGTGACATTAATTTAATGATTTTTGAATAACCATTACAACAAGCTAAGTAATTAATTAGTTACATGTTATCTTTATTCAAAGGTAGCAATTAATTAATTAAAAAGGCATAAATGTAATTGTAATTACAAGAGACTATCACACAAAAAAACATCATTACACCTTAAACATAATTACTGTTCTCTTTTTACCATCTTTTTTTTTCCTTTTTTTTTTTAACTTTTAAGCAAATAAAAGCAATACATCATATCCGTGTGTAATAAATCCATAATTAGCAACATAAGTTATTATTTTTTGTTATTTTTATTAACAACAACAACAACAATAATAATAATAATAATAATAATAGTAATAATAATAATAATAATAATAATAATAATAGTTTGACGGTAATCCACCTATTTATTTTCATGCTATTAACTGATATACCAAAAATGTCAAAATACTACATACGTGTGTGTATTATGGTATATAAACTGGAGTGGCTTCTCGGGTTTCAAATGATTTTTTTCAAACATCTTGGGTAGGGTAAAATTTTGTCAAATATCTTGATTTTTTTCAAATGAATCTAGTTCCAAAATCTCGTGCTTCATGTCTTATTTAGTTGGTCTATTGGGCAATTGTACAAAACGTTTATGCAGTGGCGAAGCTTGAAAATTTTCAGTGGGGGGTCGGGATCTAAATTTTTTTTCCTAACGCTATTTCGGGGGGTCGAAACCGAATATACCGAAATTTTTCTACACGAAAACTATATACCCAAAAAAAATTTCGGGGGGTCGGGCGCCCGTTGGGTCCCCCCCCCTACATAAGCTGCGCCCCTGCGTTTATGAACTTGATCACTTAATTAAAGATGTGAGTCTGTCACTGTATATAGGTAATGTAATATGCGTAACATTAGTATACAGTACTCCATTAGTTTCAAATTGTATAAAAAAGAAAAAAAAACACGCAGTTTAGCAACAATGCAGTTACTAGCTTTGATTTTGCAATAGTCACAAAAAGTTTTTTTTATACTTTAACAATTATTTAATGTTTTCTTATGTTTTTGTAAATAAAAATTTTAATTAAGGGTAATATAAAAACTTACACGATTATATTATGAGTTTTGTTATATTCTCTTACATTATATTCCTATATATCTTTTTTACACACACAAAAATATAATATTTTTTTCTCCACTCATTATCTCTTTGCATACAAACCGTATATTCTGACATTTGTCAGGATTCTGTAAGTTGGAATATGAGTTGGAACATGTAGTAGGAGGAACTATCATTTTTCTTATATTATATATAGTAGCGGACAATTAATTTATGTTACACAATAGTATTATGCTTATAACTTAGTGGGAAAATGAAAATACGTCATTTGCTTCTTCTTTTCTTTTTTTTTTCCTTTGTAACTTTAGCTGACTTTCGTAAAAGAAACGCACGCACCATCAAATAAGATAATGCCACGTGTAAGAAACAGCCATGTAGGTCAAGGGGAGTCAATCGGTTTCCTCTCACTGTATTTAAGTTCTCATTTACCACCAACCCAACACACAAAAATTTATATCTCCTCTTTCATAACCAAGAAAGAGAAGAAATTAAGCTTCCGTGTACAATTTACACCGACTCCGGTAACTTGTTTACTCTCTTTCTAAATCGTTTTCAATGTGTTTGCATTGTGTTATTAATCTGTAAAAAATATGTTTTTACTTTAGTTGTGGTTTAAAACTTAGGATAAGACATTGACTATTTCCTTTTTAATGTTTGTAAGAACTCAAATAATTAATTCTTACTAATTTTTTTGGGAATGTTGAGTGTAGCCAAGCCATTCATTTCATTCCTTGTTTTTTTAAGGGGGGGGGCATGATTTACATATCTTGCATGTGGTTGGATACATGTAATGATTTTGTTGCATTGTAGTAAAGTGAAATAATTCTTTTGGTAATTTTTAGTTATATATATTTATTTATTTATTTATTTTAAGTTCTGTAGAGGAAAGATGTATGGAGATTGTCAAGTGATGTCAAGCATGGCGGGTGGAAGTGGAATTTCATCTGAATCCATTTTTCCTAACTTCAACTTCATGCCTTTCACCGATATCTCATCCATCATACCCGTAACTACTTCACTCTTTTTCTCTTTATAAATACTAGTATTTATATATGTGTGCATAGAATTAAAATGCTGAGTTTTTGATTGGCAGAAAGAGGAGATGGAGAACATTGTGAGATCAGGAAAGGAAGAAATGGAAAGCGGGTCGGGAAGTGATCAAATCGAAGGCGGATTGTCCGGAAACGAGCAAGATATCGACCTGCAACAACCCCCTAACAAAAAAAATAAACGTTATCATAGACATACCGCTCACCAGATCCAAGAAATGGAAGCGTATGCATCTATTTATCAATCTATCTATCTATATATCCGTCTTTCAAATTTGTCACCATGTTATTGTACTACCTTATATATACAAACAAGACCGTCATAACATATCGAGACGCCTAAAGCGAAATCTTAAACAAGGCCTAGATCTAATACTTATGTTTTTTTATTTGTCTATTTAGTCTTGAATATATCTCGGAAGCATATCAAAATTGAGGCTTAAAACTTTTGTCTTAATTGATTTATGTTTAAGACGACTCTGTAGTTTGTATATATATAAAACAAAAACATTAAAACATCACACACATGTGTGTGTTTAGTTGTGCTTTTAATATAAATTAAAGTTTGACTTATGGTGTTTAATATGGTCAGGTTGTTTAAGGAAAATCCACATCCAGATGATAAGAGAAGGATGAGGTTAAGCCAAGAGCTTGGGCTTAAGCCTCGCCAAGTTAAGTTTTGGTTCCAAAACAGGCGTACGCAAATGAAGGTGCGCATGTTAGCATGCATACATTCAATTCGATAATTTACACTGTTGTCTTGTAGTGTACAGTTCTCATTTTCTTGGCTAAACCTAGAATTAAATGCTCAACTGTTGAAACGTACATACACCAAGCACATGTTTCAAGAAGACGTGTTTTTTTATCATTTGTGTGTGAGTGAATATAGTCGAGTCAAAAGTTCAATATAAATTTGGTATTTGTCATATATCCAATAAACTAATCTTAACAATTAATTATTTTGATTAAAATAAAAAATATAAATTTTCACTTTTTTTAAAAAAATTAAATATCTCGCAAATCGTTAATCGTTACGCGAAAAAAATCATATCGTGACGAGAATTAAATTATTTTCTATAGATATGCATTATTATATACTTTCTACGAATTATTTTTTTCAAAATTTCCGCCAAGAAAAATCACACGTAATTTGTAAAAATCACATGTGATTTTATTTTTACGAATCACATGTGATTTTTACAAATCACATGTGATTTTTCTGGGTGAAAATTAAAAAAAAAAAAAAAAAAAAAAAAAAAAAATCGTTGAAAGTATAGAGAAATGCATGTCGCGATTGTGTATTTTTTGTAGCTTGAAGATTTATCGTTTGCAAGATATGTTGTTTTAAAAAAAATAGTGAAAAATTATTTTTTATTAATTTATATGAAAAATGAATGGCTAAAATTGGTTCTTTTTATATATGACAAATATGAGATATCTCAATTAATATAGTCAATATGACTGAAATAAGTAAAATGTCTTTGAATTTTAATTTTAAAAAGAAAAACAAAATAAGAATATGTAGTTATGTACATTTATGTTTTATTACTTGGACACGGTTTAGTAGTAAGACCAAACATGTGTTGCTTTTTTATTTGAAAGAAAAGAAAAAACGTGTCAATTTATGTTTTTCATTGACATATCAAGTAAGACCAAACATTTGTATGCATGTATGTGTTTCTTCCATTGTATTTAAAAGCTAAGTTAAATTAAAAACACATGGTTTTGTTAAGCAACAAATGTATTTTTTGGAATAACAAGGATCAATTAACCTTTTTTCGGGGGTATATAAAATAGGGAACATTTAACCCTTTTGTTTCATTGGTTACCAAGAGCAAGCCTTAAGTTTATAATCATACTATATGTATTTATATTAAAATCATAGTTTCTTTATATTTAGTCATCATTAACTTACTACTCCTTTTTTATTAAAAATATTAGTATTTTGAGTCCAAGTTTCTTTAGTACTCGTGTATAGTAACAATTATTATTATTAATTGTATAAAAATAAAAATACTTTGTGTAGAAAAAATATCATACTATACAGATGAATTAATATTAAATATCATAATTTTTTTAATATTCAATCATTATTAACTTACTATTTTTGATGAGAAAGAATTACTATTTTGAGTCACAAATTTCTAGTACTCGTGTATAGTAATAGTAATTATTAATAGCATAAAAATAAAACTACTTTTTGTAGAAATAATAGAAACTTAAATAGTAGATTGTATTAAAGATGTCTTACATTATTGATAGCTTACCAAATATATAATTAATGTTATCTTTATGATGTTTCAAAATTACAGATGTAAAATATTTTGCAGCAAAATATATAAAAGTTGGAATATGGATAGAAGTTTATTTACATATACTTGCACACTAGTTTAATTTTATTCCAATAACATTAATGATCAAAGAATTAACCTTTTGACTTCTATGGTATAAAAAAAAAAAAAAAAAACAAGAGCAAGAGCATGCTTTAATGTTATAATCATTAAATATCAGTCTTGTTTTATATTTAATCATCATTAATTTACTATTTTTTGTCTCAAGTTGCTTTAGTAGTATGTATTTTAGTTTATAAACATAGATAGTATAAAAATAAAATTACTTTGTGTAAAAAACCAAAGTTAGGAAATAAAATAATAGGATGTATTTAAGATGTCTTACATTATTAATAACTTACTAAATATATAATTCAATCTACCTTTAAGATGTTTTACTTTAAAGTTAGATTATTTTTTTTTTTTAATTTTTTTTTTTTTTTTTTTACATTAAATCAAATAGAGATGAATTAGTGCTAATCTATTAAATACACTAAAAGCTGTACAACACATTTTTTTCTATAAACAATGTCAGATTAGTTTTACAAGTTTTGTTTTTAATAAATGACAATAACATTTTGTTTTATCTTGAGTACTTCAAATTAAATATGGTGAAACAGAAGTGTGGGGTTGGGCATGGTTGTCTGTAAGCGTACGTTAGCCACAACCATGGGCTTGGTGACTGTAGAGATGCATTTAAGCCGGTGGGGTGCACGGTCAACCTCTATTTCGTTGCTTTCAAACTGCACTCAATTAATATAAGCCGGTGGGGTGCACGGTCAACCCCTATACACTCCTGTAACATGAGCCCCCCACAACGGGAGCCCACTCTTTTAATATATGTCCATTTAGGGTTAGGGTTATTATCACATTGCTTACACAAAACTTGTTACTATACTAGTAGTATTTTGTGACATATCAATTCATGGGTCTATTGTTGTGGAATTATATATTGATATTGTTTGTACTACTAACTTGTACATAGTGACATATTATTTGTACATCGAATTGAATTGAATGTCGAATAGACGTTATGAGTGTATGTTCTTTCGTGTTACTTACGTAAGGTTAATGTTTGTTGTGTAGGCACAACAAGACCGGTCGGACAATGCTATTCTTAGAAATGATAATGATAACTTAAGAAATGAGAACAGTCGATTGCAAAATGCATTGCGTTCACTTGTTTGCTCAAACTGTGGAGGGACTTCGATATCTTTTGATGAGCAACAACTTCGAATGGAAAATGCTCGGCTCAAAGAGGAGGTACCTAATTATATTTAATGTTTAAGATTTTCTTGTCTAGAGACCATTGGGGCATTAAGGCGAGTTTCAGTAAAGTTAGCAAGACACTAGAATGGGAATACAATAGTATTGTAAGTTCAACACGCTTGAGATCATTGATGCATTACTACTTGTGCTTCAATCATTAATTCTTGTCGTGTAGCAACTAATTGCTGGATTGAGCATTATAATACATTCAAGCGAGCGCAGAATGGGTGTTTTTTTGGTACTTGTTTCATTAATTAGTTCTTCCTAAATTGAATAAATCACGCGACATCCGCGACATCTAAGATGAGTATATAAGAGTTGTTATCAAATTATTTATTACAAAATTATACCGTTATAATGTTTCACTATAGTTTTAAGTCTTTTCTATGCTAGATAAAATTACTTTATATGTACATATCAACAGTTATGTTTCTGCATAATCTATCTTTTTATGAGCAAGTGCTAGAAGATGAATCAAGCGCCTAACAATTTTCATTAGAACATCTTTAATCTTCTATAAATGCTGTTTATTATAAGTTTGTAACTAAAACTGGAATTAATGTTTTCGCGCAGCTGGATCGTGTATGTGCTATTGCGAGTCAGTTCTGTGGGAATAATCCAATGCAAGCACATGGACAGGGTCATTTACCTCCATTGATGACATCTAACCTGGATTTGGATATGAACATGTATCCAAGACCATATGATCAAGAGGGCATGCCAAACTGCATGATGCAGATCAATCCTTTAATGGTACCTGAAGGCCACAATTTTGCTGCTGCCAATGGCCTAATCATCATGGACGAGGAAAAGCCTATTGCAGCCAATTACGCACTATCATTCATGGATGAAGTTGTTAAGATGTGCAGGCTTGGTGGACCACTTTGGATTCCGGTTAATGATGCTGGCAAAGAAGTGCTTAATTTTGAAGAACATGCTAAGATGTTTCCAAGTCCGCTTACCCGGAAAAGTGATCTTAATGGGTTGAGTTTTGAAGCTTCTCGTGCGAGCACAGTCGTCATTATTAACAGTATCACCTTGGTTGATGCTTTTCTTGATGCAGTATGTCACTTTATCATGTTAATTAAATATTTTTTTTGGGTTGAAGTTTTAAAAAGATTTTGTACTGGTTAAGTCATATAATTTCATGATTTGGGTATTTCAGGCTAAATGGATGGAGTTGTTTCCCTCAATCATCTCGCGAGCGAAAACACTTCAAGTCATCGCTTCTGGTGTTGACGGAACTGCAGACGCTTCCCTACAGTTGGTGAGTAAATTTATACATGTATAAGCTATAGATACAAATTAATTAGTTAAGTGGACCGGGTTTTGTGATTGCTAATATTTCAGCCTATAAAGTTTTTTTTTTTTTTTTTTTTTTTTTTTTGGGGTTTTGTGGTTACTGATCAGATTTTGAAATGTGAAATAAACAATTTTCAGTAAGCAAATCATAGTTTTAAAGTATATTCAAACATAAGCTTAAGAATAAGCAATCTAAAACACCCCAGAACACTTCTGCAGCTGATACATTTACATACTTAAAATTGTTCGCCGTAATAATCATGTAACTGGTCGTTACAAAACAAATCCTTAATTACGTTCATAAGTACATAAATTACTATATACGTTCTTCATATTCATAAATCTGGAAACTAGTAGTTTACATTTTCCTAAAAACATGTGAAATTCTAAATTAAATTGCTATCGGATAAGTTTGGTTTTTCTGCATAAGTTTGAACATTATTGTAGGGTTTAATTTGTTCCATTCTTTTCATTACAAACAGATGTATGCTGAACTGCAAATGCTATCTCCGCTTGTGCCAACGAGGGAGATTTATTTTCTTCGTTATTGTGCAAGAAATTCCGAGAATGGAAGTTGGGCAATCATTGATTTCCCGCTCGACAGCTTTCACGAGGCATACCAGCCATCGCATACTAGATACAAACGTCGCCCTTCAGGTTGCATCATACAAGACATGCCTAATGGCTATTCAAGGGTGAGCAATCTATATATACCATTTTTATATTTACTTTAGAATCCTAGTTCATTAAAACTGAATTTGTTATATACTTGTAAACCTTTTTATTTATTATTCAGGTTACTTGGGTAGAGCATGCCGTGGCTGAGAAAGAACTGGTTCACGGGATCTTTACTGATTATGTTAGCAGTGGAATGGCATTTGGAGCTCGAAGGTGGCTAGCTGTTTTACAACGCCAATGTGAGAGGCTAGCAAGTCTTATGGCCCGAAATATATCTGACATTGGAGGTACCTTAAAACTTTCCATTTAATAACGTGCTATTATTGCCACTGTTCAAAAAAAAAAAAAATAATGTGCTATTATAATTGATTAATCAGTAGATCTTATTTCTTTTATCTTGTATAATTGTATGTTACAGCGATACCATCTCCAGAAGCAAGAACAAATTTAATGAATTTGGCTCAAAGGATGGTAAGGATGTTCTGCCTTCACATAACCGGCTCGTGTGGGCAATCGTGGACAGCACTTTCTGATTCAGTGGAGGACACAGTGCGAATAACTACTAGGAAAGTCACTGAACCAGGACAGCCCAATGGCTTGATCCTCACTGCGGTATCGACAACATGGCTTCCTCATCATCACAGTCAAGTCTTTGATCTCTTAAGGGATGATCGTCGCCGATCTCAGGTTCATGAATTTATGCATCAAGTTTTGAATTAAATTACACTCTTAGTATGCACTCTAAGCTAATGGCCATCATTCTAATAAATATATAAAGCTTTAATTTTGTTTTTAACATATTCGTGTATATTGATAACTGCAGCTCGATATTCTCTCAAACGGGAACCCATTGCAAGAGGTGGCTCACGTTGCAAACGGCTCTCATCCTGGAAATAGTATCTCTTTACTTCGTGTCAATGTAAGTATGAGTTAATTAATCAAACAGGAAATTATATACTTATGCAATTAAATTATAGCAAATTAATTTTCATAAGCTAGTTCTAAATTATGTTAAAAATGCAAACACTTTCTATTTTTGTGAAACAGGTGGCTAGCAACTCATCCCAAAACGTAGAGCTCGTGTTGCAAGAGAGCTGCACTGATGACTCTGGAAGCCTGGTGGTCTACTCAATTGTTAACGTTGATGACATAAAACTCACAATGAACGGTGAAAACCCTTCGTGCATTGCTCTCCTTCCTCATGGGTTTGTCATTACTCCTGTCACACAAAACCCTAATGGCGACATCAACACCACCGGATCAGGAGGAGGATGCTTATTAACCGTGGGACTGCAACTGCTAGCTAACTCCCTACCAACAGCGAAACTCAACCTCTCAAGCGCTAACACAGTCAACAACCACATTCAAACCACAGTGCAACAAATCATTAATGCACTAGGTGGAATTACTACCAACACCAGCACTAGCAACACTGCTAATAGTGCTAGTGTTGCTAGTGCTGATGATGGCGATATTGTTGTTGGTGGCTTTGACGAGCCTCCAACTCCTGTCCCGACCGAGTCAAGCCCGACTTCCCAGGTTAATTAAACTATTAATTAACCAAACAAAAAAAGACATATCATTTTGGTTTCTTTACTTTTTCTTCTTTTTTACTTTTGAGTTAAAAACTTGTGGTTTTTCATGGACATGCATGAAATGTGGTATGTGTAGAGTAGGGTTAAAAGGGTAAAAATGTCTTTTTAGTAAAATGACATAATGGTGGTTCTGATGAAGTGTCAGAGTGTAATGAAGAGAGGTAGTTGGTGGGTAGAGTGTGTGTCTGCAACATCAATCAATAGAAGAAGGTGGTGGGGTGAAGGTGCATGGTAACGAGGGTAGTCAAGAGCGCACCAGATTTGCTTAGACCCTTTTTAGGGTTTGGGGATAATGGTTCGGGAATTGACTTTCTTTGCTTTTTTGTGTTTTGTACCCCCATGAAAACTATGTTGGATATTTTGTTAATTTCGATTGATTTGAATGTTTTATTGACTTTATATTATGTGAAATATTTTATCTGTTTTTTATTTGGTTTGTTACATGCACACAAATACATCTCACATCTCTATTTATATGTAGTATCTTTGTAGTCATGTGAATTATACTCTAGGACTTTAGGACCTTAATCAATATTGTAGACATTAATTTGGATCCTGTTATAATTGCTGTTTATCATTGATCACCGAGTCATGCCTTATAAAAACTTATCATTGAATCATCCCAGTTTTCATAACATGTATAGAAAAATTTATTTTGCTTAGACTAAATATATAGTTTTGTATGCTTGGTAAAAGTTAAGTGTTAACTAATGCCTATGGCTATTTTCGGGTTTCGTTTAGGTTGTTTGTAAGTAGTGTTTTTTGCGGTTTGATGTTTGTACCTTCTTTGCTAGTCTTCTTTTTTATATATAAGTTTGCCGTTAATTTTTTATACCTACAGATGTAAACACGTAAACGTATTAGTTAATTGATATATATATTAAGTTTCTTAGATTGTTCTTGTAAAAATGGTATCAAAACAACTAACACAAGATATAATCACCCAACCAACCACTCATTTGGTGATCTTATTCTTATTATTACAACAATATACACAGATGACAAGTCCCCAAACGAATGCTTGTCTACAATACAAAAGAAACCAAGATAGTCCCTCTATAAGGTGCTATCAATCTAAACAAGACTCACACAACCTGAAACCTAACCAATACAATACCAAACTATCAAGATCAAGAGGAACTTGATGATACAGAAACTAGAAGTAAAACCCCCACAGCCTAAACAACTGGAGATGATTATCACTAAGAGAAACTCTAAAACTCTGTGTGTGAGAAACGGATGAAAGAATGATTGAGTCAAACCCTAACTTGGATAAGTCCTTATATAGAGCCAAAGTACACGTTTCACCCTGCACAAACACAAACTTGACAAACACAACTAAAAGTTATGTTAGAAAGAAACTAGTTAAGAAAAGTTACATATTAACCCTTTAAGTTTCATAAGTTTGCTAAAGTGTATATTTCAATACCCTTCCTCAAACTTATGAAACAAATAAGTTTAACATGCCAAGTTTCTTAACAAGAAAAACATGCTGCACAGACCCAAGCCCTTTAGTCAAAATATCAGCAACTTGATTTTTAGACTCTACATTCACAGTCTTAATCAAACCTGAAGCAACCTTTTCCTTGACCAAATGCACATCAATATCAAAGTGCTTAGTCTTTTCATGCATAACAGAATTTGCTGCATTCTGAATTGCAAATTTATTATCACAACACAAATCAACTGGAACCAAACCAGTCTCACCCAAATCCTCTAACACTTTCAATATCCACATCACTTCACAAGTAGCAGAAGCCATACTTCTATATTCTGCTTCAGCAGAAGACTTAGAAAGTGTGACTTGCTTCTTCTTTTTCCAAGAAACATGATTACCATTAACAAACACACAATATCCTAAAACTGACCTTCTTGTCATAGGACATTTAGCCCAGTCAGAATCAGAGTATGCAACAACACCAAATCCTTTTTGAGTTCTATCAAACCCAATACCACTTCCATGAGCAAGTTTTAAGTACTTTAAAACTCTCAAACCAAGATTAAAATGAGACTGTAAAGGAGCATGCATATGTTGACTCAAACAGTGAACAACATATGAAATATCAGGTCTGGTCATAGTAAGATAGATAAGTTTTCCCACTAACTTTTGATAACTAGTAATGTTATGCAAAAACTAATCATCATCAGTTTCTTTATGAGCCAGAACATAATTTTCAGGTAAATGAGTCATAACAAGTCTACATGTAAGCAATCCATAATCATTCAACAGCTCAAGACAGTATTTTCTTTGGTTCAAACATAAACCAGTTTTAGTTTTCAAAACTTCAATTCCAAGGAAAATTTTTAATTCTTCCAAGTCTTTGATTTTAAACTTGATTTTTAAAAAATGTTTAACTTTCTCAATTTTCTCTTCACAATCACCGGTGATGATTAAATCATCCACATAAACAAGTAAGAATACCACAGTCTTATCACTCCTTTTAATAATAAAAAAAAGAGTGATCATTCTTAGACTGAATAAACCCTGCTTCAAACAAAGCTTCAGACAGTTTGTGATTCCACTGCCTGGGAGCTTGTTTAAGCCGATACAAAGACTTCTTTAATCTACACACTTTGTTACTACCCTTTTTGGAATACCCAGGTGGAGGAAGCATATACATTTCCTCATTAAGGTCACTATATAAAAAAGCATTATTAACATCCATTTGAAAAAAATTTCCACTCTTTTTTAACAGCAACACTTAACAAACACCTAACAGTACCCATTCTAACAACAGGGCTAAAAGTTTCTTCATAATCAATACCCTCTTTTTGACCAAAACCTTTGGCCACAAGTCTAGCCTTATACCTCTCAATTTCACCATTTGACTTATATTTGATTTTCAAAGCCCACTTACTACCAATTGGTATTCTACCAGCTGGCAAGTCAGTTTCTTCCCAAATATCATTTTCATGCAAGTCATATATCTCTTCATTCATAGCATTTACCCAATTAGGATCTTTACTAGCCTCTTCATAGGTACTAGGTTCAACAGTTTTATCCAAGTTAGACACAAAACAACAGTTTTTAGCACTTAACAAGGCATGATTAGCATATTTGTTCAACCCATATCTAACTTTAGTATCTAACACATAGTCATTCAATTTAGCAGGCAACTTAGAATACCTAGAAGACCTCCTATGACTAACAGACCCTTCCTCAACTTGATTTTGAATACCACTTTGGAACCTAAGACCATCAGGTGAACTTGAACCAACATTTCCCTCAGAATCAATATATTCATCTAAAGGAGTTGCAGAGTCCTCATCATGACCAAATTGCAATAAACTATCAGGATGTTGTATCTATTCATCAATGACAACTTGATCACAATTTACTACCATATCTTGTTGATGGACCCTACCATCTCTACCAACATATGTTGCTTCCTCTCTATTCTCACTAAGATTATCATCATTGGGAGTAGGGACAGGAGTTTTGGGTTTTGACACAGACTCTAATTCAACAAAATCAAAAAAGTTTAAATTTGAAACTTCAAAGTCAAATTTTGAACCACTGTTTTGACTCATCTTATATGGAAAAATGGTTTCATAGAACTTAACATCCCTAGAGTACAAAACAGCTCTGTTTTCAAGACTTAAAAGTTTATATGCTTCTTTTCCACTAACATACCCAATTATAACACATTTTTCAGACTTTTCAGAAAACTTATCTGACCCTTTAATAATAGCAGCAAAACAAAGACATCCAAAACTTCTAAGATGAGACAGATTAGGTTCCCTATTATACACCAAAGAGAAGGGTGACTTACCCTTTAAAACAGAGGAAGGAAGCTTGTTAATCAGATAAGTAGCAGTTAGAACACATTCAGGCCAATAGATAAGTGGAATTCCCCCCCTAAAACATAAAACTTCGGGCAACATTTAGCAGATGTCTGTGTTTCTTTTCAACAATCCCATTCTGCTGAGGTGTATATGCATAAGTTGTTTGATGAATAACACCCATGATATTTAAAAAATCAGACATTTTATTATTTATAAACTCAGTACCGTTATCAGGCCTTATCACTTTAATCTTTTTATTAATTTGTGTCAAAACCAAATTATAAAAACTCACAAACATTCTAAAAACTTCATCTTTAGTTTTAAACATATACACCCACACATACCTACTATAGTCATCCACAATGGTTAAGAAATACCTAAAACCCTCCCTGCTAACCACTTTATATGGACTCCAGACATCAAGATGAATGAGTTGTCCAAAAACAACAGACTTATTTTCACTTAAAGGAAAAAAGTCCCTTGTTTGTCTTGCCTTATGACAAACCTCACAAGGACCTTCATGATCAACATTTCTCAGATTTAAAGATTGTTTTAACAGTTTCAAAGCCTGATTAGTAGGGTGTCCCAACCTATTATGCCAAACCTCTTTGGACACATGACAAACAAAAAACTCACTTTGATTAACCACAGCAGACTTATAGCACTCTCTGTCAAACATATACAATCCACCAAATTCACTACCAGTCCCCATAACATTCAGCTTTTTCAAATCCTGAATATAGCATTTAGTTTCATCAAACCAACAGTTAACTTTCTATCCTTAATCATTTTATGAACAGATAACAGGCTAACACAGTATTCAGGCAAAACCAAGACATCAAACAAAACCACATTCTTGTTAAGTCTAAGATTACCAACATAAGTAATTTTGGCCAAAGTACAATTGGGGTGTCCAACATTTAATTTCAAATCAGATATATCGATTAGGCCAAACATTTTGTCTGTATTATTAGTCATACGCTGATTAGCCCCTGAATCAATTATCCAGCCTAAATGATAAGAGGCCCTTTTATAATTGATATTAGCACAAAAGAACTTATAAAAATGTTGGTTAAAAAAGACATTGCAGTTAAAAAAAGAATAAGATTCACTACCTGCCATACTGGCATGAGCAGCAGAACAAGTTTTATCATTCAAAAGGTTCATCAACTTCAAGACATGTTCATTGGTAAAATACAATGTACCAGCAGTTTTGAAATCACCATTGACACCAGACACACCCTTAACCTCAACATTATTACTTTTATTATTATTAAAACCAGTTGCAGGCTTCAGATTAGGATTTTTCTTAAAACCAGGAGGGTAACCAATCAATTCAAAACATCTTTCAATGGTGTATCCTTTTAAACCACAATTCTTGCAAAGCAAACTATCATAATTGCCTCTATTGTTATTCACATTGTTACTAGACCTATTGTTATAAAAATTATTTATGTTATTCCCTTTTCCATAGGCTTCTCAGTTTTCACAGAGTTGGTAGGAATCCCTCTGTGGGATTCTTCCCTAGAAATAATAACAAAAGCATCTTTAACCTTAGGAAGGATTTTCCTGGTTAAAATAGTGCTTCTAATGAGCTGATAAATGTCATCAAGACCCATTAAGAATTGTACCAACTTTAACAAACTTAGCATGATCAACTAATTCAGTTATAGCTTCACAAACACAATCAGGTAATTTTGTAAGAATATCAAATTCCCTCCATAGAGAATTCAACTTATGAAAGTATTTAGACACAGGTAAACCACCTTGTTTAAATGAATTAATTTTTTTGCAACGGATTAAACACCACAGAACCATCAATTCTATAATAAGTATCTTTTAAATCTTTACAAATAACAGCAGCATTATCAGAAAACACATTACCAAGATAAACATCCTGAGACAAAGAACTTAAGACCCAGTTTAAAACAACTGCATTACACCTATCCCACTGAGCCTCTAACAAAGGACTAGCAGCATAGGCAGATCTAAGACAAGTACCATCAAGAAACCCCATCTTATTTTTAATTTACATGGCCAACTTAATAGCACTAAACCAAACTCTATAATTCTCAACACCAGATAATTTGACAGTCACAATAGATGCACAATTAGAGTAATTAGGATGCAGATGTAGAGGATTACTCTGATCCAAACTACTAATCATAATAGCTATAATGAAAAAAACAAGAAAGAAAACAGATAATCACACAGATAGATGAAACAAAAAATCCAACCAATCTAACCAAACAGATAATAGAAATACCAAACCACCAACAAACCAACAAATCTCAACTTTCAAGACTGCCCAAATCCAAAACTCCTGCGACCTAGACTCAAAAACAAAACTAAATGCTGAAAATATAAAACTCACACCCAGGACTAACTTAGCCCAAGTCAGTAGACTATGGTTGGCCAGAGCAGGTATTCACACCACTCAAGGTGGCAGATCAAGTAGTTAGGCAACCCGTTTGCGCCCACTAAACTTAAAACTAGTTAATCCTAAAGGAAGAAACAGATACTTACAGTTCAATATACCAGATGCAGTGGAAAACCACAATCAGCCACTCTAGATTCACTTAGTCTAGAGTAACTGAACCAAGATTCAGCCCAGAAATCACAGATCCACAAGATTCCAAAAAATCCCCAAATTGCCAAATTAGGGTTTTCAAGAATCAACCCTAGAATTAATACATAATCGTTAATCCTTCAAGAAACCAATACCATATGCTTCCAATCGAACCAGAAACAAAACCCCCTAAAATTTAGGGTTTCAAGAAAAAACCCTAGATCTTCAATTGATACTCAAACCCTTCAACTAAGCTAAGAATCAATCCGAAATCAACACCTAAGCGTTGAATCGATCAACTCTAACCAAGATCCCCAAAAAACCAATCCAATCTGATCAGAACCTAAGGCTCTGATACCATGTAAGAATGGTATCAAAACAACTAACACAAGATATAATCACCCAACCAACCACCTCTTTGGTGATCTTATTCTTATTATTACAACAATGTACACAGATAACAAGTCCCCAAACGAATGCTTGTCTATACTACAAAAGAAACCAAGATAGTCCCTCTATAAGGTGCTATCAATCTAAACAAGACTCACACAACCTGAAACCTAACCAATGCAATACCAAACTATCAAGATCAAGAGGATCTTGATGATACAAAAACCAAAAGCAAAACCCTAGCAGCCTAAACAACTGGAGATGATTATCACTGAGAGAAACTCTAAAATTGTGTGTGTGAGAAACGGATGAAATGATGATTGAGTCAAACCCCAGCTTGGATAAGTCCTTATATAGAGCCAAAGTACACTTTGCACCCTGTACAAACACAAACTTGACAAACACAACTAAAAGTTATGTTAGAAAGAAACTAGTTAAGAAAAGTTACATATTAACCCTCTAAGTTTCATAAGTTTGCTAAAGTGTATATTTCAATAGTTCTGTTGTATTTAATTTGTTCAGAGATAGAGGAATAGTATCATTGTATTGTGATTCTGTATTCCTGAGCATGTTGCTAATGGAAGGGTCCCAAATTACAGACTTATGACTTTCTTTCTACAATTCTTAAGGCTTCCAAAGAGTTTAAGTTAATTGGGATACTTATTAAGGTAGAGTGAAGTTTTTTTTTTTTTTTTTTTTTTTCTTTTTTTTTTTTGGATTAAATGATAGTTTTGAAAATGTCTAGCTTACTTAATTAAGAGAGAAATTTTTGTGTGGGAAAGCGGATAAAATAATGGTTTGGGCACAATTATTAAATGAAAAAGAAACACCCCCTTAGTTATATTGTTGTGGCGCCTCTATGTCTTAGTATGTAGTGGTTTACTTGTTTTCAACCGTAACAAATTTTATAAAAAAATTAGCAAGAGGTTATACCTTACAGCCATGGTTCTAAAAGGTTCGCAAAGGCGTGAGGCTTGATCATGTTGCTACGTCGTCTTATGCCACGTCTTTTTGTAAACTCGATATATATGAAATATGATATAAATATATAAATATTTTCATATTTTGTTCCGTCTTATGTCACTCCTTATAAACGCAAAAGCTTCGCCTTTGTTGCAAAGGCGTGGGGCTTGGTCATGCTGCCACGCCACGCCTCGTGCTATTTATAACATTGATTACAGCACACTCCAAAATATAACAAAAGCTCATGGTTTTGAGCTTATTAAAAAGAAAACACCGTGACGAGTCCATCGCAAGAAACCAAGATGTCAACCTAAAGAACCTTTTAGACACCGTAATACAAATCTTAACTAGATATGCAAACCGATCATCCAATATTAAAAAGACGTCTTAAGCGCCTATGTGTTCTTGAAATATTCGAATCATGTGTATTGCTTAAGTGACTAACTTAAGAATCTTTAATTTTGCCAAAATCAAATTTATGACACTTTGATAGAATATTGAATATTTTGAAACAAAATGTTGAAACCTTCATATACATAGGAGCTACAAACAAATATTACTGTTAAAACAAATTAAAAACATAAGAGCATTCGCTACCACAGGCCGGTGACAAGTCCACAGCATTATTTAGGCATTTATTGTATATCACATCAAAGTCACCACACCGGCTCCGGTGTTCTTCTCGAAATTTTGGCCGACATTTTTGGAACATCGTTGTGATTAATATGTGTATTGTTGAAGTAATTTTCTGCAATCACTTCGGACAAACGAATGAGGCCTTTCGGACGAACTAGGTGAGAGTTCCTCCGAAAGGTTGGGGGTTGATCTCTTCGGCTTTTGGGGATCCTTAAAATATCTGCACACAACATCACGCGTTAGGCTCGCCCCGGGTGTTATCCCAGGACCCACCTCCGGCATGAGAGTAAGTATCGGATATACCGAGAGACTCTAAACGGTAATAGAGAGTAAATATGGATGGTTGAAAGTTGGTCAAGAGTAGTAAATGAGCTGGGTATTTATAGTACCCAGCCTTGGTACCTGAAATGGCGGCGCCGGATTTTCTGGGAACATGTCACAGACATAATCCCGTAAATCCTGGGCGGCGGCGGAGGTGTCTGCTGCTGCCATCTGTCCAAAAGGTAATGCCACCTGTCATTAATTATAGTTAAAATAGCCGGATGATTCGGGTGCCTTTCGGCATTCTTCCGAACGATCCAATGTTGTCAGGACGGCCGGACGGGAAGGACCGTTCGGACACATACGCTAACATGCCCCCCCCCCCCAGTATCATAATATCGGTTTCATCGATACTCAGATACTTTGAAAATTTTGAAGTCCTATTTTACCAATTCCGTGGGGTTTGCTTTTCGGTTTTCATCTGGGGGGATCCATGTCGTTTGAATATGTACGCCAACACCCCCCAGTATCGGAGTATCGGCTGAGCTGATGGTATGATACTTTATGCAAATTATTGAATCTCGTTTTGGCTCTTCCGAAGGATCTGATCCGTTAGGTTTGAGTATGTTGGGTGCTATAGGTCCACGAATTGTATGTGGATCTCTAAGTATCCTTGAATACTTAGTAGATGATTTGGATAAATCCAAACCAATCTAAGTGAGAAACCCTTAACGATTGTTAATGTTAATGCAGAAAATTAACAAGAACAATGAAGAACACACACAGAGTTAACACTAACTTCGTATATTACTTTGATTTTGATTGTGTAAAACTCGTACAACTCACTTGTTAAACTAACAATCTTAGGGATCCTTTTATACACCAAGGAAACCCTAATACTAACCGACTAAGAAGATATTCACGAATCTTCTCTAAAGATACTTACACGTTTTGTATCTTTTCCTAACTTATCTTTTCCTAACTTATCTCTAACAAACTTTCCTTACTTCACGACCAGACTTAACATAATAAGTCAACCAGACTTAATACAGACTACCAGATCTAATATGTATTACCAGACCTAATACAAAGACAGACCTAACTCTGACATATTACCAGACCTAAGTTTGTCTTCTCTTGAATCGTGTGATAATTCCCAACAATCCTCCCCTAACTTGATCTTCATGCTCCATGAACTTCAAGTTCTTTTGATTTAGCTTTCTGAGGATTGAATTTTGAACACCTTGAATTATCTTTAGGTCTTGAACCTTTCTAGCAGCTTGAATTTGGATAAGCTCTTCTGATATGGTCTTTGCAGCAACATTGACTATATGTACATCAAATTCATTTAAGTTTCAGACTATTCTCATCACTTCCAGATGTGTAACCATCTGTGAGAGGTGAATCATTGAAAATTTAATGGATTTGAAGTCTCTTTACCAATAGCCATTACCACTGGAGTAGCCAATGTTTTGGTGTGTCAGACCATGGTACATTAATAACCATATGATTTTTTAGCAAATCATCAGCTTATCAACGGATTTGTTAAGTCTTTACCAAAAGCCGTTTGCTTCTGGACTAGCCAATTCTTTGATGGAAAAGCACCTCATCATGGTGAATTGATTACCATTTATGGTTTTCCACAGCCTTTACCACAAGCCATAACCTTGTGGGCTAGCCAACTCTTCACTTATCTTAGATATGGTGAGTTGAATACCATACAATTTTTGGCAAATTGTCAGCCATAAACGGATTTGAGCTATCTTTACCTGTAGCCATTTGCTCAGGATTAGCCAGTCCTTGTGTTGATAAGACAAGGTGGACTGATAACCTTTTGTTGTGTTAGTGCAAGGCACCTCCACCAAGTGAGAAGTTCCAATAATCTCACTTAACAACTTGAAAATTCTTTCAAACACCATCAAACAACATCCTTCAAAGACTGCTTCTTTATCAAATCCAATATCTGCTCATATACTTCATCCTTCTTATCAGCATCCAGCTTCTTGTTCATCAGTTCCTTGCAAACACCTGATGATAAAGGATATTCTACCTTTGCAAGCATATAAATGTCAATATTCTTTAAAGATACACAATGCACTCTGCAATTATGAAAATATCTCCAACAGATAATTCTTTGCTCTTCAGGAATCTTCCATACAATATTAGTCTCAGCTGGTGGCTCAAACATTACTTTCAAGTTTCCCCAAAATACTCTCTCATATTCATCCTCTGGTGCAGTATCTCCATGTTTGATGTTCACCAACCTATATAGCTCTTGAAGATCCTCTCTACTCACATCATGTAGAATTCCAGCAAAATTCATATACACAATATTAGAATAATCCTCCCTTATAATCTGATATGTTGCTCTTTGACCAGTCTTAATTAATTGATAGTTTGCAACCTTAGCTGGTTCCTTTGAACTTTCAATAGTACCCATAGTAGCACCTTCAGATGAAGGTTCTTCTTCAGATGCCTCTTCTTGAATCACCCTCTTGTGTTTACTCTTTCTCTTTGTTCTTCTTTGAAACACAATTGGCTTTGTAACATCAGCTTGTACTATTTCAGATGGCTTCCCAGCTTCAGGTTCCTTATCAATTTCTTTAATTGACTCAGACTGTGTCTTTTTCCCTTGGAAGGGAAGAATATCTTCATAATCAATGGGCTTGTACCCATGATCTCTTTCATAAGCCCTTTGAAAAATGTCTAAAACTTCTTCATAAGATTTTCCATGCAGTCCTTGCATCCTCTTGTAACCTGAATACTCTGTATGTTTCAAATAAATCTGCATGTTTAACATCTGTTCAGCTTTTGACATTTTCTTTTGAACTCTTGTTTTCTTCTTCTGAGTCAATTTAAGCATGTCCATGAAACCACCCAAAGTATCATCATTATTTCTTACATTTATGAATTCCGCAAGCTGTCTGGATTTTTCATCAGCAGATAATCCTTCAGTAGCCTTAAGCTCCTCAAATTTAGCCCTAATTTCATCATCAACATTAATCAGCTGTGTGATTGGATCATCAGACTCAACCATTCTTCTTGCATACAGTGCATCATGCCTATTTTGTTCTTCTTTCTTTTGCAAGTCAGCCAGGTCTCTTGCCTTGATTCTTTCAATTTCAGCCTTGGAAGCTGCTTCTTCCCTCTCATCCTTTTTCTTTTTCTTAAGTAGAGGAGTTTCTATAAGAAACTCCTTTCCTTTTCTTTTAGCTCTAGCAGCAACCTCTTGACCAGACCTATCTTGTGCACTATCAGACTTATCACCAGAATTAAACTCTTCATTACCAGATTTTTCATTAGATAATATACCATACATATCAGTCTCTTCCTCAGCAGATAAACGCAACCTTCTTTTTCTTTGTTTAATCTTACCCATGGATTGAACTAGTGTTTCTGCTACTTCCATTGCCTCTGGACTGATAGTGGTATCCGGATCTTGAATTTGTTCTTGAACTGGTGTTTGAAGAATGTTTTCTTGTTCCAAATCCAAATTCCTCCCCTGTTTGGAAGAATTTTCAGCTTCTCCTTCCTCTTCATCAAAGTGAACACCTTTCTCCTTCATAACCTTTTCAATCTTTTTCACCTTTTTCACCAAGGTCACATAAGCTCTCCTGATAGCTTCATTAGACTTTTCCAATGTGGCCACCTTCTTTTGCAGCTGAGGGACCAAGGTAAGAAGGTCTTCCACAGTAAGTGGTGGATGTCCCTCCTCCTGTACAGGACTTGGAACATGTGGTTGGATGGGTGAAGATTGAGGGATAGGTGTGGGTTGTCTGTCAGCAGATGATGAGGGATATGGTTGAGGTGATGATGTTGAGGTAGGTGAGGGTGTAGCAGACCTAGATGATGCTTGGGCTTGTTCCTCATCAGGTTGCACTTGTGCAGCTCCATATGTACTTGCATTGTTAGTACCAAGCATAGCAGCAAGCAAAGGTCTATGTGCCCCTTGAAAACCCTTTTTCATATTTGCAAAAAGTTTTGGAGTAAAGGCCACACTGATGTAAGGCACTTTATCCTCAGTTTCATAGTTCAAGACCATTTGCAAAAACCGTGGATACATTAAAAATTTAGGATCCTTAGCATTTTTCCCCATGCCTTCAAAGATTAGTTTTGAAAAATTAAATTTCCTTCCAAGTGATAAACAGACCAATGCAGAAGCAATTCTGCTTCCAAATTGATCCCATCCACCACTTTTGGGACTTAAACTTTGAAGTAAATAATGTAGTAAAAACCTCCACTGTTGTGTAAAATGACTTTTCCAAAAGGTAAAATTTCCATCAGTGGGGTATCCAATGTTATTCAATCCCTCCAAAATATCATTACCAGGCAAATCAAAGTCCCCTGAAGCATCATCCAATTGGAGACTACTCCTAATGGAGGCTTCAGTAATGGTGAAACCATTATTGTCAATAGTTGCCCTTAAACATGGTGTCCCATCATCAGAGTCTCAGAGGTAACTGACCCCCAGAACTGCTTAACAAGGGACTGATAAATAGTGGGATTATGAAGTAAAGAATAACAAATATATGAACCTTTTAAGTAATCCACAACCTTCTCGAAGCCTTCACTTTGATTTGGTTTCTTCAAGAAACCAACTTGATTGTGCTTGTCAACAAACTTTAGGTCAGCCATGGATAAGTAAATGATTTAGGTCTGGTTAATTTGGACGGGTAGGGTTTGAAAATTTATATCTTAAAAACAGAGACGTGAGCCGAAAATAAAGATATTTTTAAATAGGAAAGTAAATAATGAATAAAAAGTGAAAATTATATCAAATTTTATCCTTATATACTTGATTAATATCTCTTTTTACCGAAAATAGTGCAACGGTAATATTTTAGATAAAAAATCTTTATTACTCTGACCAGATCTAACGGTTATAATTTTAACACTACCCGACTTAAAATAGTCAACCAGGCCGAACCATAAGCTTACCAGACCTAACCAAAAGAGTGGACTTACACACTGATTTAAGCGATAGCAAGGCTAAACCTCATCACCATTCCAAGCTTTTCTGCAGATATTAGTCCAAACAACAAGAAAGGGAGACAAAAACCAACAATATTTGCAAGAAAAGATAAACACACAAGCTACCAGATTTAACACTTAAGGTTACCTGATTTTAAAAACTTGTACATTTGCCTCCCCTTAAATGTACATGACCTCCCCTTAAGTGTAACCCCCCCCCCCCCCCCCCTTTTTTTTTTTTTTTTTTTTTTTTTTTTTTTTTTTTTTTTTTTAACACTTGAATGAATAAAACAAAACAAAGAAAGTCAACTTTGCCAATAGTACAAATGTAACTCTAAACCTGCAGAGAGTTAATTTGTATACCAACCAAGCATTAAAGAGCCTTAAACCTAGAGTTTCCCTATAAAAGGCCCCATAAGCCAACACATAACCATCACAAATCATAAACCCAATCTTCTTCACAATGAATCCATCTCCATCAAATATAGTAGAAATTTCATCTTATTCATCTTCCGACTCATCATCTGAGTCATCTGACGGAGGATGGGCTGGATACTTTCCACAAGGTTACTCTTCAATATCAAGAAACAAAACAGCAAGGGAGACTATACTGAAACATTGGTTAGCAGCATATGATCTCACTGAGAAAGAACCAGAGGACTCTTCTTCAGAGGATGAAGCAGAGGAGACTTCAGAAGATTTAACTTCTTCAGAGGACTCTTCTGATGATTATGAAGCAGAGACCTCCAAGACTGTGACATACAAGAGCACCAAGATTGTGCCTCGTCCAACACCAAACAAGCAGGTTCTAGGACTCCTAAGTCCAAAGGTCAGAGACCTTATGGGTGAGAAGAGGACCAAGAAGACCATGCCTGATGTGAAGGATAAAGGCAAAGGGAAAAAAGAAGATGTAGGTGTTGGTGTTTGGCTTGATAGGGTTTAGGCTTTTGTCTTTTGATGTGCTATGTTGATGGTTGCCTTGTTTGTAACTTTGTTTAATATGAATAAAACATCCATGGTTCTAATATTTTATTATGACAACTGCAAAACAAAGTTATGCACAATATACCAAAAAGAATCGTACTATGGAAAGTTGAAAACAAATATAACTAAAAAGAATAACAATCCAAAACAGCAAGACAGAACACATTCTAAGAATAAACAAATATACAAACTATACAAAGTTAAGAAAGAGAAATCAGTTTTTCTTAACAACCCAGGCCTGAGTGGGCTTGAGTCCTCTCTGTGGAGCAACATACTTGAAGGTTTTGTATGAGACTGCTCCAGAGAAACTATGTTTGGACTTATAGGTATACTCATTTTTAAATGGATCCCAAGCCCAGCATTCTGAGAGGTTATCAGCAGAACCCCCATTTGAATTTGTTTGATTTACAACTGGTCTTCTCACAGGTGAAGGTGATTTATAAAAAAAATTTCTTTGAAAGTTTCCATTCACCTGTGGCTTATAGAATGGTTGCTTGGGACTCACAGAATTAACATAACCAGTGTTCACATTAGATCTCATAGAATTTACATAACCAGTATTCACATTAGAGTTCCTAAAGCCAGACCTAAAATTTTGTCTACCAGTATTAACATAAGAGTTAGGTCGGGTAGAGTAAAACTGTTGGGCTGGTCTGGGATTAAACTGGTTGGCATGATTAATCCTGTTAGCATTATTCCAGACTGGTTTATTTGAAACATGACCAATATTAGCATTCATTCTCTTTTGCTCAGCCTCTCTCTTCATTCTCTTTTCATAAAAATCACAGTCCCTAATCAAGTGACCTAGACTTCCACAAACAAAACATCTTTTAGGAGCATAAGTGTAACTGCTCCTAGATTCTCTGTGAACACTATTGCTTCTAGGTAACTCATTCATTTTAACAGATTCCCTAGGAGTTTTTATGTGCTGGGCACAACTAGGTTTGACTGTCTCAGGCTTTGGTTTAGTCACTACAGATTTAGTTACAACAGGTTCACACTTCTTAACAAACTTAGGTTCAGGACTCTCATTTACTTCACCTTTTTACTCAGACTTAGAGTGATCAGAGGCATCACCAATAGATCCTTCAGAGTCATTAGATTGACAAGAAGAATACTTACTAGTTTTGTCCTCTGAGGTGGTTGACTCAGGCACTTGAGGACCTTTCTTTCCATACAAAAAAAGTGAATCATCTAACTCTTCTTTTTCAAGAGGAGTATAGTCATCACTCAATGGTGGTGGTACTCCCTTAAAGTCACCAGTCTTAACAAACCTATTATACAATGGTTTGCCCGCATAATCATCTTCTCTAGACTTAAGGATTGCCTTTTTCTCATCTTCCTCATATCCTAAGCCACATTTTTTATTGGACTTTATTTGAGAATCCCAACATTTGAACAGGTTATTATTTGAATTGTTCCACTGATCTACCCGTTTTCTCAACTCATCCCTCTCCTTTTGAATTCTAAAGCCCATTTGTCTATACCTTTTAAGCTTTTCATCTTGTTCATATATTTTATTAGCTTGAAAGTATAGTTTTTCATTTAAAGCAGTATGTTGGTTTTGAAGGGTGACCTTTTGTGCCTCTAGTGTTTTTACAGCATTTTTATATGCTAAAAGATTTTCTTCTAGGTCACCTATTTATCCTAACTGCTCATCACATAAAGCCTTAATATGATTATATGAATCAGTGCATAATTTAGAGCATAATGATACCTCATTACCAATGGCCATGAGAGCATGATCAGACTCCTCATTCACTCTTGGATGCTCACCCCAGTTGACTCCTCCAGCTTCCAGTGTCAGTAAGCTCATCTGATTCTTTTCCAGCTTCCCTTCTTCATCTCTTTTCCCATCAGCAGGCTTCTTCTCTGGACAGTCTCTTGAAAAATGTCCATGCTTGTGACAGTTGTAGCATTCAACTGTCCTCTTTGTGTATCCCACTGGTGATTTGTTGTTGAAGTTGATGGTCCTTCCATATTGCTTCTGAAATCGTTTGACCCTTAAAGCAACCATGGCAATGTGCCATTTTATGTCCATCTCCTCAACTTCAGCATCATTAATCTGTTCTAAATCTTCACTAATAAAGCTTTCATCTTCTGTTTGGTTGGCAAAGAAAGAATGGATCACCTCATCAGTAAAATTTGAAGCAGATCTTTCACTTGAAGGAGTCTCATAGATACCAGACCTAACATTACCAGGTTTAACCTTGTAAGTGCTGCTTTTGTTCTGTGACACAAAAGCAACGTTTGATGAACTGGTAGATGCCTGAGTGTTGTTACCGATGTCCCTTTCAAACATCCTAAGATTATTGTATAGGTCATCAGGTGTCATTGAATCTACTTCCTCCTTTATCCTCATCGCCACAGATACATTACCCCATTCTGATGGTAAAGATCTAAGGAACTTGTGGTTTGCATCCTCATTCGAAACTGCTGCACCATGAACTTCCAGCTGTGTTAACAGATGTTGAAATCTGTCATAGCCCTTCTCCAATCCTTCAGTCTTTGAAACACTGAATGTCTCAAATTACTGTTTAAGAACAGCCTTTTGCATCTTCTTGGAGTTTGCATTGCCTCCAAATAGTTTCTTGATAGCCTCCCACATCTCTTTAGCATCAACCATGCCATGGAACCTTTGTAGATGCTCCTAAGGAATAGCCATAAGAAGCAAGGTTCTTGCCTTCTTTTCCTTCTCCACAACCCTAATCTCCTCAGCAGACACTGGTGGCATTATTCTTAGCTGCCCATCAGTCCCTTGTGTGACTCTTTTCCTAGAGTTTCCTCTTTGGATAACCTTCCATACATCACTGTCAATATACTCCAGATAATGTTCCATTTCCATGGCCCATATATCATATTCTTCTCTTTTCAGTAATGGAAGTTTTATGTTTGAGATTGTGGTTGTGGAAGGGATGGGTTGTTGTTGTGTTTGGGAGTTATTGGATTCAGGTTTTCCTTCATCTTCATGGTTTGAACTCTCATCCTCAGTGTTATGGATTGAAAAAGTTTCAGTGTTGATAGGCTTTTCGGTCTCAGACATTGTGTAGGGTGAATTGAGTGAGAATAGGTTTTTGAGGTTAAGTGTTCTTCGAACTCAGAGTCTCTCGCCTTTCTCTGATACCACTTGTAGGTCCACGAATTGTATGTGGATCTCTAAGTATCCTTGAATACTTAGTAGATGATTTGGATAAATCCAAACCAGTCTAAGTGAGAAACCCTTAACGATTGTTAATGTTAATGCGGAAACTTAACAAGAACAATGAAGAACACACACAGAGTTAACACTAACTTCGTATATTACTTTGATTTTGATTGTGTAAAACTTGTACAACTCACTTGTTAAACTAACAATCTTAGGGATCCTTTTATACACCAAAGAAACCCTAATACTAACCGACTAAGAAGATATTCACGAATCTTCTATAAAGATACTTACACGTTTTGTATCTTTTCCTAACTTATCTCTTACAAACTTTCCTTACTTCACGACCAGACTTAACATAATAAGTCAACCAGACTTAATACAGACTACCAGATCTAATATGTATTACCAGACCTAATACAAAGACAGACCTAACTCTGACATATTACCAGACCTAAGTTTGTCTTCTCTTGAATCGTGTGATAATTCCCAACAGGTGCTATGCTTAACCCACTAGGAGTCCTTTCGCCTTTACTATTATTATTTATAACTTTTATTATTTATTTTTTCTCCTTTTTTTTTGACTGCGGTGATAGGGTGTTGACACGCATGCGCGTGTCCAGCGCGTGGATGGAAACGCTGCCACGTCAGCGTCTGATTGGGTGCGATGTTTCATGCCTTTCTTTTTACCTATAAATAGCGTCACTTGTGTCATCTTTTACTACCATAATTCTATACTTTTATCAGAGACGCCTATCGGTATAATCCTTCGAACGATCATTGTATATCGACCCGAGCGGCTTCTACATTAGTCCTTCGACTATAAAGGTACGTTCCGATCCATCCATATCTTTGTTTTTTCTCTGCTGTCCGACTATATCCCGCTTTCCCTCGGTTAAATTATGTCGGTTTCTCCTGCTTCGATTCATGACGGGGACACCCAAGGGGCTGGGGAGTTTCTTCCTAAGTTTGATATTCAAAAATACACGTCTCGGATGGACGAAGAGACAGTGTATATGGTAACGAATGATCTTGGTATACCCGCAGACTTGCATCCGCGACTACCTCCGAAAGGAATGACGATGAATGAATTGCCGGATAATGCTAATGGCTTATACTTGGAATACTTTTATGAGGGTGGTCTTAGTGTGCCATTTTCTACCTTTTTGCTGGATGTCATAAGATACTACAAAGTTCATCTTTCTCAACTGGTTCCGCTGGGTATGCACCGTGCGACCCTTTTCTAAGTGTATTGTCAAATTTTGCATATCGACCCCACCACTCCTTTGTTCCGGGCTTTCTACAAACTGAGCAAGCAAGTTCATTGGTTTTCTTTTGAGAAGAGGGGTGGTCAGGAGAAAAGGGTCTGCTTCCGGGAAATTCTTACCGGTTTGAAAGGCTGGTAACGTGATTTTTTCTTGATAGATAGACGGGCTATTCCCTTCGCCATGCCGTGGAGGCATCATGATTCGGACATATCGGATCCCTTTCCAAAGGGGGAATTCAATGTTGCTGATGCCGACCGACTGGCCCAGGATGTGATCGATCTGATTCAGATTCCTCGGGGTTTTCTCTATGCCGTTGGGCTTTCTTCTCACTAGGATCATCCCGGTTATCGAGCGGCGCTTAGGGATGCCGAGGGAAAGGGTATAGCCTTGTAGTCTTTGTCCATGCTATTGCTTTCGCCTTTCTTTTCTTTATGTGTTGTTGTTTCTGCATGTTTATTTCTAACTGCTTTGTGTTCTTCGCAGCTATAACGATGTCTGAATATCTGAAGAAACCGAAAGTCCGAAAGGGTGCGACTGTGACAAAGGGGGATCAATATCGGGAGGGCTAATCCCATGAGATGCACGTGACCAATCCAGCCTCCTCCAACGCTGAAGTTCCGGAGAAAATGGACGAACTGAGGCAGGTCGAAGTGCCTGATGACAAGGTGTTGGAGGCTAAGAAGAGGAAACAGGAGCAACACTCTGCCCGGCAGACACTCCAGTCCCAACAGGCAGGGACTCGATTCCGAGTTCAGCGTGGTGAGGGGGAAGCGGTGTACTTCGGCCGATAAAATGAAACAGGCAACGAAGGTGATGATGTGGTGGATCTGGATTCCACAGAACAGCCTGTTAGGAAATTAGCTATAGCAGTTAGTACGGTTGAAGATGAAGGTTAGTACTGCTGAAGAGTTTTGAAAACATAAGCAGTTAGTATTGTTGAATGAAGAAGTTTGTACTGTTTATGATTTCGTGTGAAGATAATCATAGAAAAGATTTAATGTATATCTTATAATGTTAGGTTAATAGTTATCTTGTAAAGGAATCCTTAGTCTATAAAAGGATTGCCTAGGTTAATGAATGTATACGTATTGTTTTGTGAATATTCAAGGTTGAAAACCCTAGTGATAGGAGATCACTCGTATTATTTATTAATAATATTGAATCGTTGAAGTGAAAGTATATTGTTCATTGTTCATTCTTTGTTGATTCGTTAATACAAAACACAAACAAACAAATCTTCTAAGTGCTAGCTAGTAAATTCCGCTTGCTAGACTAGACATCATTCAAAGTATTAATCTAACACAAGGAGTGTGTGTAGATCCGGTCAAGTGGTATCAGAGACAGGTTACTGATACTTTGGTTTAGAAGATCCAGACGAATTTGTTCAAGAAAAGATGGACATGGAGACAACAACAAGTCAGACTAATATTGCTGCTAAGCTTCCAATGCTTAAACCCAATGAGTTCGATATGTGGCGATTAAGAATTGAGCAGTTCTTCCAAGTTCAAGATTATACTCTTTGGGAGATCATTGAAGAAGGAAACTCCTTTTCACCCGTATCAACAACAACTGTTGTTGAAGGTAGATCTGAGACTACATTGCAGACAAAGCCAACCACTACTGAAGAGAAGGCAAGGCACAAGAATGATGTTAAGGCTAGAAGTTTGCTTCTGATGACTATTCCCAATGACCAGTTGTTGAATTTTAGCAAGTTTAAGTGTGCTAAAACCCTTTTGAAGCTATTGTTGCAAGATATGGTGGGAACGAAGCCACCAAGAAATCTCAGAAGACTATTCTCAAGCAACAGTTTGAAAATTTTTCAGCAACAAGCAACGAGTCACTAGATCATATGTTTAATAGACTTCAAAAACTAGTGAGTCAATTGGCTGTTCTAGGAATTGAGATGCCTCAGGAAGATCTCAACTCCAAATTTCTAAGGAGTCTACCAGCTGAATGGGCTATGCATGTGGTTGTATGGAAAAACAAGCCTGATATAGATTCCATGAGCTTAATGGATCTCTATAGCAACTTCAAGATAGTTGAACATGATATTAAGAAGTCTGCTGGATCAAACTCAAGCTCAAGCTCAGGGAATTTGGCCTTTGTATCAACTCCCAGTACCTCAAGTCCAGATGAAGAAGTGCAAGTTGCTGGAGCAGTTGGTACTGCTAGTGCAAACCTTGGTACTGCTAGCACCTCAAGCAGTACTAGTGGACTTTTGAATGAAGATACTTATTGTGCTTTCTTGACTACTCAGCACAATGGAAGTATGTTGACTCATTCAGATCTTCAAGAGATTGATGAAGACGATATTGAAGAGATTGATATCAAGTGGCAGCTCTCTCTTCTCAGCTTGAGAACTAGGAGATTCTTGAAGAAGACTGGCAAGAAGATTGTCATAAACAGCAATGATGTTGCAGGGTATGACAAGTCCAAGATTGAGTGTTTCAATTGCCACAAGAAAGGTCATTATTCAAGGGAGTACAGATTGCCAAGCCAACAAGATGGAAAGAGCAGATGATATGGAAACAAGTCAAGGGTTGTGGAGGTTACTGATTCAAGCTCGAAAGCCATGGTTGCCATTGATGGCTTAGGGTTTGACTGGAGCTACATTGCAGAGGAGGAAGCAGAAGCATCTACAGAGGTTGCTCTCATGGCATTTTCAGATTCTGAGGTACAAGTTTCTAAATGTTCTAAATCTTGTGAAGCTTTAAAAGATCTAGAAACACTTAAGAAAAGATATGAGGATCAGAGAAAAGAGCTAATCAAAACTGCTTTTAACTTAGCAAATCATAAGAGGGCTTTAGCTGTGTTAGAAGAACAAATTGTTCATTATAAAAGTAATGAGTCAAAGTTTTCTGATGATATGATTATTGTTAAGAGAGACTTAATGTTTAGGGAGAATGAAATTAGTGTGTTGAAACATGAGCTAGAACAGGTTAAGAAAGCAAAGGAGAACATTCAAATGACTGTTGACACACTAGAATTTGCAACTCAGGGTGTTAGTAAGATTGTTGAGTGTCAGATCCTTAATAAAGCTAAGTCAGGCCTAGGCTATAAGTCAGTTCCACCTCCCTATAGAGGAATTCCAACACCCCCAGGCATAGACTTAGAACACACAGGACTACCTGAATTTCAACTACCTGAGCTTAAATATGGTCCTCAACCTAAAAAGAATGTAGTTGATAAGCCTGTGTATGAAAGTGCAAGTGATGCCTCATTTTCTGAGGATAAGGTATCCTCAACAAAGGACTCAGATGCTCCAACCATTGAGGAATGGACTTCTGATGATGAGGATAATCAGGCTGTTGTTGAGCCTGTTAGTGCTAAAGTGGAGGAACCAAAAGTTCCAAAGATGGTTAAACCTAAGACTGTTAGGCCTAGATCAAATGCCAAACCTTTTAGACCAACAGTTAGGTATGCAGAAATGTATAGAACCACAAACAAGCCAAGAGATAATCAAAGGAATTGGAATGACCTCAAATCTCACCAATTAGGGGATGATTTTGTCTGCTATAGGAAAGCTTGTTATACGTGTGGTAGTTTTGACCATCTTGCAGCCTTTTGTGATAAATGGGTAAATAGGTATTCAAGTCCTAGGGTGAACACTGTTAGACCTCACACTCACCCAACAAACACTAGAATGATACCTAGATCAGTTCTTTTAAGGTCTGGACCCAAAGCAGTTCATACTGCTAGACCAGCAGTTCAGACTGTCAGACCTATTAGACCTGTTAACCCAAGACCAACAGTTCAAGGTGCAAAACCAGTTTTTAAACCATCACCAAAAACTGTTATTAGACCCTTTCATCACAAAGCAGTTGTAACAAACCAAGTTTGGAAACCTAAGGTAACAACTACCAAGCCAGCAGTTCCAACTGCTAGCAGAGTAATTGGTACTGGTGTTAATAAAAACACTGCTAAGGGAAATATGGGAAATGGTGTGAATGCATCAGCATGTTGGGTTTGGAGACCCATCAAACCTAATGGTGCTAAATTTTTTTTGAAAAAATGAATTATGTTGATGCAAGAGGAAAGCCTAAGTCTGTTTTGGCTTGGGTACCACAAGGAAATTAATTTTTCTTGTAATGTGCATTGTTAGTCATATACTTTTATATTGTGAGACAAGTTCTTTGTGGCTTGTTTCTTTGTTTTTGGACTAACACTTGCAGGTTTTGGATAATAAACACCAAGGAATTTAATGCTATATGTTTTGGACTTTAATGGTGATTTGGAGTTGTGTGTGTGATCTTTGCACACAACAAAATAGTAATTGGTTCACCATGTCTAACCCACATAAGAACCAACTAGTCCAGAGCAAACGGTATCTGGTAAAGACTAATCAAATCCGTTGATGGTTGACAATTTACCAAAAATTGTATGGTTATCAGCTCACCATATCTAAGTGTGAAGAGTTGGCTAATCCAAAGCAAACGGCTATTGGTAAAGACATATCAAATCCGTTGATAGCTGATAGTTTGCTAGAAACTATGTTTGAGCTATGGTATTTTAAAATTCACTTCAAAAGTTCATACGGCTCAACAAAAATTTTCCAACAGTTGGTACGGTTAGTACAAAGTTAGTACGGCTTAACTAGCCGTTGTAAAAATCTGTCAGTAATTAATTTTATAGCCGTTGGGGTAAAACCGTTATTCTTAAGGTATTTATAGGGATTTTTCTAAAAGATAATTATCTTTTTACCATAAATTCATTTATTCTATTTCTAAAGATAATTTATCTCATACGCATATTTCGCAAAACCCTAAACAGTACCTATAAACCCCAATAGACTACATAAAACCTCTATTCCAATTTAAACGATCATCGTATTGCTATAATCTTTCATTTTTTTATCACTAAGAATGGCTGGATTGGAATTTTTTAAGCGTCATAATCAGGTTGCGTTTCTTGAGAAAACAGAGGAGGGAAATGGGCCAAAGTTTTATGAGATTGTGGACTTTCTCAACCACTCTCACATAAGGTATGCTCTAACTGTTTCTCCTACTCTTTATGTCTCGCACATCACACAGTTCTAGCAGAATGCTACTGTCTTGACTAGTGAAGATGGAGACTTAGAAATTCATTCTGAAGTGGATGGTGTATCTTTTGTTGTTACCGAGTCTATAATTAGGATACATCTTAAATTAAATGACTCAGATGGTATTAACACTATGCACAACACTGAAATATGGGAAGAACTTACCAAAATGGGGTATGATACATCTGAACATAAATTAACTTTTCAAAAAGGATGTTTCTCACCTCAATGGAGATTTTTGATACATACCCTTTTACATTGTTTAAGTCCTAAAAAGACTGCTTGGGAGCAGTTCAGTAGCAATATTGCTATTGCTCTCATTTGTTTGTCTACAAATAGGGTTTTTAACTTTTCAAAATTTATTTTTGAGGGTATGGAATCTAATGTTAAAAGCAAAACAAAGTTTTAATGTATCCCAGGTTTGTTCAAACACTTTTGAATAAAAAGACATACCTGCTTACAAAACCAACTGAAATTTTTGCTACTCCTAGCCTTCAATCAAAGGTTTTTCAAAATATGGCTATGGGTAGTAGGCTTTTTCAAGGGGAACCAGTTCCATTGTTTCCTCAAATGCTTCTAACTGAGTTGGGTGAAGGTTCAGTAGTTCCAACTGATCCCCATCACACATCCACTCAAGTACTTGAAAGAACCCAACCATCACAATTGCGCATCACTTATAGGAGAAGGGAAACACCTAGAGTGATTCCTAGATCCTTTCCCCATGATTCACCTCTCCTAGCAGGTCACACAGCTAGAAGTGATGAGGGTAGTTCTAACCAAAATGCATTGATGGAATTATGTACCAAGCTAGTTGCCAAAGTTGAAAGTTTGGAGACAGATCTTGCAAGCACCAAGGATGAGCTCAAAGCCCACAAGGAGAATTCTGCTAAAGTTTTTAACAGGTTATCTTTAAAGGTGGAAAAGCTGAAAGATCAACTCAAGCAGAAAAGAGCAAGAATGGTATTGGATGATGATTCTTCTAGTGATGACTCAGATGATTCAGATGATGCTGATGGTGGAAATTCTTCCAAACAGGGGAGGAAATTTGGTAAAGACAAGGATGGATCAAGTTCTCAGGGGAGGCATAATGAAGAGGAAGAAGAACAACAAGATATAGGTTCTGGTAATGTAGATATGGATGAAGAAGAACTTGAAGCAGTTCAGACTGATACCCATGAAGCAGAAAAAGTTCAGACTGTTGAAGCAGTTCCAACTGCTGAGACAGAGCATCAAGCAGTTCCAACTGTTGAGACAGAGCATCAAGCAGTTCCAACTGGTGACACTTTAGCTGAGCTAGTTTATGAAAGAAGAGGGGCTGACAAAGGTAAAAGAGCTATGACACAAGAGGAAGAGGAAGCAGCTCAAGAACTTGAAAGCTCAAGACATTAAAACCAAAAACTCAAGCTCAGATAGATCATGATGCAGAAATTGCAAGGCAAATGATAGAAGAAGAATTGGTTGATGAAGAAGCTAAGAAAGCTCAGATTGCTCAAGAAGAGGAATTAGCAAGGAAAATGGCTGCTGATGATGAAAAGAACATAGCTGGTTTCATGGATAGAACAAGAACTGAAGATTTTAATCAAGAAGAGTTTAATGAGCAACTTCAATATTTGTTGGATTCTGATTGTATTATAAAAGCTCATGCTATGATGGTTCTTAATGATCAGGAGTTAAATGAAGAAGAAAAGTCAGAGATGCTCAAAGAATTTATCTTGAAGACAAATAGAGAAGCTACTTGGAGTGACTTAATGCACAGAATCAGAAAAAGGCAAAAGTCAGGTTACAAGACCAAGTTACCTACCAAGAAGGAAAAACTCAATTTCATGAAGCACTATTTGAAGAATCAAGCTAATTACAAGATGAGTGACTTTACTGGATGGACAGATGCTGAAATTGAAAGGAAATTCTTTGAAGCATATGCAAGACTGAATACTCCAATCAGAGAGGACATGACAAGGAAAAAGAAAAGACAACCAGAGGTTCTTGAATCTGATGCTGCAAAGAAACAAAAGACTGAAGAAGAAGGGTTAACAAATGAGAAAATCAAGAGCATGATGATGATTGTTCCAGAATCTTCATATATCAAACCTCTACAAGTAAAACATCCAATCATTGACTGGGAAGTTTTCACTGATGGAAGAATGAAAGGATGGAAGATAGTCAGATTTGGTGATATTTCTGAAAGGTACAAGTTGTTTGAAGATTTACTCAGAGGATTTGACAGAGAAGATCTTAATCAACTATGGAGTTTAGTAAAAGAGAGATTCAAAGATAAAGATCCTATTGAAGACAAAGACAAAGAATTATGGGTTCAGTTGAAGAGAATCTATGAACCTGATAGTGGAGAGTCAATGTGGAGATTTGAAGCACAAGTTAAAGATGTGTATTGGTATTGGTTTGAATCGTGTGGAGTACATAGAGTTTCTACTCCAGATGAGATAGAAATCTATATGTTGGTGGAAAAAGACTATCCACTCAGATCATTTGTGTTAACGGCTATGATACAAGGAAGACTCAAGGTTGAAGAAGACTCTGAAATGGCAGACTTGTTAGTTACAAAGATTTTCAACCTTGTAGAGCAAAGAAAAGTCAAAGACTAAAGTGACTGATGTGATAGATGTTTGAAAGAATTTTCCACATTAAGAGGAAGAAGCTTAATTTGAAGAAACTTAGTGATTTGGATAGAAATCATAAGTTTAGGGGAGGATTGTTAGGAAATTAAGCTATAGCAGTTAGTACGGTTGAAGATGAAAGTTAGTACTGCTGAAGAGTTTTGAAGACATAAGCAGTTAGTACTGTTGAATGAAGAGGTTTGTACTGTTTATGATTTCGTGTGAAGATAATCATAGAAAAGATTTAATGTATATCTTATAATGTTAGGTTGATAGTTATCTTGTAAAGGAATCCTTAGTCTATAAAAGGATTGCCTAGGTTAATGAATGTGTACGTATTGTTTTGTTAAGATTCAAGGTTGTAAACCCTAGTGATAGGAGATCACTCGTATTATTTATTAATAATATTGAATCGTTGAAGTTGAAGTATATTGTTCATTGTTCATTCTTTGTTGATTCGTTAATACAAAACACAAACAAACAAATCTTCTAAGTGCTAGCTAGTAAATTCCGCTTGCTAGACTAGACATCATTCAAAGTATTAATCTAACACAAGGAGTGTGTGTAGATCCGGTCACAGCCCATTCCTCTTCCTTTCCCCATCCGGTCGTTGAATCCGGAGGAGATTAGGAAACAGCCGGCGGGCCAAGAAGGTATTGGCGTGGGCTTCACGTCCGAGGCTGCTGGTGTTGGTGAGTTTCGGAAGTGTCAATCTTTGTACTTTATCTCTCCGCACTTATCTTCATGCTAACCGTGTTGTTCATTCCTTTTTCAGGAGGTTCTTCCGGCGTTGATTCTGGCCGTGGGAAGGAAAAGGTAACCGGTGAGGATGACCCAGAAGCTGTATATGTACCAGAGTGGTCGGTCAGGAAGGACCACCGTTTGGATAGTTGGAAGGTTTGTAGGGATTTAATGCTGAACCTGCCCACTCCGAAGGAGGAGGAGTATCTTGAGAGCTTGGGGGATGCCGAGGCTGCCCAAAGGGCTTGGAAGTTGTTGGGCATGGGGGCCGCAGCTCAATCGGATCTACAGTTCTGGTTCGAATCTCTCCTTCATGAGCATAGTGAGTTATATCAGGCTCACCAGAAATGTGGAAGTGTTAGGAAAGAGGGGGAGGAGCTTAAGCAGTTGAAGACTGAGCATTCCAACTGTATGATCAGAGAGTCCGAGCTGCTGGCTCGTGTTTCGAAATTGGAGAGGCTGGTGAATGGAAAGAAGGAGACCGCAGCGGAGCAAATTAGTGCTTTGGAGGCTGAGTTGGGTAAGGCCAAGGCTAGGCTGTGCGAAGAGGAGAAGGATAATTCAGCCCTTCGTCAGGAGAAGAATGATCTTACCGCTAGGATTGGCCGAACGGAGATGGAAAGGTTCAGGGTAGTTAAGGATGTCATCCCCGAGGTTGTCCGCCGTCTTCTAGGCAGCCATGAATACAAGGATCATTTGGAGGGGCCTTTCAGTCTGTCCTCTTAATCCGGGTTTCTAGAAGGTGTTTCTTTGGGTCGCAACCCGGAGGATGTAGCCAAAATTGTGGCCGAGGTGGACGATCTGGATATGGAGGCTGATGCGAAGTTCACGCCTCTGTACGAGGGGCTCTTCTTTGCAGAATATCATTACATCAAGAAGATCAGCGATTCTTATCTTAAATATCTTGATGACATCATGAAGATTTTTCCCGACCCTGCTCCGTCTACATCTGCCGAGGGTCCCGAGATCCAAGCTGGCACTGCTCCGGACTCTACAATGGGGGAAGGAGGATCGGCCTTTTGAAGAAATGGATGGTGATGGGAATCTAGGTAATTCCATTTTGACTATGGGTTAAAATTACTTCGGGTTTCCTGTGAAGCTTTTTTAAACTTGTTACTTTGCAACATTTTGGAAATGTAAGGCTTTAGAGCCGGTGGGATAGGTCGGAGGGGAGACCTGAACAATTCGGATGATTTGTAATAATTTGAACTTGTACACTTGTTTATTTATTTTATTATTTAGTCGCATGGTTGTCTTGCTAACTGTGGAATGTACCGTGTTTCTATCTTTGTGCATGTTGTTTTATTCTTATTTCCGAGGTGATTTATTCGTTCGGCTGGCAATGCCGGCTAGGCTGACGTTTTGAAACGTATTGCTATTGCGCGCCCTCTCGGCCTAGTTATTGTAGCCCTGGTTGGTTCCCCTTTTACTAATTCCGGGTGTCACGCGCCGTTCAGTCTTATAATTTAACTTTTCGGTCTCTTTACCTCGGCATGCGCGGCGGTACTTTGCTTTGCACGTTTATGCAGGTTGGGTCCATCGGACTACATACATTCGCCCCAGTTGATGGTCATCCGACTTTTCTTTCTTCTCTTTTTTTTTTTATTTTTTTATATGTGCATGTCTTTGAATGATTGTGGCTTGTTTGGTTGGCTTTAGCCTCAAAACCGGGCGCCATACATCATCCTTTCGCTTTCGGTATTGCCGAAGCATAATTTCTTACCATAATCGTTGTTACTTTGGAGGTGTCATCATGCATTCCCTATGTTTCGACCCTAAACGTATACCGACACTTGTTTTTTATTACCGTCGCTACTTACGTAGCTCCGGAGGTACAAGCTGGCGTCCGGTCTACGTTTTGGTTGTGAACGTACAGCACTTGTTTGTTATTACCGCTGCTATTTTATAGCTCCGGAGGTACAAGCTTACGTTTGGCCTAAGCTTTGATTGTGAACGCATGATACTTTGTTTTTTATTACCTTCACTATTTGCATAGCTCTGGAGGTACAAGCTCACACGTTTTTGGGTATGAATCATTTTTGAACACTGATCACTAATCTCCGGAGGGCATGAACCTCTCGGAGGGATCACTTTCGACTTATGTTCAGAAAATCATAAACGATCATGCGGCCACCCCTTTTTGGGTGCCGCTCGGCCTTTTTGCCGTAAATACATGGCAACCCCTTTTTGGGTATGAACCATCTTTGAACATTGACCACTGATCTCCGGAGGGCGTGAACCTCTCGGAGGGGTCATTTTCGGCTTATGTTCAGAAAGTAATAAAATGATTATGCGGTCACCCCTTTTTGGGTGTCGTTCGGGCTTTTTGCCATAACTACATGGCAACCCTTTTTTGGGTATGAACCATCTTTGAACATTGACCACTGATCTCCGGAGGTGGCCAGCCTCTCGGAGGGATCACTTTCGACTTATGTTCAGAATGCGACGAGTGCTGCAAGAATATGACATGTGGAAAAATTGCCTCCCCTTGATGGTGGGATAGCTGCATTTGTCATTAAAACGGTCAATATCAAGCCCTTTCGGGCATTACATAAGATATATAAAACAAACATTCATGAAGACACTTTCTAAAGCTAGTTGTGTGCCATATCCGTAGTGTTTCTCCTTTCATTAGCCTAGGGCGTGATCCTGCTCAGTGAGCTTCCATGGTTCGGTAGAGTTCTTCCCTGGTGGGCCCGAGCTTTTCTTGACTCACATTCCTGCCGGTCTTGTTCCTTCGGCAGGTCGGATTTCCTGCCTTTAGTTACGAATGTATTTTTGTTTCTTTCGTTAGTCCGTAGTAAAGACGAATATTGACAAAAATGGAATAGTGGTATATTCTAATGATGTTTTGTTTTGATAGAGTTACCTGGATTGTTATTTTTACCTTAGACGACCTGTCGTGATTCCCCCGGCCGTAGCATTGAACCGTCTTTCTTTCATAAATCTCATTCCGGGCTGTAGGTTCTTTCCTTTGTTTCCGCAGCGGGTTCCGTGATACATGCACAGTGCCTTTAGTTACGAATGTATTTTTGTTTCTTTCGTTAGTTCGTAGTAAAGACGAATATTGACAAAAATGGAATAGTGGTATATTCTAATGATGTTTTGTTTTCATAGAGTTACCTGGATTGCTATTTTTACCTTAGACGACCTGTCGTGGTTCCCCCGGCCGTATCATTGAACTGTCTTTCTTTCGTAAATCTCATTCCAAGCTGTAGGTTCTTTCCTTTGTTTCCGCAGCGGGTTCCGTGATACATGCACAGTGCCGCAAGACCCTGTCCCTCCGGTTGGCTCCCCTGAGATCTCGATGTTCCGGATTTCATCTTTTACCTCCTTTCCTGTCATTTGCTTCTCCCCTGATCTGTAGTGTTCCCGACTGCTTACTGATCGAGTGGCCAGCGTTGCTATGCCGCCCGGAGTGGGGAATTTTATCATTGAGTGGACAGTCGAGGGGACAGCTTGTAGCTTCTTTAGTCTAGTACATCCCAGTATGACGTTGTAGGGGGAGGGAGACTTGATCACAGCAAATTCCATCCAAGTTTTTCGGGACAAACCTTGACTTCCGAAACAAATCTCTAGTATTATCACTCCCAGCGGCTCAATAGACCTCCCGGTGAATCCCTTTAAAGTTACATCGGCCACCTTCAGCCGGGCCTTGACAGAAGGGCCCAAGCGTTTGAAATAGTGCTCATACATTACTTCCACTGAAACGCCGGGGTCCACGTAAACCCCTTGTACCATCTGTCCTTCCACTTCGGCCTCGATTACTAATGGTTCATCTGACATATCCTCCGGACGAATCGGTGGGAAACTGATAGGGGCGCCCACCCATTCTTCCGTGTCTATCGTTTCCCACCCTCGGACTATTGCTGGGCCTCGAATCATGTTAATAACCTTTCCCTTGTTTGCCTGATTACCTCCCCTCTGAGGTCCCCTTCCTTTCTGTCTCATATCTTTCAGCAAATGGTCCAATTTTCCTGTATCTAGTGCCATTCTTATCTGTTCTTTGAGCTGCCAACAATCATCGGTGAAATGTCCCTTCTCACCGTGGTAGTCACAGTACCTATCCACGTTTTCTTTGAGGGGTGTTCCTCTCACCGGAAGGGGTTGTGGTAACTTTAACTGATGCTCAGTGTCTAGGATCTCCTTCGGAGTCTTTGTTAGAACGTTCAGATCAATCGGCTTGGTGTCACCTCGGCGAATGTCGTTACGACGAGCATCGGCTCTACCAAGGTTGTCATTTCTAGGGGGAGCATAAGGAGTGTAGTAATCATTCCCGTGAGTTTTGAACTCATTCCTAGGGTTGTTTCGACGACGGTCTCCTCCGAAAGGAACCTTCGGGGTATACGGATTGCTTCTGTTGTTGTACGGACTAGGACGGTGTTCTCTGAAGGTATCAGCTCTCTCTCCTTTCGGTATTTCCGTAGTCCGGAAGGCTTCTTCTGCACGAATGAAATCGTCGACCCTTTCCAACATCTCGTCAACCGTTTTGGGAATCTTATCCGAAAACTTCTTTGCCAGTTCCGGGCAGTGGTGGCCATTCAGGAATAAAGAGATTTGCATGATTTCCGGGGCGTCCGGAAAATAGTTGGCCTCACTCACCCATCGCTCCTTGAAGTTCGGAAGGCTTTCATTGGCTTTCCGGTGAATCTTGTTGATCTCCGTGAGGTCCTTGACACTTACCCTTAACATACTGAACCTGTACAAGAACCTTCTTTGAAGTTCATCCCAGCTATCTATGCTTCTTGTTGGCAGTTTGTCGAACCATCCTCTGGCCTTCCCATCCAGAGTTTGTTGGAACATCCGGCACCACACGGGCATGGGCCACTCCTCATGATTTCCTGCTCTGGTAAAACGATTGATATGATCGTCCGGATCGGTTGTTCCGTCGTATAATTTAAGGTTTGTAGAAATTTTATGCTTGGGAGCTGAGAACTCAATGATCCTTCTTGTGAATGGGCATTTTATCACCTCTTTGAAGGGCTTGCTCAGGTCATCATCCACCACTACCTTCCTCCTACCGTTTAGCGGTCTTTCGCCGTATTCTTCTTCAGTATCCGTATGTTCGTCCTCAAATCTTAACATCATGGGCCTCACCAAGTCACGGTTGCCTTGTTGCTTGAACAACTCCTTGAGGGCCGATATGTGACTTTCAATTACGGTCCGGGCATCCGGAGGGTCTTGTCCGCCCCCTCCGGATCCTCCAGCTCCTCCCGTGTTTAGGATGGGTGTGACGGGTGTAGAACCAGCCATTCTAGACCTCAGGTAGATCGAACGGAAGGTCCCACGGATGGCGCCAATTTGTTGAAGTAATTTTCTGCAATCACTTCGGACAAACGAATGAGGCCTTTCGGACGAACTAGGTGAGAGTTCCTCCGAAAGGTTGGGGGTTGATCTCTTCGGCTTTGGGGGGTCCTTAGAATATCTGCACACAACAGCACGCGTTAGGCTCGCCCCGGGTGTTATCCCAGGACCCACCTCCGGCATGAGAGTAAGTATCGGATATACCGAGAGACTCTAAACGGTAATAGAGAGTAAATATGGATGGTTGAAAGTTGGTCAAGAGTAGTAAATGAGCTGGGTATTTATAGTACCCAGCCTTGGTACCTGAAATGGCGGCGCCGGATTTTCTGGGAACATGTCACAGACATAATCCCGTAAATCCTGGGCGGCGGCGGAGGTGTCTGCTGCTGCCATCTGTTCAAAAGGTAATGCCACCTGTCATTAATTATAGTTAAAATAGCCTGATGATCCGGGTGCCTTTCGGCATTCTTCCGAACGATCCAATGTTGTCCGGACGGCCGGACGGGAAGGACCGTTCGGACACATACGCCAACATGTATGGGTGTGTTTTAGTAATTACTAATTTTCATTGTTGCCACTGCGGTTTAAGTATTATTTTTCACCACAAAAATATTACTATATTCGGTGTTCTAACAAATGTTTGGTACACAAGATTATTAAGGGGGTGCTTGGTTCATTTTAGGTAATAGAAATAGGAATACAATGGAAATACTAAGGGTATGCTTGGTTCAAACTCAGCAATGGTACGTAAAAGGAAAGACAATGGTAATGCTAGGGAAAAGAAAAGGGTATGCTCATTGCATTGATGCCGCTTGGTTGGATAGTCTATAATCAATACCATTATCTTGGATGTTGTTTGGTTAATAGTATTATTATCTCTTCATCTACTGCATATATCTTTTTATGTAACATTAAACACACAATTGGTGCAAACTATTACACTTGAACCTAAAAAACCTCTAGGTCCACATGAAACAAATAATTAAGCACCCATTGCATACCAGCAGACCTGTACACTGCAGTCAACCAGTACCACTGCAGACCACTGATCCAAACAAAATGCATACATGGAAACCACATCAAAGGATAAAAGAATCCTCTAAATTGTGTCAAGTAGCAAAACCAACACTACATCAGTAGCAAAAGTTTTACATTCCAAACCTACAGCAAGCTATATTTACAAAAACAATAGTCTTACAAACCAAACTAACAATAAGCTAGCTTTTAAAACAAGTCTTATTAACAAACCAACGATAAGCTAACTTGAATAACCAGTCTTGCATGCCCCAAAAAGAAGACTCAAAGACATGATGCATCAACTAGTTTTCTGGATGCAAGAGCCCAAGCACATACGACTTTCACATGTGACTTGGCAAAAGAAATAGGGTCTTAACCTTGGTGGGATCGTTATAGCACAACTCGACAACCTTGCCAATATTGAAGTGAGATATGTCGATATTGATCAGGATATTCATAACCTCTAGCATTTTGTCTTCACTCACCGATTCAGATTTATTAGCATCTACAGTTAATGCATCAGCAACAACACCAATTTTTGAAGCCATTTGGCCACAAACCGACTTGAAATCAGAACTAAAAGCTTCTAGCTTGGCATCAATTGTTTTTTCAAGAGTCAACGATTTCTTTTTCTTGTGAGAACTTTCTGTTGGTGGTGATAACTTCTTATTTTTCTTAGTGTTACTGGTTGATGGCACAGCTGGAGAATTTTGTGTACCAGGGAGGACGGAAACTTCATCTTTAGTATCAAATGAAGAGCTTAGAAGTGCATTATCATTATTGTTATTATCTTCACACGCCTCTGCTATATCTTCAGCTTTTAAGCCCGTTGCTCTATCTCCTCCCCACACCATATCCAACTTACGTAGATACGGGAATTTGAAGTTCCACAATCCGTTTGCATTCTTATGGGTCTGTAAATATAAAACCAGCATGATAAGAAACATAACGAGAGTTAAAATCGATATTTTAGTTAACTTCTTACCTTACACCAATCATCATACCACTGCTTCTCGCAATTAACTTTGTTCTCAACATCATCCCATTGACACCCACTTTGCATTAGCATCTCGGAAAGTGGATTATACTTGTTTCTAAGATATTTGATTTTAGAGTCAATGTGTGGGTTAACTTCTTTATCAAAGTTCGTAATCTTTTGTGCCATCCTCTTGCGTACTTCAACCATGTAATTGTTCTTGAATCCACCATCTACCTTCCATAAAGGATCACCAGCAAGTTCTTGCAAAACATCAACCAAAACTTCGACTTCGTCTTCATTCCAATATAGTTTGTTCTTTCCCCTACCACGATCACATGTAGTTGTTGCCATTTGTACATGGAAATCTGAAATATTAACTTGATACAATTAAAAAAACAATATCAACAATTGTAATATGTTAAATACAGAACAAAGCATACATTGTTAAAGGAAATACCATAAAAACCATGATGTTTAAAATACAAGTACAATCAAGAGTCCATAACAAAAACATAATAGAATTAAGACATCTATCTATTTGTCCATGTATTGAACATATTGGTTGACATAGTATTTATAAATGCTAGCCATTCGTCACTTGGACTAATATTAGTAACGTATTCCACTTCTCCATTTTCCACCTCATTCTCTTGTAATATAGGCTCTGGTTTCTTTAACAATACATGATGCAGTTTGAGTATTGCTTTTAGAACCTGATTGAATTGGCGACTCACTGAATTGAGCCAAAGTATATAAAAACATTGCTACTACCACTTCTATTATCCTAAAAAAACAATCTATACAAGTCAGAAATAAAACAAGATACAACATTTATAGTTTAAGAAGCTAATACCCTATGACAATTTAGTTCATACACACGAATGAGTAAATTTTTGACTAAAAATAACAAATCAACATATTAGTAGTAGTACTTTTACCCAAAAACCCTTAAGACTATAAAATTTATCACTTAACAGCAATATTGGGAGAATGATGAAAAAAAAAAAAAAAAAACAATGTTAAAAAGATAAATTATACCGTGAATAAACACATACCGTAATTATAATTGATTGTCAATGATATATTGTTGAATTAACACACAAAACAACACGAAGCACAATATGGACTACTGTTAAGGGAATAAATTATACCTTGAATGGAGTTTCCTTGTTGCTATGTGTGTGATCTTTATGTTTAGATGGAGAGGATAATCATTGTGTGAAAATAAAAATATCTGATAAAAGAATTGTGGCGCATTTATTTGACAGGTTAATTAGTGGGTAATGAAAACCAATCCCCCCAATTTATTAGATAATGCTCCAATACCCACTAGTAGGTAATAGGCGAATGCATTATACTCAACCAACATTCTTTATTCATTATCTTACCCATTACTTATAGCCCTAAACCCTCAACCAAGCATGCCCTAAGTTATAATGGGTATTCCCATTATGATTGATCGTGCTTGGTTAGAATGTGCAAACTCTAACCCACTTCTTATAAATAATTAAACTACTTTGAAATTGTTTAAAGCCACCTTAAACATGATATTTTCTACGTTTGATTTTAGTTGATATCATGAGCACCTTCAAATTATTGTGCAATTTTTTAAGTATTAACATTAAATGATAGAAAATAGCAATATTATATATACGAAAAATTGTAATTTTGGTTGTGTCCACTTATCTAATATATATAAAACAAAAGTTGCCTAATGATGACACGCCGCCTCTAAAATCATTGATTGGTTGATGAAGATTCCGTCGTCACATGGCATAATCAGTTAATATTAGGAATGTTCGAAATTTAAATATAGAACTGATTGGGATAAATTTAAAAAGGAATAGATTTATCTCCAAGAATTCTATAATATATATCTATTCCATAATTATAGTTTGACATTATCAAAGTTTAACATAATGTAAACCGGCCAAAATCACATGCACAGACAAAAACTCGATTTTAATTATTCGTGTGTTTTAGTTATATAATGTTTTGTGTTATAATGTTTGATTTATTCATGTTTTGTTTTTGCGTTGGTATTTGATGTGCATACTCATAAGAGCACCCAGTGCAGTCAAAACCATGGCTCGCCACTCCAACGTGGAATCTCGCCATGGCTCTTCACCACACCGAATGGGTTCGGTTTTTTTTCGCCATAGCCAACCTCGTCGTTTGCACGACGAGGCAAATGCATGTACTTCTTGTTAGTTAGTAGTTTTTTTTTTTTTTTTTTTTTTTTTGCAGGTGGGTGGAAGGAGAAGGAAGAAGAAGAATAGTGTTTTTATTAGTTGTAGAATTATTATTATTATTATTATTATTATTATTATTATTATTATTATTTTGGTGTTTGCAAGCCCATTAACAAAAAAGGCTAAAGCCCATTAAGAAGTTTTTTTTTTTTTTTTTTTTTTTTTTTTTTTTTTTAGTTATTTTGTAACTTAAAAAAAAATGTTATTTTTATTATTTGAATGAAATGAATTTAGTTTATTTGAAAATTTGAATAAAAAAAATAAAGTTGTAAGTGGTGGGCCCCAAATGAGTAAGTTGTAGTTAGTTGCTAGTGAGGTGGGTTAGTTGTGGAGGTTTGTTAAAGTGATATGTCATCCGATGAGCCCTAAATGAGGAGGTATGGGTGCTCGCTGCACCTTGTGATCTAATAGTTATTCAATCAACGAGCGGGGTAGCCCGTGCGATGCAACGGGAGTGTTTTGAGAAGTTTTGTTTTTTTTTTTTTTTTTTTTTTCTTTTATTTTTTTTATTTTGTATATTTTTTTTTGGGGCCTTTTTTTGGGCTATTTATTCATTTTGTGGTAAATTTGTTTTTTTACATTGTGTTAAGTATAGTTTTTTTGGGGTGAGACTCCATATGTTGGCCCTTTATGTTGTCAACCCAGTAACAGCCCAAATAAAAAATTTATCTCAACATTACCCTAATACAACTAACCCTAAAAACACACACAAACCAAATTGTGCAGCCACAACTCACATACGCAGCCACCTAAACTTATAGCTTTAGATCTAAATATTTTTTTTTGTGTTAATCCGAAAGTCAAAAACAAACATCTATGCTTCTTGTTTCCTTTTTCCTTTCGTGATTGTGTGTGCCAGAGGTTTTGTGGAACTTAACAAATCTAAAGAGGAGATAATGCGGTTGTTGTTTTCAAGGTAAGATTTCTCTCTTTAACTAAATTTGGAAGATGTTGAATTTTTAATCTCTTTCTTTTATAAGCTGTTTTGTTTCATTTTTGAAAACTCGATCCGCATTTGAATATTTTTTGACCAAGATCTGTTGTTATCCGAGTGTACCAAAGGTGGGTAACAGCGAGTCACCCGTGGTTGTGGCTCGGTGTGCAACAAACTCGATCTTGTCGAGTTATTTTTTCAGTTTCCTTGTCGATTTGGTTCTTAAAATAAATGGGTTAATGTTTTGTTAACGAAAGAATCAATAATAATCGTTTGGTATTTTTTTCTTGGTTGTGTAGGCAAGGTTATGCCGTGAGCCTTAGCTCACGGCCGTGGATGTTTTCCGGCAACCACCGCCGGCGGCCTTCTACTTGTTAACACTATTTTTATATTTACACATTTTAAGGTTATTTTTCAGGTGGTTCAAACAGTATATGGAATATGATTTTGTTACTACCAAGTATGATATATGAAAATTTTACTTTTGATCCTTTCTGATGATGTTCGAATGCTCTATTTTCTATGGCTGTTGCTATCTCTTGACACCTCCCTAATTTTTTGATCAGGTTGAGATATAACTGGACTTCAAGCGCTTGCAAGATCAGCCCTTTAAATAATAGAGCCTATTGGCAAGGGGAGTAAGTATTTGTAACTCATCTAGTAATGTCAGTTTAAAAGAATCTGCATTATTTTAACCAACTTTAGGTACATCATAATTGAGGTAGCATAAATAGTAAAGTGAGTAAATGAAATTAGGTATCTTGTATTAATAATAATCTGATTCTGTTTGGTGGCGTAAGGTTGTACACCACCTGTATGTTAGGTTTTGTGTTTAAATATTAATATATACATGTCCGGTTTCGAACCCGAGGCTCGGGATTGCACACATTAGCGTGAAAGTTTCAATGATGAATAATTAAATAATTATATATTTCATGTATTTATTTATTTATTCATTTCACCAATTAAAACACTTAACGACGGTTAGTACTTAACGGGAGTTTTAACTAACGACCGTTAAAGGACTAGTTTTGCAAAAGTGGAAGAAAAGGAAACAGAATCCTTGTGGGATTCATAGGACCGGCCGAACCCTCCCCTTTAGGGTTTAGGGTCGGTTTGGTTTGGCTTGGAGGACAAGGCAAGAAAAACTATAAATACATCCCATTGTGTTTTAGTTTTTCACCTAATCTTGAATCTCCTACAAGCCTAACTTCTCTTCTTCTTCCCTCTTGCTAAGGCTAGTCGACTTTTTCTATTCCCACTAGGGAATTCGGCTTGAGCTTTTAGCATTCAAGTGTTTGGCTTATTGGTGATCAAGAAACTAGCTTTTCTCATTGAAACGCTATAATTACGTGTGTACAAGAACGAGTGACAAGCTTCTTTTAGCTTGTGATCTTGGTTTAGTCGATCCAATATATTCCCAATTAGGGTTTATATTATTTGTTCTTGTTCAAGAGATTCCTTGTTCTTGCTAGGAATCAAAAGGTACGTATCTTATTTAATTTAATTAATTACATGTTCTTGTAGATCTATTCCGCTGCGTGCTTTGTGATGTTTATGTGTTTATGATTTTAATAGTTCACATATTCCAACAGTGGCATCATGAGCCTCGTTTAGAACTTGTAATTAATTACTTAAACCTAAAAATTGGATCTTGTAGAGATTACATGCATTAATTAATAATTAGGGTTTGTTTTTTGTTTGTAAAACCCTAATATGGTTCGACATATATTAATTAAAATTAGGGTTTTAATTGTTTTATTAAAACTTGAGAAACCCTAGGATTGCATGAAAATTTTTAGGAATTAATTAGTAAGTACCGTATGTGATGTTACTAATTAATTAAGATACGTACAAGTAATATTGTCATAATAATATGTGTTGCATGATTATGTGATCAATATGGTATCCTTGACAAATCTTGCATATTTGTCATGGTGTGATTTGTATGCTTGTTTTGAATTGTTTTGCTACATGTTTTAAATAAATCTAAAATTGGGGAAGACCTCAATATATTAATTAAAAGGTTATGTGCAATATGGTATATAACTAACTAAAACTTACGCGGCCAAATTTATTTGGTGCTGTGGTCCATTGGGTACAATGAGCTCGAAAACCAATGGGAGTTTTATTAGTTACATACATTAAAAATTACACATAGAATTAATAATAGGATTTATTGAAAAAGGTTTGCATGTGGCTATATGATATCGTAGATGATCATATATTTGTTATTATGTGTTTATTTATTTTGTGGATTACTTGATCTTTTGTGTTTTAAATTATGATGGATTGTAAACTACAAAAGAGGGTAATTTTTCATAATAAAAATAAATAAGACTAATAACTATGAAACCTTTGTAGTAATTTCAATTATTGCCAAGTCTTATGTGCCGACAGTGGTTCGCTTCGCACGGTAATTTGCTCCCAGGCGAGACTAGCAATAATAGATTTACTACATTAATTGTTTTAGCAAGAAAATTATATTCTTTTAGTTGATTGATTGCGACTGTATTAAGTGGTCGAAGCGGCGGACCTAAAATTGACAAACTAAAAAGTGGGTTCTAGTTGGTTCGCATTAAATTGTGACCTTAAAGGGGCACGGTTTTAACCAGCTTCGGCGGCTGTCGTCCCTACGCCCGCCTGTGCGTCAATTTTAGACTTACCAAGTACACCACGACTAATACGAAGCATCTTAAGGCAATGTTGTAATTTGTTCAACGCCTCAATTAAAAGATTTGATAATTTGAGCTACAAATGAGTAAATAGTTTAGTTTTGAAAACATATATGATACAAAGATGAATGCATGACATCTTTGTACATATTTTTTGATTTAACACATCAAAATATTATTACCCTAAAATTTAAGTTATATGCCGACCAATTTACAAGGAAACACCTAAGATGACATTCTATCATTACTAGCAGCCTCAGCTGATGTGATGATTCAAAGAATGAAGTCAATAGGGGTAAATTGAGCACTTCCATTACTAGCAGCCTCAGCTGATGTGATGGAACGGCGTCAATTTACACGTTTCTAAATTGGTTAGCTTAATTGAGCACTTTTATTACTAGCAGCCTCAGCTGATGTAATAAAACGGCGTCAAGGCATAAAAGAATTGGGGATGAAACATGCTTACAATTTGCAACTGATGTTGGCAACATAAATATTGTAAGTCCCAAGATTTCTAGGAATTGCAATTTGAAATTGGCAATTGGGTGATCCCGTACCTTGTTGAGTATTTTCATTGCTAGCAGCCTCAGCTGATGTAATGAAACGACGTCAATTAGGATCCTAGATTTCAGTGAAAATTAAATGGTTATTTGACCAATGGGTGTTTAATTTTCATGAAATATTAAAATTATCGAAAGTACTAACTTTTGAACTTTTTCTGTAGAAATGGCCCAACCCGGAAACTCGTCAAACATGACTTCCTGTTTCAAGATGATGCTTGAAAAGGAAAAACTGACTGGGACTAAGAATTTTAACGCTTGGTATCGCAATCTAAGGCTTGTTCTTAGGATTGCCAAACGTTATGAATGTCTTACTGAGGTTCTTCAAGAAACTCCTCCTGCAAACTCTTCTAATGAAATACTTAGAAAGTACAATGAAACCTATGACAGGCACAATGATGCGGCCTGTCTCATGCTATCGGGGATGGATGATCAACTGGTCAAACAGTTTGAGAATTATAGCCCGAAAAACATGATTGATGAACTGACACGTATGTTTCAGAAATCACCAATGGCTGAATTGTATGATATACATTGACAACTTGGGCAAGTGTAAGCAGGATGCCACAACACCCGTAAGTGATCATGCACTTAAAGTGAAAAGTTATCTAGACCAACTAGATGAACTTAATTGTGGGTTTGTGGAAGACGTTAAAGTTGGCCTCATCAACAAATCCCTCAATGAGGAATTATATGGTGATTTTGTGCGCAACTTTAACATGCATTGCAAGGGGAAGACATTTTCTGAATTGCATGCAATGCTTATTGAGCATGAGAAGTCCCTCCCAAAGAAAGCTCCTACACCTGCTGTTATGGCAATAAGAGGTGGTAGAGTAGCTAAGCCCGGTAAACCGAAACATGTGAACAAGAAAGGAAAAGGCAAAGCTGACAAGGGCAAGCAGATTGTGACCTATCAGCAAAAGCCGAAGAAGCAGAATCCTCCTCCCAAGAAGGATTATCCCAAAAAGGATGCGGCTGCTTGTCACCACTGCAATACTCCTGGACACTGGAAGCGTGACTGTCCATTGTTGCTAGAGGAGTGTCGCAAGAATAAGAATGCCAAGGCTGGGCAGGGCGCCAGCACTTCAGGTATTTTTATGGTTGAATTATTTTCTTTTCCTCGTAAGCAAAATGCCTGGATATATGATACAGGATGTGGTACTCACATTTGTAATACATCGCAGGGGCTTAGAGGAGCAAAGAAGCTGAACTATGGAGAATGCTACTTGTACGTGGGAAATGGAATACGTGCAGCAGTAGAAGCCATAGGGACTTTTGAGCTAGTTTTACCATCTGGTTTAATTTTAGTTTTGAACAATTGTCATTACGCACCTTCTATTGTTAGAGGTGTCGTTTCAGTTTCTTTGTTATTGGATTTGGGTTTTAAGCATACTTTTAATGATAATGGAATTTCTGTTTCTTTAAATTCTGTTTTCTATTTTAATGCTATTTCATTAAATGGTGTGTTTGAAATTGACATGGATAACCATGTATCCAATAAAAATAATTCTATGTATAGCATCGGGAATAAGAGAACTAAGTCTAACTTGGATTCGTCTTATTTATGGCACTGTCGCCTTGCCCACATAGGCAAGAAACGCATGGAAAAGCTGCTTAGTGATGGGCTTTTACCTAATATCAATGATGATTCAGTTGATAAATGCGAATCTTGCATATCTGGGAAGATGACAAAGAAACCTTTCCATAGCAATATGGAGAAGGCTTCCGATCTACTTGGATTGATACACACGGATGTGTGTGGTCCACTTAGACACGTGTCTAAACGTGGTGCTGTCTACTTCTTGACCTTCACGGATGACTATAGTCGTTATGGTTATGTTTATTTACTTAAACATAAACATGAAGTCTTTGAGACATTCAAGGTTTTTAAAAATGAAGTAGAATTACAACTCGGAAAGAAGATTAAGGCCCTTCGATCCGATCGTGGTGGTGAGTATTTGAGCCAAGAGTTCAAAGATTATCTAGCTGAGTGTGGCATTGTCCAACAACTCACTTCTCCTTATACTCCACAACAAAATGGTGTATCTGAAAGGAGAAATCGTACTTTGCTTGATATGGTACGATCTATGTTTAATCTTACAACTCTTCCATTATCCTTTTGGGATTATGCTCTTGAAACGGCTGTTCACGTGTTAAATAGGATTCCAACTAAGAAGGTTGATAAGACTCCATATGAAGTATGGACTGGAAAAGCTCCCAACTTTTCTTACTTAAAGGTCTGGGGTTGTGAGGCGTTTGTTAAACGTGACTCACCTGACAAACTCCAACAAAGATCTGTTAAGTGTATCTTCGTAGGATACCCTAAGGAAACGAAGGGTTACTACTTTTACGTCCCACCTGAAAATAAGGTCATCGTGGCTAGGTACGGTGATTTTCTTGAAGATAATCTAATATCTCAAGAAATCAGTGGGAGGGCATATGATCTTGAAAATGATCATGAAGATACGTCACCTTCTGAAAGCACTAACACACTTCCTGTGGAACCAGAAAGTTTAGGTCCTCCACCTGAAGTTGAAGTGGTACCCGTCCGTAGATCTTCAAGATCTGCAAAGGCTCCTGAGCGTCTATGTTTGAACATAGATGATGAGGAAACTATACTATTGGATCAAACTGATGAGCCAACTAGCTATAGAGCTGCCATTATTAGTCCTGAAAAGGAAAAATGGCAGACTGCCATGGATGGGGAAATGCAATCCATGAAAGACAATAAAGTCTGGATTGAAGTGGATCTTCCACCCAATGCTAAGGTAGTTGGGTGTAAGTGGCTCTTCAAGAAAAAGACTGACATGGATGGCAATGTACACACCTATAAGGCTCGTTTGGTAGCTAAAGGCTTTACCCAAACATACGGTGTTGACTATGAGGAGACCTTTTCTCCTGTGGCCGACATTAGAGCTATTAGGATTCTTATAGCCATAGCTGCCTACTATGACTATGAGATTTGGCAAATGGATGTCAAAACCGCGTTTCTGAATGGTCGCCTAGATGAAGACATCTATATGGCGCAACCTGAAGGTTTTGTAAATCCAGAATTTCCTGAGCATGTATGCAAACTTCAAAGATCCATTTATGGATTGAAGCAAGCATCCAGGCAATGGAATAAGAAATTTGATGAGGAAATCAAGAAGTTTGGATTTACTCAAAATTTCAATGAGCCATGTGTATACCACAAAGTTAGTGGGAGTAACACTACTTTTCTTGTCCTATATGTCGATGACATATTAATCATGGGAAATCACATACCAAGCCTTAATGAAGTTAAGGAATATCTTGGTAATTGCTTTGCTATGAAGGATTTAGGAGAAGCAGCGTACATCCTTGGAATCAAGATCTATCGAGACAGATCTAAACGGTTAATCGGATTAAGCCAAAGTGCTTACATGGATAAAATATTGAAGAGATTCAATATGCAAAATTCCAAGAAGGGATATTTGCCCATGCAAGTTGATCATGGCTTAAGTAGCGAAGTGTGTGCTTCTACACCTGAAGAGGTGGCATACATGCAGAAAGTTCCGTATGCTTCGGCTGTGGGATCTATCATGTATGCTGTTAGATGCACAAGGCCTGATGTGGCATTCGCTCAAAATTTGACGAGTAGATATCAGCAAAATCCAGGGAGAGATCACTGGCATGCTGTTAAAAACATTCTTAAGTATTTAAGGAATACCAAAGATATGTTTTTAGTTTTCGGGGGAAATCCAGACGCAGAACTGAATGTTACAGGTTTCTGCGATGCGTCCTGGCAAACTGATAAAGATGATACGAAGTCGCAAACGGGTTATGTCTTTGTCATAAATGGAGGAGCAGTTGACTGGAAGAGTAAAAAGCAGAGCACAACGGCCATGTCTGCTACAGAAGCTGAGTACAATGCTGCATCGGATGCTGCACAAGAAGCTGTTTGGATAAGGAATTTCATTACGGATCTTGGAGTGATGCCGTCTATTGAATTACCTATAAATGTGTATTGTGACAACTCTGCTGCAATCACATTCGCCAATGAACCTGGAGTTATGAAAGGCGCCAGACACTTTAAAAGAAAGATGCACTATGTTCGTGAACAAGTCGAACTGGGTGAAATCAAAGTACTCAAAGTTCACACAGATAACAATCTGGCTGATCCTTTCACGAAGGCATTACCTAAAGATACGTTTAATCGGCATGCTCAGGGTATTGGTCTTCGTTTAGCAGATAGTTTCATGTAAATCTGTTGGATTAGTATTTCGATAGGGACATGTAAACAATTATTATTTTAATGAAATAAAGTGCGGATAACGTTTATTATCATTATTAATATTTGTGTCCTATATTTGCATGTTTAAATCCGTGAATAATTTATTTATTCTAAATAGTCCGTTGTCAATTAATAATATGGGAATATTATTGAACTAAGACAAATGTGATGATTGGTAGAATGAACTGTAAGGTTGAGACACCAATATCACATGATATTCAATATTGGATAAATTGAATATAGGACTTATCCCAAATACATGATTATACTTTATGGATCATAGTCATTAAGTATATCATGAATATTTATCCTCAGACTTGAGATGACAGATAATTGCCGAGGATGTAGCTTATTTTCTGTAAGGTGGTCTAACGCTAACCGTAAAAGGTAGTTATAAGGGCTATTTTCAGAAATGATGCGAAGTTCAAGGGTTATGCTCGCAGTCAATAAGGGATTTGTTCCTTCAACTTTGTGTTGAAGTTTAATACTGCTTGACCACTCGTATGGTTGACAAGATGTTTGCGTGCGCACGCCCAAAGTCTATCTGGAAGACGTTCAGATGTTTTGGTAATCTTGTTCAATTATGTATAAACGAGAAACTAAGTTAATTATGGAATGACAAAGATCCATATCCAAATTAACGCGGTATTAGTAACAAAAGGATAAGTATGATGATTAATTTCATCACACGTGGTTTCTACCAGGAGAACCACAACTCGGATCGAGCTGGGGGCATTGGGAAGGTTAAGCTAGGCTGACCCATGTCATTGTTATATTAATGTTTATCCAAGTGGGAGCTGTTAGGTTTTGTGTTTAAATATTAATATATACATGTCCGGTTTCGAACCCGAGGCTCGGGATTGCACACATTAGCGTGAAAGTTTCAATGATGAATAATTAAATAATTATATATTTCATGTATTTATTTATTTATTCATTTCACCAATTAAAACACTTAACGACGGTTAGTACTTAACGGGAGTTTTAACTAACGACCGTTAAAGGACTAGTTTTGCAAAAGTGGAAGAAAAGGAAACAGAATCCTTGTGGGATTCATAGGACCGGCCGAACCCTCCCCTTTAGGGTTTAGGGTCGGTTTGGTTTGGCTTGGAGGACAAGGCAAGAAAAACTATAAATACATCCCATTGTGTTTTAGTTTTTCACCTAATCTTGAATCTCCTACAAGCCTAACTTCTCTTCTTCTTCCCTCTTGCTAAGGCTAGTCGACTTTTTCTATTCCCACTAGGGAATTCGGCTTGAGCTTTTAGCATTCAAGTGTTTGGCTTATTGGTGATCAAGAAACTAGCTTTTCTCATTGAAACGCTATAATTACGTGTGTACAAGAACGAGTGACAAGCTTCTTTTAGCTTGTGATCTTGGTTTAGTCGATCCAATATATTCCCAATTAGGGTTTATATTATTTGTTCTTGTTCAAGAGATTCCTTGTTCTTGCTAGGAATCAAAAGGTACGTATCTTATTTAATTTAATTAATTACATGTTCTTGTAGATCTATTCCGCTGCGTGCTTTGTGATGTTTATGTGTTTATGATTTTAATAGTTCACATATTCCAACACTGTATTAAATGGATAAAAGTAATCAGTACAGAAAATTGTAGCATAAGGTTGATCAGCACCTGTATTGCGCATATCGTATATTAAAAAAGGATAAATCAGTACACGGAATTGCTTTACAGTAGTTGGGTTATTTTTCCTTGTACCTTGAGTATAGGCATCCGTTGCTGCATTTTTATTTTATTTTTTTGCTTGCTTGTTTGTTTTTTTATGCCATTAGCATTATTTGTTTGATCAGTTTGTTGATCAGTTTGTTTGGTGGCATGATGTTGTCCAGCACCTATATTGAGCATATCACATATTAAAAAAGGATAAAAGTGTAAAACAGGTTAGTTGTAGAATGGGTAGGGAAAATACTTACTTTGTTCTGTATTTAGGTTAAATATATAACATGTAATAAATTTCTAAAACTTACTTTTTCCTTTTGTGTCATTGTCGCCTGCAGATATGTTCATATTTACTGAGCTTCGAAGACAGCTGTTGTGGTAAATTTCCCACTTTGACCTGCTATTAAAAGTTACCCATTTTGGTTTGTTACCCAGCCCGTGTGACCCACCCCTTTTTCCAACTTTAGAAATATTGAATGGATAAAGAAAATGTTTCCAATCAGACAAATCTTCTTCACTTTTATCCTTGGATTCACTTTTAGGTGATGCTGGTTACAGGATGCATATAACACTATAAGTTATATAAACATAATTGTTAAACAAAAAGACTACTTGTATATAAACAGAGAAGCTGGATAAAGGTCAGAAAAGACAGAATACGTTCAATTAGAACTCAAATGCTGTATTATGAAAGAAATGCGTTGATATTTACGGTTTGATGTTTCATTGCAGAGCTCAAGTGGTAAGAGAAATTGCTGGGCAGTGTTGTTGGCTCACCTGGTAATAACAACATTCTTCCTTGCTTAAATATAACAACGTGAAAATGGAATAAATATGTTGGCGAGGCAGGCATTAGCAAAACCTCATTCTTGAATTCTATGTCACCTTGCCCAGAATCTCTTGCAAGCCTCTTTACTGCTATCTCTTGTCCATCTTCAAGTTTACCCTAAATATCATTCGAGAACATAGACCAATGGTCATGTTACATTAACAAATATTTTGTGTGTTTTGGGATATAAATAGCAGCATAGAGATGTGTATACCTTGTAAAGAAGTCATTCGTTGCTACTTTTACTAAACTAAAGTTATATTGCAATGATTCAAGCGTTGCAATATCCATACTTTCAGCTGGTAGATAAAGAGATTTAGAATTTAACTTGACGACAAAGTATGATCCCTATATATATGACCATTGTATAAATTGCAAACTTGGAACTTACTCTCTGTATTTATGGCCTGTGGTGTTTGCTGATTATTATGATGGCACTGACTGTCACAACAACTATTACTATTATCACAATTCGTGTCCTGCTTTTATTTTTGCCTGCAAAAATATATATCTCATGAAATAGTTGTCTTAATTAAATATTTGAATGCGCTGGTATTAGAACATTCATGCAGGTTTTTAGGTATGAAATGAAATGAATAATTAAATAATACTCTAATAAGTGATGTTAACAGAGAAGATATGTTAAAACTAAGATCAATATGTTAAGATTAAATGCCATACCTTCTAAATAGCAGCTTATATAAACTTGTTTCTACTTGTAAGCTGACCTTCTTCGGTAGATAATTGTTAACTTGTTTCTTGTTTGTGCAGCCTGGAAGCAGATGGTAGAATTGTTTCTTGTTTGTGCAGCCTGGAAGCAGATGGGAGAAAACATGGAAGATTTAAAAGCTTATATACTACCATGGATGAAACAAAAATGAGGAGCAGAAGTTTCTTAGTATATAAACCGTGCGCTTTTTTTTTGATACTAATTACTGATACTTAACTGGATGTTTCTGGGCAATATATATATATATATATATATATATATTTTTATATACTGATTCTGGATGTTTCTGGCTTCTTAACAATTGCAGGGAGAAAATATCTAAAACTGGATATATGTGCCAAGGGACAATGCTGCTACAGGAAACAAAGTGTAATTAGTATTTTTTTAATGTAACAGTGCAATGAACAGTGCAATGAACAGTTGTATCCACAGTACACTCCTGATCTTATAAGCTGCCATGTGTATCTTCTTAATGTGTGATTATGTACAGCAGTGTATATCATGTATTGCAGCCACACATTTAGTGTAATTATGTTGGTTAATCCACCATTAGGCCCAAATCGTTTTTAGCAGCCCCTTATTAGCAACAGTCCCCCCTCCTGGTGTTTATATATATAGATAATATGGCTAGGTATGTACATCAAGAACTACTGCAATATTCTGTTTTTTAAACTTTTTATGCTAAGGTGTAATTAATATTTATGTCTCCACATGATCGGATAACTCAGGAACTGACATTAATGGAGACATGCACTTTTGATTCAATCGCATGTGCTGCATCAAAGAACCTGTATATGTATCAGGCATAAATACACACAATAGTGGTTTTGGTTTAATATTTAACATCTTTCATTATATGTTTTAATATATGACAAATCTTTTCACTTACTCACTTTTATATATATATATATATATAGGTTGAGTTGGATGTATTAAAAGAATAAGGTAGTTGGCTCAAGCCCGACTTGTGGGTTGGGTCTATTAGGGTTTCTAGATATATTGTTTTATAAATACCTGACGAATAAACATTATAACCTACGGGTTTTATTGTCTAACATGGTATCGGAGCGGGTCTAATCCTCAGACTTAGGTGGCCACCCATCAAACCCAAACTGTCGTCAGTTTACATCAAAACCTAATAACCTTTGGAAGATTAGTAGCTTAATCTGATTGGAAGATGAATATGCATAAGTTTAGTGGGCCGGTGATAATTATTTGCATTTGTGATCGTTTTGGAATTTTGGATCTGTAATGCTTGATGCTACATATTTTGGGCTCACTTTTTGACTGCTACTCTGGTCCGATTTGATTCTGATTATTATATCTGGTTGTGGTTTGTTAAAAGAAAAAAAATAATATAGTGTTTTATTGTTTGTTTGTTAGTCGATTGTTCGTACGGCTTTGTTACCAGTCGACTAAACTTGACCGTTGGTATCAGTCTCTAAAGTCGACCGTTGGTACGGTTTTTTTACCAGTCGACTTAGCCGACCGTTAGTACGGTTTTGTTACGAGTCGACTAAAGTTATATTTTTATCATGTTACATTTTTTTTTCTTTCTTGTCTAGCTTACTACTCCAGTCCGAGCTTTCGCGATTTCGCCGCTCGAACTGCGGGGGAGTAGTAGATGAATAAGTTAGTTGGCCCAAGCCCGACTTATGGGTTAGGTCCATTAGGGTTTCCAGGTATATTGATTTATAAATATCTATGAATAAACATTATAGCCTACGGGTTTTATTGTCTAACAAGAACATATTGGCAGCCTTAACATTACTAAAAGGTTGTATATGGATTTTATAATATTATCCTTGAGCAATAGCTAAGAATGAATATGCATTATGACTTACGCAATGAATTTAAAAACAGAATTTCTAATGTTATTTTCTTCGATCAAAGCCTACAGGATTATTAAATTCAACCGAATGAAATCAAGCATGATTAATACGATAAGTGGCGGTGATTAGCATGTGCAAGTGGGGCAGTCGTATAAAGCCACCATTTGTGAGGGGCCTCTGATTTAGTATATATTCATTAGTATTTATACATATGTAACTTGAATTTTTATAGCCCTTTTTAAATATTATGTTAGGAGGCCTCTGATTTAATGTATATCCATTAATATTTATACATGTCTAAGTATATTATGTTTTGAATTTTCCATAATAGTTAAGTTTTTTGTGCAGGGCCTCATTCGTAATTTCGCACTGGGTCACCCAAATCAATGCGACATGTGCAACGATTAAATCACGGTCAGTTTATTATACTATCTATTAAATCATGAGTATATTAATATTTTAATGTTGTTACAGTGAAAAACAGTGCTATGAACAGTGTTTTTTTTTTTTTTTCTTTTTTTTCCTGCTATTATCCAAACACAACTCCAAATCCAATCCGAACCAAAACCAATGCAACTCCAAATCGAATCAAAATCCAAACACGACCAAAAACAATAAAACCAAATCCTAACCCTACTCCTCAACCTCGCCTCGCCGTGACTCACCACGAGTCACGGCTCGGCCCCACTTCGTACCAACTGTCGAGACACAAACAAACCCGAAACCAATCCAAAAATCCAAACTACAACATAAACAAGAGATTAGAATTAAAAGAGAGCAAAACAATAGGTAACTCGCCCGAGTCAACGCGAGTTGACTCGGTGAGTCACCGAGTCAAGACCGAGTGACGAGAAGGAGGTGGTGGAGTGACGGTGGTGTGGCGGCAGTGAGGTGGCAATGGCAGTGGTGGAGTTACACGGCGCGTCGAGAGCTGATAAGCTCCAGAAAGGCTTAGAATAGCCCGATCTATTGATTGGGAGAATAAAAGGTCTAGCCGAAAAATTTTCCGGTGACAAATGGTGGTGGCCGGCGGCGATGGCCATCGGAAGTGGTTGGTGGCTCCGATGAGGGTAGAGAGAGAAGAAAGGGAGAGAATTATTTGTGTGTGTGTGAATTATGACAAAAGAGAGAAAGTGGAGGTGTTTTATATAATTTAGGGGGACCAACCATTGCCTAAATAAACTAGAAGGGTAGGAATAAAATATGGGGCGGAGGGGTTAAAGTGAGAAGTTAGTGAAACTTTTGATATAATCACTGCGGGACCCATTTTATCCCATCTTATCTGTGTAAGTATATGTGTGGTTTAGGGGCATCCAAATCTGCTTGATGGTGTTCAGTGGTGAGTCGAATACCATACAATCAACAATTAAATCAAGATCGAAGCAAAAACACAAGTGAACTTAAACCAACAATCAACAAGCGTACGGTAGCTCTCTAAAAGATAAACGCACAGAGTGGCGGAGAAGCAAAGGTGGGCAATTAATGCTCCTTAAAAACCCGCTTCTTTCAGTTCGACAATTTAATGTCAAACTATCCTTAAACCTCCTTTATAGTTTGTTTATCAATCAAAGGTGAGCCGATATTCGCAAGTGATACAGAGGCAAGTTTTAAATCTGGTGTTTGGGAATCTTATTATGATAATACCCAAGTCGAAGAATATTATATTAATTTTGCTTTTAATCTTTTATTTTAACAATAAAACGAAAAATGTTTTTGGGTTTTTTATTTTTATATGATATTATATATATAAAAGAAAAGAAAAATATTTTTGTATTTAATATGGTTTATGGGAAATAGGAACTTCACAAGGAAGGGTCTCAAATCACTAATCGCTTAAACTTTAAACAATATTGTCGCAACACACCTCCCCGGCAGCGGCGCCAAAATTTAATTCGTTCAAAATGTACGTATAAATATTATGCAACGACGGATACACGTGAATAAATACAAATCACCCCTTTGTGAAAAAGGATACTTGCAAAAACTCATGTTTGTGTGTGTAGTGTGAAACCAGGTAAGTGATTACCCGGATCGTTTCCCAACGAAGTGTGAATGGGCAATTGTTTGAAAGCTTGGATTAGAGTGACTGATGATATGGGTTTGAGATTTTTGATTGCTTATGATGTTCTAATTAAATAATGAGAAACAAATTCTCAAAATAAAATTAAGGTTAACAAATTATAATTAAAACGCGTTACGTGAATTATAAAAACGCGAATAAAAAGTGAAATCTACGAAATTAAAACCTACAAGTGCCAAATTATTTTTCCTAAGTTCTATTTAAGAAAAGAAAATTTTGGAAATTAAAATTATATTTTTCTGATTATTATTCTATTTATTATGAATTAAAAACTATTATAAACTAATTAATAGATTAAAAATATTAAAACTATTCAGAAAATTATGAAACTTTTTCCTAAATTATTTTAAGATGTTACAAAGCTAATAAAAATAAAAAGGGTGTCACAGCTTATTCTGATAAGCTGCAATTAAGCTAATTAGTTAAATAAGCTAAAAACTGAAACAAGGGTTAAATAAATTATTTCTGCAAACTCTAATGGAAAAGTCCCAAGGGCACGTTGGCTGGGGTGTTGAGTATGCAAGCAGGAGGTCTGGGGTTCGAATCCCACCCAGGCCTTTTTGTAAAAACTTATTTTTTTGATATTTTTCTTTTTGCTACTTATTTTACAGCTATAATTAAGCAACTTTAAAACTGGAAATTATTTTTAAAACTTATTAATAAGCTACAAACAAGCTGCTAATACCAACAGTAAGGTATTTAGGCTATTTAGGACTTAGATTTTTCAAATTAAGATATAAGCTACTTTATAAGCTATAAAGTGAAAGGAAAAAGCTAAAATGGACTGTGATAGATGTAAATAAGTTGAGGGAACTAAGAAAAACTAGGGGCAAGAGCTAAAAAGCTCTCAATAAGCTCAATGCTTAACTGAGTCTGCTGATGTGCACAGGGCAGATTTGCCCTTCTTCAGGCCTGATTTTAGAGCTTTTAGAAAATTATTAAAAATGAACTAAAATTACTAGAGTCTAGATGAGCAAGGTGAGCTTATTAATCCAAAGTTTCAGCTTATGAGGGCTTGTTATGTGTTAATTAAAAATCACCAAAGATCTAAAAAAACTGAAAAACTGCATAATGCATACTGATAGGGTTGTGCAGACTTGCACAGACTTGTGCAAACCAAGCCAACTCTTTTGAATACTCTAAATAGACTAAATGGACTTAGAAAATGCCAAGGTTGAGGGCAATAAGGACTTATGGCTTATGATGGCTGATTTGAGCTTTTTGAGGGCTGTTAAGACCACAGACCTAGAAAAACTATAATATCTATCTATATTGGCAATTTGGACTTAGAACTAGCTTATAGGGACTATATTATGCATGATCAAATGTGAGCTTATGGTAAATGCACAGTAACAACTTAATTTGACCAGTTGACTATCGTAAACCAAACACCACTTATTGTTGACTGATTTTGACTTTTGAGTGAAAATGAGATTTAAACTAATTCAGACTATCAAACTAACCTATTAATACTTTAAATGGAACAAGTAATGAAATAAAAATCAATAAGCACTTAATTAAGCTACAGAACAATGAAATAGAAAAATAAAGCAAAACTTAGGAAATTAGCTTACAACTGATGAGGCTTATAGAACAGTGAACTAGATCAGGACTACAACCCTAGCTTGTTCACAACAAGCTAGAAACCCAAACAAGCTCTTCCATGAGCAGCTTATTTGACCAAGCAGCTTATTTGACCAAGCTTTGACTTTCGTTGACTTCTCTTGAATTTCTTGATTAGAACTGAGTTATCTTGGTTTAAACTCACAATAAGCTATATTAAGCTCACATGAGTTTATTCATACAGTGAAAGGAGCTTGTGAAATGTTTCTAACAACTATATGACTGAATTCGAATTACAGATAACTTTGAAATTTATTATAACTGATAATGAGTAAAAGAGTGCTTGAAATTAGAACAATATAACTTAAAACAACTTGAATTAACAACTGGAACTTTAAAATTTATAAAACTTGAACATTTAAAATACAATACGATTAAAAGGAAATTAGCTACCCTATTACAAGTTACAATGTCTTTATTTATACTAAAAACTAAGTGGGATAGGTCTTCTCTTTATCTCTGATTCATTCTGAGCCCTTGGATAGCTTTGACTTGATCTCAGCTGTTGAAAGTAGTTTTGGCGCCAAAATTGATAGTAGTGGAAACACAGCACATGGTGGTGAAGTGTGATGGGGAAGAAGCTTTAAATGCTTCTGACAGTTAGGTAAGGAGGAGAGTAGCAGAGGAGGGGGGTGATGGGATGGAGCAGGGGAAAACTATGGGTGAAGGGTGGTATTGGGTTTCTTTTGGCGGTTTAGAGGTAGGGGAAAGGTTTGACTTAAAGTCAAACCTTTCTTTTCTGGGTTTATTTAAAATACGGGGTAAGTGGGCTGGTGGGTAATGGGTTTTGGGCTTGGGGTTTATTTAAGTTTGGGTTGGGGTGGGTATTAAGTTTGATCCGGTTTAGTGTTTAAGGATTTGGAATTGGATTTTAGTTAAAACCTTAGGGACCATAGTTGTAACATTCTGAAATTCCAGGGACCATTCTAGCAAAATCTGAAATTTATCTCCAAGGACCAATCATGCCAAGTTTCAATAGTACAAGGACCATAAAAGATAATTTTCCATTATTGAAAACCGGGGGACTTGTTTTGCCATTTTTGAAACTTCAGGGACTGAAATTGCCAATTATGCAAACTTAGCTCGTTTTTCACCTGTTTTCAATCTTTTTGTTCCTGAATCATATAAAAACACATTCTATGATATTTTCTGTATTTTGAAGCATTTCTGAGTGTTTTTAAATGTTTTTGCAGTTTAAATGGGAATAAAATGATGAGTATTTAGACACTCATCAATCCCCCACACTAAACTATTGCTAGTCCCTAGCAATCTTTTATGAAAATTTTAATGGATTTTATGTCTCTTTACCAAAAGCCATTACTTCTGGAGTAGCCAATGTTTTAGTGTGATACTTTGGTACAATGATAACCAAATGATTTTGAGCAAACCATCAGCTGTCAACGGATTTGATTTGTCTTTACCAAAAGCCGTTTGCTTCTGGACTAGCCAACTCTTAGATAAAATACAGTTATTATCTTTGGTGAGCTGATTACCAATCATGGTTTTCCCATGCCTTTACCACAAGCCATAACCTTGCGGGCTAGCCAACTCTTCACTATAAAAGATATGGTGAGTCGAATACCATACAATTTTTGGCAAATTGTCAGCCATAAACGGATTTGAGATATCTTTACCAAGAGCCGTTTGCTCTCGGATTAGCCAATCCTTATGTGGGTTAGACATGGCGGACTGATAACCATTTATTGCGTTCTAAGTGAGAAAAAATTTTAAAATTTTTAAATTTTTGGCCAAAATGGGGTTACTAGATGGTACATATGATCAAATTCGCTAGAATTCCCCCCACACTTAGAACTGAATATTGCCCTCAATATTCAAAGTACCGGCTATTATGCCGACACTTAGAACGTAAAAATGAAATACTAATAGCCTTTTTTTTTTTTTTTTTTTTTTTTTTTTTTTTTGAAACGAACATATTTACAACATGTGGGGCATCTCCCCCACACTTAGGTGAGACATGGGTGAAAACCCATGTTTTACTACTGTTTTTATTAACCGAGTCGCTAGCTTGACTCGACCCCGAATTCATTGGTTCATGGGGAAGTAAGTGGAAGAGACCATCTCAATCAGACTTTCGTTCAAGATGTCTAGATAAACATTGAAGTATATGAAAGGTCCACACCGATGAGATATATCCGGCATTTAAACCAATGTTAGATGGAAAATGCCGGGGTCAAAGGTAATATCCTCACTCCCGAATGAGTGAAGGATAGGGGAAATCACCGGGTAGGTGAAGGAAAGAAGAGAGATCTGAATAGCAATTAAGATAAGAACTTCCTCCTCAAGAATTGCATATTCAAGTGGAGGAGGCAAGTCCTTAAACTTGATCTCAGGAAATTTATCAGTTTTCTCAACTGACTTGATTTCCTCATTATGAAGTTGTTTTAGTGGAAGAGGGGAAGATGAATCTTCGTTTAACAAACTTTCTAAAAAAATAATGTCCCCCTCAGGATCAAGATAGTTATCATCAACCTCATGCGGAAGTGAACTATCTAGAGCAAGAAAAGCCTCGACCTCTTCCAAAAAGAAGTCACTTCCCTCAAACGAAGTGAGAGAAGGGGAAGAGTCGGCTATGATAAGTTGAGAAGATGTGGTGGGATCCCCACTCACAGAATTATGAAAATAACCAACACTTTCTTGAGAGTACTCCTTTGAAGCAATATCAATGACATCAATTCGGTTAACCGATTCAGAATCATAATTTGAGGAGTACCTCGAAGTTTGATCATGGTTAAAGGTAACAGCTTCATTACCCACACGCAATGTGATCTCATGCTCAAATACATCAATGAGAGCACGACCCGTTCTTAGGAATCCTCTTCCAAGAATGAGAGGAACCTTTTGATCAGCATCGAAATCAACAACCACAAAGTCAGCTGGAAAATGGAACTTTCCTACTTTCACAAATACATCCTCAGCAATGCCGCGAGGATGAGATATGGTACGATCTGCAAGCTCAAGAGTCATGCAGGTAGGGGTGAGTTCAGGAAGAGAAAGTTTCTTCCATACTGAATGAGGCATCAGGTTGATGCTTGCACCAAGATCAGCCAAGGCATAGCATTCAACCATTCCCGAAAATACACAAGGTATTAGAAACTTTCCAGGATCTCCAAGCTTCTCGGGAAGCTTTTTCAAGATAACTGCTGAGCAGTTCTCATTTAATGGAGTTTTAGCCATTTCAATCAGTTTTTCCTTGTTGCTTAACAAGTGTTTGATTGTTGATGCAAACTTGGGCATCAGAATGATAGCATCCGCAAAACTTATGTCAAAATGTAATTCTTTAAAGATTTGAAAGAATTTGTCATTTTGTTGACTAGCCTTTTCACGGAGCTTTTGCTCATTTAAGCGCGATGGGTAAGGAATATAAGGTTTGGATTTAGGGGCAATGACTTCAGGAGTCTCAACAGATTCAAAGAAAACTCCTGGTTTGGATTTCTTTTTCGGGACAACCGGAGGATGGACTTGTGCTGTACTTTGTGGGCTTGGAATTTGCACTTCGTCCGTTGTATCCTCCGTTTCTTTCTCAATTTTATACAACGAAGGAGGAATAGGACCAGAGGGTCCCTCATAAGCAGCACCACTCCGAGTGGTGATAGCTTTGATGAAAGTGGTATTTTCATCATCATCACTGTCATCAAGCACACTGATAGGAGTAGCATTGAGCATATTGGAATAATCTCTGGCTGTTCTTTGCTCACTAAGTTTGTTTGACAAACTTTTAACCGTAAATCGTGAAAGAGTAGGATCTATTCTTGACGGTTTAGGTGCAATTGTGGGTGTAGAATTTTGGACAACCTTAGGTTGGACGTATTTAGCACTTCCATTGTTAGAGGGAAGTACCGGGTCCTTTGTCACCTTGGTTTCTTGTTCCAATTCCCTCACCGGAGAGGGAATAGGAATCGATGGTCCAACATGAGCTTTACCACTACGTGTAGTGACAGCTTTGAGTTCACCCCTTGGGTTGACAACAGTGTTACTTGGGAGACCTCCCGAGGTAGAAGGTGGATTGAGATGGTTCATGAGACTGGCAAACATATTCTTAACTTCGCTTTGAGAATGATCAATTTTGTTTGAAAGCTCATTCTTTAGCTCAGTATTCTGCTTGTGTATTGAAGATTGGAATTCATTCTTCAAATTAGAGATTTGATTTTGCATTGCCATCATTTTGGTCTCATTAACCTTGATGTAGTTATCAAGTTCATTTGGGAGAGGTCCTTGGTGATTAGGAGCTGAATACCCTTGGTTACCCCTTTGGGGTGGGTATTGATTGTTCGGGGCATGAAATTGATTTTGCATGTTTTGCCCTTTTTGTTGATTAGGATTAATCCTATTTGGATTGTTGGGTGGAGGAAAACCGGGTGGTCCATGTTGATTGCTAGCACGGTAGTTTGTTTCCACTTGAGGACGGTATTGATTACCTCCTTGATTGGAAATTCCGGCTATAGCATTAACATCAAATGGAGTGCCATCGGTGGCAGTACAATTGTAGTAAGCGTGAGGACCACCACAAGTAACACAAACTTCTACCTTTTTGATTTCAGCAGTGTGAGAAGTTTGCGGAGCGGACTCTTTCTTTTGTGAGGAGAAAACCAAAGCTTGAATAGCCTTTGTGAGTTCAGCAAGCTGAGTATCAGTACTGGACTGCCTCACGGAAGATGAGGTAGAAGGACCAGCACTAGCCTGAGAATTATATGGCCTGGCTCGTGCAATGCGGACCTTTGACTTATTTTCAATGAGTGCAATGGCTTCCTTAGTGGATTTGCTCAGAAAATTACCTCTAGCTGAGGCATTGAGAGAATCTTGGTCAGATGGGTTTAACCCATTGTAGAAAGTGTCCATTTGCATCAAATCGGTGAAACCGTGATGAGGACATTTGCGGAGCAATTCTTTGAAACGATCCCATGCCTCTCCAAATGGTTCATCAAACCTTTGAGAGAATTTCATGATTTCATTCTTGAGATACGTGGTTTTAGAAGGAGGAAAGAATTCATTTACGAACTTTTGAACCAAATCTTCCCATGTTTCAATCGATCGAGGGGGTTGTTTGTCAAGCCAAATTCGGGCTGCCCCATCGATGGAAAACGGGAAAAGAAGAAGTTTGATTGATTCCTCAGGGACATTTTTGCATTTGATGGTGCAAGTGATTTTGTTAAACCATCTAATGTGATCTTGAGGATCGTCCCTGTCAAAACCATAGAATTGCCGCTGGGTTACCAGGTTTATCAACCCAGTCTTAAGCTCAAAATTCTCAGCCACGATGGCTGGAACAACAATGGCATCTCCGTACCCATCGGAGGGTGCTTGGAGAAGCTCATTCATAGGACGGTCTTCTGCCATGATGACAGTGGTTTTGGGATCAGTACGTATCTCGGGTACGACTGATGGAGCAGAACGTCTACGACGTCTTCGAGGTATGTTTACAAGCTCACGGAAAGGGCTTGATGACCTAGAAGAACGAGTGCGCATGCACTTTTAGCAAAATTTTTCAATTAAATCAAGATCGAAGCAAAAACACAAGTGAACTTAAACCAACAATCAACAAGCGTACGGTAGCTCTCTAAAAGATAAACGCACAGAGTGGCGGAGAAGCAAAGGTGGGCAATTAATGCTCCTTAAAAACCCGCTTCTTTCAGTTCGACAATTTAATGTCAAACTATCCTTAAACCTCCTTTATAGTTTGTTTATCAATCAAAGGTGAGCCGATATTCGCAAGTGATACAGAGGCAAGTTTTAAATCTGATGTTTGGGAATCTTATTATGATAATACCCAAGTTGAGGAATATTATATTAATTTTGCTTTTAATCTTTTATTTTAACAATAAAACGGAAAATGTTTTTGGGTTTTTTATTTTTATATGATATTATATATATAAAAGAAAAGAAAAATATTTTTGTATTTATTATGGTTTATGGGAAATAGGAACTTCACAAGGAATGGTCTCAAATCACTAATCGCTTAAACTTTAAACAATATTGTCGCAACACACCTCCCCGGCAGCGGCGCCAAAATTTGATCCGTTCAAAATGTACGTATAAATATTATGCAACGACGGATACACGTGAATAAATAAAAATCACCCCTTTGTGAAAAAGGATACTTGCAAAAACTCACGTTTGTGTGTGTAGTGTGAAACCAGGTAAGTGATTACCCGGATCGTTTCCCAACGAAGTGTGAATGGGCAATTGTTTGAAAGCTTGGATTAGAGTGACTGATGATATGGGATTGAGATTTTTGATTGCTTATGATGTTCTAATTAAATAATGAGAAACAAATTCTCAAAATAAAATTAAGGTTAACAAATTATAATTAAAACGCGTTACGTGAATTATAAAAACGCGAATAAAAAGTGAAATCTACGAAATTAAAACCTACAAGTGCCAAATTATTTTTCCTAAGTTCTATTTAAGAAAAGAAAATTTTGGAAATTAAAATTATATTTTTCTGATTATTATTCTATTTATTATGAATTAAAAACTATTATAAACTAATTAATAGATTAAAAATATTAAAACTATTCAGAAAATTATGAAACTTTTTCCTAAATTATTTTAAGATGTTACAAAGCTAATAAAAATAAAAAGGGTGTCACAGCTTATTCTGATAAGCTGCAATTAAGCTAATTAGTTAAATAAGCTAAAAACTGAAACAAGGGTTAAATAAATTATTTCTGCAAACTCTAATGGAAAAGTCCCAAGGGCACGTTAGCTGGGGTGTTGAGTATGCAAGCAGGAGGTCTGGGGTTCGAATCCCACCCAGGCCTTTTTGTAAAAACTTATTTTTTTGATATTTTTCTTTTTGCTACTTATTTTACAGCTATAATTAAGCAACTTTAAAACTGGAAATTATTTTTAAAACTTATTAATAAGCTACAAACAAGCTGCTTATACCAACAGTAAGGTATTTAGGCTATTTAGGACTTAGATTTTTCAAATTAAGATATAAGCTACTTTATAAGCTATAAAGTGAAGGAAAAAGCTAAAATGGACTGTGATAGATGTAAATAAGTTGAGGGAACTAAGAAAAACTAGGGGCAAGAGCTAAAAAGCTCTCAATAAGCTCAATGCTTAACTGAGTCTGCTGATGTGCACAGGGCAGATTTGCCCTTCTTCAGGCCTGATTTTAGAGCTTTTAGAAAATTATTAAAAATGAACTAAAATTACTAGAGTCTAGATGAGCAAGGTGAGCTTATTAATCCAAAGTTTCAGCTTATGAGGGCTTGTTATGTGTTAATTAAAAATCACCAAAGATCTAAAAAAAACTAAAAAACTGCATAATGCATACTGATAGGGTTGTGCAGACTTGCACAGACTTGTGCAAACCAAGCCAACTCTTTTGAATACTCTAAATAGACTAAATGGACTTAGAAAATGCCAAGGTTGAGGGCAATAAGGACTTATGGCTTATGATGGCTGATTTGAGCTTTTTGAGGGCTGTTAAGACCACAGACCTAGAAAAACTATAATATCTATCTATATTGGCAATTTGGACTTAGAACTAGCTTATAGGGACTATATTATGCATGATCAAATGTGAGCTTATGGTAAATGCACAGTAACAACTTAATTTGACCAGTTGACTATCTTAAACCAAACACCACTTATTGTTGACTGATTTTGACTTTTGAGTGAAAATGAGATTTAAACTAATTCAGACTATCAAACTAACCTATTAATACTTTAAATGGAACAAGTAATGAAATAAAAATCAATAAGCACTTAATTAAGCTACAGAACAATGAAATAGAAAAATAAAGCAAAACTTAGGAAATTAGCTTACAACTGATGAGGCTTATAGAACAGTGAACTAGATCAGGACTACAACCCTAGCTTGTTCACAACAAGCTAGAAACCCAAACAAGCTCTTCCATGAGCAGCTTATTTGACCAAGCAGCTTATTTGACCAAGCTTTGACTTTCGTTGACTTCTCTTGAATTTCTTGATTAGAACTGAGTTATCTTGGTTTAAACTCACAATAAGCTATATTAAGCTCACATGAGTTTATTCATACAGTGAAAGGAGCTTGTGAAATGTTTCTAACAACTATATGACTGAATTCGAATTACAGATAACTTTGAAATTTATTATAACTGATAATGAGTAAAAGAGTGCTTGAAATTAGAACAATATAACTTAAAACAACTTGAATTAACAACTGGAACTTTAAAATTTATAAAACTTGAACATTTAAAATACAATACGATTAAAAGGAAATTAGCTACCCTATTACAAGTTACAATGTCTTTATTTATACTAAAAACTAAGTGGGATAGGTCTTCTTTTTATCTCTGATTCATTCTGAGCCCTTGGATAGCTTTGACTTGATCTCAGCTGTTGAAAGTAGTTTTGGCGCCAAAATTGATAGTAGTGGAAACACAGCACATGGTGGTGAAGTGTGATGGGGAAGAAGCTTTAAATGCTTCTGACAGTTAGGTAAGGAGGAGAGTAGCAGAGGAGGGGGGTGATGGGATGGAGCAGGGGAAAACTATGGGTGAAGGGTGGTATTGGGTTTCTTTTGGCGGTTTAGAGGTAGGGGAAAGGTTTGACTTAAAGTCAAACCTTTCTTTTCTGGGTTTATTTAAAATACGGGGTAAGTGGGCTGGTGGGTAATGGGTTTTGGGCTTGGGGTTTATTTAAGTTTGGGTTGGGGTGGGTATTAAGTTTGATCCGGTTTAGTGTTTAAGGATTTGGAATTGGATTTTAGTTAAAACCTTAGGGACCATAGTTGTAACATTCTGAAATTCCAGGGACCATTCTAGCAAAATCTGAAATTTATCTCCAAGGACCAATCATGCCAAGTTTCAATAGTACAAGGACCATAAAAGATAATTTTCCATTATTGAAAACCGGGGGACTTGTTTTGCCATTTTTGAAACTTCAGGGACTGAAATTGCCAATTATGCAAACTTAGCTCGTTTTTCACCTGTTTTCAATCTTTTTGTTTCTGAATCATATAAAAACACATTCTATGATATTTTCTGTATTTTGAAGCATTTCTGAGTGTTTTTAAATGTTTTTGCAGTTTAAATGGGAATAAAATGATGAGTATTTAGACACTCATCATTCAGCCATCTGTGAAAGTTGCACTAACAAAGGCATACAACAAAGGTAGCAAGTTACGTGTGATTTGTTCAGCATACATAATTACACTTTCAGACATTAAAAAGGCTCCAAAGAAACAGGTTGCACCAGTGCTGTAACCTGTAGATGGTAATGTAGATGGTGGTGCAGAGAAGGATAGTGAAGCTGAAACCTGCCTGTGAGTAGTCATTAGTAAAACATACATGTATACAAAATGACATTTTCGCACTCCTATTAAGAACGCACAAATACACAACAACGTGCGCAAAAAAAATAAAAAAATTGTGCCACAAACACTCCCGCTGCAACGCGCGGGTTTCCCGGCTCGGTTTATTAATTTGTTTTGCGAGTCTATGCATGCGCATGGTTATTCTATCATATTAAATATGTATTGTATGCATGTACTTAAACAACCTTTATAAAGTCTATAGTTAATTCATACTTGACAATCGGAAGTTTCCACAACAGGTAAGATTCATTTGAAGGTTAATGAAGGTAAAAATTCTCTATTATTAATTATAAATTGGGCTAACAAAAATAGTAAAAATATATATATTTTTTTTGTTTGCAAGTAATCATTCAGAATTCGGGGAAAAAAAAAAAAAAAAAAAAAAAAAAAAAAAAAAAAAAAAAAAAAAAAGTCATAATTCGTTTTTTTTTTTTTTTTTTGAATGTATTTTCTTTTTTTTCTTTTTTTTTTTTTTTTTTTTTTTTTTTTATCAACATGTATATCTAATCTTTATAATACACGCAAAAATAAGTAATTGTGATTTTTTTGTTTTTGTTTCTTTGTGTATAGGTTAATTAGTACGATATCAACAATTTTCTTATGAAAGAGACCGAAGAGATATGAAGATGAATAGGGTTAGATAAAATAAAGTTGTGAATGTATCTATGTAGACCCAACATATGTAACCGAAATTGTTAATGAAATGAGTAAAGATTTAGATAACGTAATGTCACATTGTATTATGTTATGTCTAGTTATAATACCCGTGCACGCACGGGGTTTTTCCTTAAACTCTTAATTAATTAATTAATTAATGTCTTGATTGGTCTTTTACTTGTTATATTAAAAATAAGAATATGATTACTATTGCAATTATAAATATTTTTATATTTTCATTTTTTTTAATGTATACAGTTTTTTTAATTAATTATTAAGGGTACATGTCTGAATCTATAGCTATGTATTGGGTACTTATATATACAACAAATTTCTTATTAAATACTTGCATTTAAAACAAAATTTCTAATATATAGTTTTAAGCTTTGCAGCTTCATAACCAAATCATACAAAAACGGAAATTTATTTCTTGGGACAAGTAACAACGTACTACACCTTGGACTCTTGGAGACAAAAACTTTACAGGGGTAAATTCTCTTAAAAAATCACACACTGCAAGAAGCCAAGAACCAACAGAAAATAACCTCCAATTATAGTGGGCTCCTGAACTTGTCAACACACCAGAAGCACAAATCTGTAACTTCAAGCCCATGTTCTAAACTTGTCAACACCACCCTATTGAAAATTACAAATTTTAAATGAGTACGATATCAAAATCTATATATTTAACAATGATTTTTGCTCCCGTCCCTACTTTTGAAGAGCTCTTATGATCTGGTTTCTTAATAAGAATTTTATCATACTTTAAAAGCTATAGGCTACTTTTGTCATCAACTTCCTCAAAGGTCTAAACAGAGTAAAGAAAACATTGGAGTAAATTGCAAAAATCGTCCTTAAAGTTTGGCCAAATTGCAAGTTTCGTCCCTGAACTTTGGAAAGTGCAAATATCGTCCCTGTGGGAAAGTTTTGGGGCAAATTTCGTCCCTGGCCTCTGCCAAATTACCCAAATACCCCTGTCCTTTTATTTTTATTAATTCCTTTTAATTCCTTTTCAGTTTTTAACACAAATGGTCCCTGTGTTGCGCAAGGCTTTACAAAGTTAGTCCTTTTGTTAGACAAATAGTTATTATTACACAAAATCATCCTTGTGTTGCGCAAGGCTTTACAAACTTAGTCCTTTTGTTAGACAAATAGTTATTCTTACACAAATGGTCCTTGAGTCCGTTTTTCTTACGTTTTCGTCCGTTTTTCTTACGTTTTTTCCGTTTTTGTCCGTTTTTGTCCGTTTTTCTTACGTTTTTGTCCGTTTTTCTTACGTTTTTGTCCGTTTTTCTTACGTTTTTTCCGTTTTCATACGTTTTTATCCGTTTTCATACGTTTTTGTCCGTTTTTCTTACCTTTTTTTCCGTTTTTGTCCGTTTTTCTTACGTTTTTTACGTTTTTGTCCGTTTTTCTTACGTTTTGTCCGTTTTTCTTACGTTTTTTCCGTTTTCATACGTTTTTGTCCGTTTTCTTACGTTTTTTCTGTATTTGTCTGTTTTTCTTACGTTTTTGTCCGTTTTTCTTACGTTTTTTCCGTTTTCATACGTTTTTGTCCGTTTTTCTTACGTTTTTTCCGTTTTTGTCCGTTTTTCTTACATTTTTGTCCGTTTTTCTTATGTTTTTTACGTTTTTGTCCGTTTTCATACGTTTTTCTTACGTTTTTATCCGTTTTCATACGTTTTTGTCCATTTTTCTTACGTTTTTTTCCGTTTTTGTCCGTTTTTCTTACGTTTTTGTCCGTTTTTCTTATGTTTTTCTTACGTTTTTTCCGTTTTCATACGTTTTTTTCCGTTTTTCTTACGTTTTTTCTGTATTTGTCCTTTTTTCATACGTTTTTATCCATTTTTCTTACGTTTTTTTTCCGTATTTGTCCGTTTTTATCCGTTTTTGTCCTTTTTTCTTGCGTTTTTTACGTTTTTATCCTAATTTTTTTTTTAAATAAAAATATTCAAAATAATAAAAAAAAAAATTTGTCCGAATTTTTTTTCTTTTTTGTCCGAATATTTAAAAAAATAATTAAAAAATTCAAAATTTTTTTTTGTCCGAATTTAAAGAAAAAAAAAAAAAAATTTGTCCGAATTTAAAAAAAAAAATTCAAATTTTTTGTCCGATTTTTTTTTTTCTTTTTTGTCCGAATATTTTTAAAAAAATAAAAATTTTGAATTTTTTTTATTTTTTTTTTTTAAATTCGGACAAAAAATTTTTTTTATTAATTTTTTATTTATTTTTCTTTAAATTCGGACAAAAAAAAAATTTGAATTTTTTTTATTTTTTTTTAAATATTCGGACAAAAAAAATTTTGATTTTTTTTATTTTTTTAAAAAATTCGGACAAATTTTTTTTTATTATTTTGAAATTTTTTATTTTTTAAAAAAGATTAGGACAAATACAGAAAAAACGTAAGAAAAACGGACAAAAACGTATGAAAACGGACAAAAACGTAAAAAAACATAAGAAAAACGGACAAAAACGTAAGAAAAACGGACAAATACAGAAAAAAAAACGTACGAAAAACGGACAAAAACGTATGAAAACGGAAAAAACGTAAGAAAAACGGACAAATACAAAAAAAACGTAAGAAAAACGGACAAAAACGTATGAAAACGGACAAAAACGTAAAAAAAACATAAGAAAAACGGACAAAAACGTAAAAAACATAAGAAAAACGGACAAAAACGTAAAGAAAAACGGACAAAAACGTAAAAAAACGTAAGAAAAACGGACAAAAACGTAAAAAACAAGAAAACGGACAAAAAACGAAAAAAACGTAAGAAAAACGGAAAAACGTAAAAACGAACAAAAACGGAAAATAGAAAAGAAAAACGAAGAAAACGACAAAAACGTAAGAAAAACGGACGTAAAAAACGGAAAACAAAAAACCGTAAGAAAAACGGACAAAAACGTATGAAAAACGGAAAAAAACGTAAGAAAAACGGACAAAAACGTAAAAAACGTAAGAAAAACGGACAAAAACGTAAGAAAAACGGACAAAAACGTAAGAAAAACGGACAAAAACGGAAAAAACGTAAGAAAAATAGACGAAAACGTATGAAACGGAAGAAAAACGGACTCAAGGACCATTTGTGTAAGCCTTGCGCAACACAAGGACGATTTTGTGTAAGAATAACTATTTGTCTAACAAAAGGACTAAGTTTGTAAAGCCTTGCGCAACACAAGGACGATTTTGTGTAAGAATAACTATTTGTCTAACAAAATGACTAACTTTGTAAAGCCTTGCGCAACACAGGGACCATTTGTGTTAAAAACTGAAAAGGAATTAAAATGAATTAATAAAAATAAAAGGACAGGGGTATTTGGGTAATTTGGCAGAGGCCAGGGACGAAATTTGCCCCAAAACTTTCCCACAGGGACGATATTTGCACTTTCCAAAGTTCAGGGACGAAACATGCAATTTGGCCAAACTTTAGGGACGATTTTTGCAATTTACTCAGAGTAAAGAAAACATTGGTTATATTGTGCAAAAACATTGTGAGAACACAGAGGTTCACCTGGGCAGACTCCGGGATATCCAAAAGGGTAGTCGCCATGAGATTAATGACAAAATAAGATATGTAAGTGTCACTACATACCTCCAGCCTTCATTCCAGTTCTGACTTATTATAAGCCGCTATTTATGATCTGTCAAATTAAAGAAGCATAATCAGTAAAACAAACATAACTGATGCAGAAATAAAGTTCACCCTTAATTTGGGTTAACCCGAATCTGAAAATTACATACCTCTAATCAAAATATCTTAAGAACCTTAATATGATTAAAATATAGACATATATATAAATCATTAAAGAACTTGAACCATGACTAAATTTATTACAGTTAGGCAGCTTGGTCTAAGAAGATCCATTTTCTGTGTTTAATTTTTAAAGATTTATGGTATAAAATAATGTACCAATCACAAACTTTAAAACTAACTTTTGGCAACGACCATGAATGTTGGAAAACTCATGAGCAACACAAAGAAATAAACTGGAGATAGCTTGCCTTTGGTCACCCACTCTATAACATCAGGACCACGTGGAAAGCTATATTGGGATCTTCCAGTCGTGCTCCAGTTTCAAAACATACAGTACGAAACATACACTACACATACTAAAATATAACATGTGTGCAATTAAAAAAAATAAAATATGCTAACTGATATTATTTTCTAACTTGTTCATCCATGGCTTTTATGGCCTCGTTAGCTAATTCATTGTTGTCGTAGTTCACAAAACCAAATCCCTTGGACCTCTCTGACTCTCTGTCAGTAATGACTCTTGCTGAATCATAAAAAAAAAGAATTTTAATCGATTAGATAACAAACAACAAAAATACAATATGTCAAAAAACGGTATTTGTAATCTAGGTGCCAGTCTTTTTACATCCATATGACCAAAAAAAAAAAAAAAAAAAAAAGTATAGTACTTTCAGGTCGGAATCAGATGAACAGAGGAAAGCCATGTGCCATTAGGCATATTTATAGACAATAGATTATTACAACATACCACCGACAAAAAGCTTTGAAGACATGCATCGAATAACATTGAACATCGATGGTTGCCCATTTGACATAACACTCTGAGATACATTTTGCCTCATGAGACTTCTGATTTTGTTGCAGAACGGCATTCTAATTGATTAAGTTAAGAAACCTACACATCAATTTTCACTTGTTTACAAAAAAATCCCAAACACAGCAGAAAATACAATATTGCCACAAAAACATCATTCAGCATACACAAAAGCCCATTCTCACTTATATCAACACTAAGATCAATACAACAGTCATACAAATGCTCAACAACCTTTTTCGCTATTATACACTTTAAGCACACCAACACTATCACTATTATCAACACAAATTGTTTGCAATCACCGACGCTAAAACTTTTGTACTATTATCGACACTAAAACATTATGCCTCATGAGACGCCCTATTTTGTTGTAGTGGTGCTTAATAAGACCATGGTATCATTCATCGAAATGTCAAACCATAGAGTTTCACACTTGTTTCCACAATCTAACCCATCTATAAAGCGATCATGCATTCAATTGAATGAGACGCACGAACGACAAAGCTAAAGGGAGTAAAATGAGTAACTTACATGGAGGCCCACAATGAAGTTTCATGTCAGAGATGCATTGCCATGACATCAGTCCTGTGGATCTGAGATTAGCTATTTATGAGTTAGCATGTTAATGATTACAATTTACACATTTAGTTAACAGTTTGCTAGTATGGTTAAGTATTTCTATACACGAATATATATTTAATAAAATAGAAAGTATGAAAGATTAAGAATTAAGAATTGCCTTTTAACTATGATCGATATAGTGAAGAGCTCCATTCTTGAATCGAGTACTACCACTTGTATGCTAACATACTCCCCGATTATTTTGACCCAATTTTGATGTTCTTTGACTTTACCCATCTTTGTTTAAGGAATGCTATTGTAGTTGTAGGGTGTCTTAAAATCACAATAGTAGCAGATTCTACAAATAGAATTAATCCAGTTTTTATGCCTTCTAAATTTTTGATTCAGTGTAACATTACTAATAGCAGCTACCATAAATCACATGTACATTACAATCATAACACACAAGTAACATACCTCGATTGCATCCTTATATAAAAGAATTGATTCATAATTGGGTGAAGGTATTTTTTTTTCTTAATAAAAAATTCACCCATGATATACAAAAGGCACAGTCAACTTCAAACGAATCAGTAGATCGATTATATGTACTAATGAAAGCTGAATGTGGCCATGATTAACTGAAACTAATTTAATATAAAACATTAAAATTTTACCTCAAAAGAAATCAATCGATGATAGAACTTTGATCACAATTCTGGAACTTAATGACTATGTCGGGATTTAATTGGAAGTTTGATATTCTAATTTGTGGATGTGATTTCCCCCCCCCCCCCCCTCACGGGTTGGAGAAGAAAAGGAGTTTGGGAAGTGGGCATGAGTGATTTTTAGAAAAGATGGAATGGAAAGCTTTCTCAATGAGCCCGGTGTTTTTTTTTAATTACAATTTTGGCTTATAACTTTGAAAAATAGCGCAGAGGCCCATATGTATTTTTATCTTTTTTATATATGTGATTGTAAAAACGTTTTTTTATAAATTTTTGGGCAAATTAGGAAATAATTAGCTTTTAATATTTTTTTACACCTAAAAATAAAAATCAGATTAAAAAAATTATTACTAAATAAGGAATGATTTGATTTTTTTGAAATGCAAAAGTTCCCACTTGAGGTTTTGTTTTATTATATAAAAGATGTCTCTTATGTGAAAATGTTCCTTGCGGTGCCTTCTATGAGAACATGGTGAAGGTCTCAAAATGTGTGACCTATAATCAAGTGATTAATAATTGTAAATCAGTTTCCACCATTGTTATTATTATGTACAGTTATTGTGTTTGAAATGTTTATTAAAGGGCCCATGATATACAAACCCTCCCTATGATCAACCGTACAACCCGCAAAGCAGATAGTACAACAGTTTAAAGCACTCAATCATTGCATACCCCCTATAGGGGGGGTCAGGGGGTGGATAGCATGCACCTTATTAAAGTCTTTGATTCTATTGTCTCTCACAAAAGAAAATTGCTTCATAGTGAATACAAACAATATAAGTATAAAGACAATAAATATAAAACATTATACTTGATACCTTTTAAATAAATAACAAAATAAATATCTTAAAATATTTGAATGTATGTCACATCCAATTAAGAGTTTAAAGTATTTGAATGTATATCATAAGTTTAAAATTTATACCATACACTAAAGTAATCATATTCTATAATAATTAAAAATATTAAAATATTTTAAATAAATAACACTATAGTTTTCCTAAAATAATAAGTATAACTAAAATTATCATAAAATTTATACAAATAAATAAACATAAATTTCAGTTATTATTTTGATCATTATTAACATAATTAACAAATCTAAAAATAATTAAAGTTAAATAATTAAAAGCATTGATATAGTTTTAAAAGATAACACTATAGTTATATTTAAAAAAAAAAAAAAATAATAATAAAACTAAAAATATTTAAACATGTAACAAAATAATAATGTTAAAATATTTAAAGCTATATCATATCCTATTTTTAAAAAACCATGCCATAAATAGTAAAAATATATAAAACATTATACTTGATATCTTTTAAGAAAATAAAACAATAAAAATAATGAAATATTTAAAACTATATCATATCCTATTAAAAATCTAAAATTTGTACCATATGTAAACGTTATCATATTTTGAAATTATTTAAATTAGTAACATAATTGGAATAAATAACACAATAGTTTTCTTAAAATATTTGAAATATTAATATATTTAATACAACTAACACAATACTTATCCTTAAATATATAAAACATCACACGATACAAAATAAACATAATCAAATAAAAAACAAACACGTTTTGAAACAGAGAAATCTAAGAAACAATAAACACTATTCAAATAAGAAAAATTTAAGAAAACAACAAACACATTTTAAAGAAGAAAAATTCAAAAGAAATCCCAAACACGTTTAAAAAAGAGAAATTTAAAAAACAACAAACACATAATAGATTTAAGAAACAACAAACAGGTTTAAATGAAGGTAAATCTAAAAAACAACGAACATGTTTTGAAGAAGAGAACTTTAATAAACATGAAACACGTCTTAAAGAAAAGAAATCTAACAACAAATACGTTTTAAAAAAGAGTAATCTAAGAAACAAAAAACATATTTTAAAAAAGATAACCCAAGAAACAAGAAACACATTTTAAAGAAGAGAAATCTAATAAACAACGAACACGTTTTAAAGAAGAGAAATATAAGAAACAACAAACACATTTTAAAGAAGACAAATTTAAGAGACAACAAACACGTTTTAAAGAATAGAAATCTATGAAACGACAAACACGTTTTAAAGAAGAGAAATTTAGGAAACAACAAACACATTTCGAAGAAGATGACTTTAAGAAACAAGAAACACGTTTTAAAGAAAAGAAATTTAAGAAACAAAATCACGTTTTAAAGAAAAGAAATCAAAGTAAAAACAAATATGTTTTAAAAAAGAGTAATCTAAGAAACAAAAAACAAATTTTAAAGAAGAAACAAGAAACACGTTTTAAAGAGGATAAATCAAAGAAACGAAGATCATCCATCATCAGTTGTCCGCATATTCCATTGTCAAGAAGTGCATCCACGGCTTCTTGCTGCAAAGAAGTCTAAGAAATTATGCTTATTTTTCTTATAGCAAACCTACCACCTTTAATCATTACCATTATCATTCCTTGCCTCTTAATACCTCTAACCAAGCACACCCTAAGAGATTATACTCATTTTTCTTTTTCAAATAGGCTACTTAAAATAGCTTCTTTTGACAGACAGAACTTATAAGAGATTAAAAAAAGAGTAAACTACAAAAAATGTCCCGAAACTTTAAGAAAATTGTGAGAAATGTCCTCCAAAAAAAAAGTTGCGAGAAATGTCACTAATGTTTCATTTTTTTTGCAAGTTTTGCCGTTGAAACGTTACTGTAGTTGCAAAAACCCAATTTTGGCTAACGCTCGTTAGTAAATCCCGTTAGTTAGTCCTCACGTGCAATGCACGTGAGGGTATTTTCGTCATTTCATTTTTTCCGCCATTAAATCCACCTGACGGGCCCACTGGCACATCTACATTTGTGTTGAGGGACATTTTTTGCAAATATGTTTTACTTCTTTCATTCTTTACCACTTAACACACCTACACACCTATTCGATCAAACCGTTGTTTTCAACTTCTATATTGTCCAAATCACCTCAACTAACAGTAGATCCAACATGGGCGGCTAGCAAATTAAAGCTCGGAGTTCACCGATTCCCGATATTGCTACACTATACAGTACGATTTTTTGTGTTCTTTTCTTTCGAATGACCATGCAATGTATATCTGGAAAGTAAAGCATGTTACCTTGATTCATTATAATGTTGTGGATGTTTTTTGATTTTGGGTTTTTTGTTTCGTTGAATTATCTTCACAGATTCGTACCCAAACCTCTTCACTATTCAAATCCACCACATTGGTGAGTTTTCTGATCCACCTAGTAGAGTGTATAAGTTTTCTATGGTTGATCATGTAGACATAATTGATTGTCACAAGTTCTCCATGCGCGAGATGGTCCAAATCTTAGCTGAATTGGGTTTGGGTGATAATAAACAGTTGTTGTTTACCCATTTTAGGGTCCCAGGACTGTGTTTAGATGAAGGATTAGTTCCATTGATGTCTGATCAGGACGTGCGGACATTGTTAAATTTTGTCCCTAGGAATAAGGAAATAGCTGTTTATGTAGAGACTGATGTATCTTTGGTAGAAAAACATATGTTGGTGGTTATGCGTTGTTAGTCCTCAAAGGGTCTAGTGATTGAAGAGATTGTTGAGGATAATGTGGTCAGTGCACCTGTTAAGAAAAACAAAAGAAAATTGTTGTTGTTAGAGTGGTATAATCATGAAATGGCACCAACGCAAGCTTCAACCACTAATGTTTGTCCATTGGTTGAAAGTACTGTTAATGCTGCTAATGTAGGATTCATGCATTGTGAAAATTAGGTACCATCCTCATCCCATACATCCAGTTACCTAGATTTGATGGACAGTGATTGTGACCATATGGGTGGTTTTATGTCTTTGAAGCGTAAACAAACTGAGACATATTTTGATGACGACTTGTTCCAGCAAGATAGTGCAGTGAATTTGGATCAGGATACATGCTTTGATGATAGGCCAGAAGATATTGCAGAAATGATTGATGAGTTATATCTAGAAAATGGGGGTGTGATTTTCTGAAATACTGTCGAAGAGTTTGATGAGGAAGTTGTAGAAAGGGAAGAACTTAATATTAAAGACGCCCTTGCCCAGAGGAAAGAACCAGAACCAGAAGGGGGTGGTAGTGATTTTGATCATGATGCCAGTGACATGCCAACACCTGAACCTGATGTTGACATGTGTGGTTTCTCATTTCAGCTGGATTCAAACATTCAAGATAGTAGGAGACAAGTTGCTGCCAAACTTCCTCCGAAAGAGTCTGTTGATCCTGCACTTGCACCGGTAGTTGGCCTTGATGATCTTGATAGTGCTGATGAAGCAGATATTGAACAGGGTATAGGTCAAAGAAAGAGAAGGTTGAAGCTATTGAGAAGGAATTATAAGGGTAAGTCTAAAATCAAAGAAGGTGCATTTAAGGTGGCAGAAGAGTTTGTTACAAGAAAAGAAGTGACTGAAAAGGTGAAGATGCATGCATTGCAGTCAAGGAGAGCCATTGGGGTTCTCAAGTGTGATAAGAATAGGGTGAGAGCTAAGTGCTACGGCATTGTGGTTGGTGCAACTTATTTCAATCCAACACATGGCAGAGAAGAGAATATGCCATCCACCTCAAAGACACGGGGCCAATTTGAGAAAACCAAAAAGCATAAGGACATGAAATGCAAGGGTGTTAGTGCTAAAGGATTTAAAATCAAGAATCATAAACCCCCTTGCCATGGGACCTACTCGTCTCAAAGTGGGGGAATGAGCAGTTTTGGTCGGTGAAAACATTGACTGATACTCATAAATGTATCCAAACAAGAGATGTTACTACTGCTACAACTAGATTTCTGTCAACTTATGTCATCCAGATTGTTCATAGAAATTCCAAAATCTCAGTTAAAGCATTACAGCTTGAATTGCAACAAAGGTTACAAATAAACATATCATTCGATAAAGCTTTCAGGGCAAAGGAAATTGATGAGGAGAAGATGACAGGTGATCACAAACAACAGTATGCCCTCCTTAGAGATTATGCTATGGAGCTCAGATAAAAAAACCCAGACACAACAGTCAAGATCCAGGTGGAAACCAACACAGATCTGACTCTTAATTCAAGGGTATTCAAAAGAATTTATGTGTGTATTGGTGCACTTAAAGCTGGGTATAAAGCTACAAAAAGAGAGATCTTGGGGTTGGATGGTGCTTTCATAAAAGGACCTTATACAGGGCGAATTTCGACGGCTGTTGGTATTGATGGTAACAATGGTATTTACCCTCTTGCATATGCTATTGTTGAGGCCGAATGCAAGAGTTCTTGGTTATGGTTCCTAAAAAATCTAGGTGATGACCTTGATTTACAACCAAACTATAACTACACTTTCATTTCAGATAGACAAAAGGTATAATAAATTCTATTAACACTGATTACAAAATAATTCGTTACACATAAGTAATGTTTTAATCCACTATATATTACTTGTAACAGAGTATTCTACCACCTATTCAAGAGCTTTTTCCTTCTGCTGAACACAGATTCTGTGTTAGACACATCCATGAGAACATGAAGTAGATTTTCAAAGGAATGCTTTACAAGGATTTTCTGTGGAAGTGTGCAACAACAACCACTGTGCCTCAGTTTCAACAACTAATGGAGGATCTGAAATCCTACGACCCTAAAGCTCATGAGTGGTTACAAAAGATACCACCAACCTCATGGTCAAGGGCTTTTTTTTCAGGTATATCATTGTTCATATTTGTGCTTTAAGTGTATATATAGTGGACATTAACTTATCCTTAATCGCTAATCAAAAAACAGGTAAAGCTAAGTGTGAAATTCTGGTCAACAACCTTTGTGAGTCACTCAACTGTAACTTGGTAGATGTTAGAGATAAATAAATAATAGGGTGCTTGGAATACATTAGGGAGTATTTGATGAAAAAGATAGTGAATGTACAAAAGGCCATAGAAAAGTGTCATTGTCCCTTAACCCCAACTGCAACATCCATTTATGATGTTATTAAGCGAGAAGCTAATGACTATTGTAACACCCCCAAAATATTGCAGCGGAATGTAATATCATTGGGGTGCTACTTATTAGTACAACGGTCATAATCATAGAAAACGACTCTAAATGAGACGTTTTTAAAAGTTTATCATTCGATCAAAATAAATATCAGAGTTTACAAGAGGTCCCAAATAGTTTTAATTTGCATAACATGTAAACATAATAGTTTATAAATGTTTATCGAATGATAATATTATGCAAGCCATCAAAACATTCTCCGTGCGACTTTGCGCTTGCCAATTACCTTAAAACCTGAGATAAAACATGCTAAAAAGTCAACACAATGGTTGAGTGAAATTCATAGGTTTATAAATAAATAATGGACCACAAGATTTCAAGTTTAAGAGACAATTGATAAAGTAGTTATTATTGCACTAAGCTCATGACACTCAAAGCGTTAACGTGGGGTATCATAGAGATGATAATAAAGCCCTAGAAGTAGGTAATTTGCCATTATACCTAGATATTCAAATATAGTGCATTTGTGATATCCATCTGATCAACACAAACGGGATTCGTCAATCCCACTAGGCTTATTCACAATATTCGCGCTCACATGGAAATGATTAATGGTTCATAATGCTAGGGACTTATTTTTGGCAATAACGGTACTTAGGCAATAATACATTCAGGTAAGCATAAATTCAAAGTACTTGTGTCCAAATTGTAAAATAGCATGTATCTCCCCCAATGGGTTTATAAACAATTTAAAGAGTTAAAGTGGGGCTATGAACTCACCAAAGATCAAATAGCAAGATCAAAGTAAGAAATGAGGAAACCAAGACGTCCTACGAGCAACCTAAAAATAATATGTTGCGTGTTAGGTTTTTAAAATAATAGAATATGGATGCAAGAAAGTTTTATATATTTATTATATGAATCATGCAATTGTACATAGAGTTTTTAAGGTTTATAAAGTGACAGGGACTAAAATTGACAAGTTAGGAAAGTGTTACGAGCCCTAATATATATATATATATATATATATATATATATATATATATATATATATATATATATATATATATATATATATATATATATATATATATTGTCCTAAGTTCGGGTTTTATGATATTTTATAGTCCAAAAATCCTATTGTGTCGATATGTGGTCAAATTGTCAAAAGGTAAGTTTATCGGGTTTATTTCCGAAAGTGGGTCCTACCACTTCGGGTAAGTGTAAAATTTATCATATGTTAACAAAATTATAGTTTATATATATTTTTAAGTTTGTAAAATAGTTCCATAATTTTTATTATCACTTATAGTGTTTTTAGATGTCATAAAAATATATTTGACTTATTTTTAAGTAAATTTTGATAAGTTCTAGAATTTTAGGTTAAGTGCGGGTTTTTAATAAAAGTGGATATTCGTTACCAAAAACTCCGTTTCTCCTAACCCGTAAGGAGTTATATTACAAATTTTATATTTTCGGAAAGATATTTAAGTGTACTAATCAGATTTGTGGGTCCCACTGTTCTGAAAATTATATAACTTAAGTGAAATTACCATTTTACCCTAATATGTCAAGTCTGATCGGGACAGCACCTAACAGTCCCACCATTTTTGCGATAAGTTGAGTTCCGTAACTCCTTTTTATATGGGGTTTTCGGCTACGTTCAAGTTAATGTGTTAACTACAACTTTTATGTTTTGTGCAATAGAGGGTTCAATACAAATTTTTAGACTTTTTAGCCATTCAAATCTGGTGTGCGTTTTCCGACAACCTTTGCCGTTTATTTTCTAACTAATTCATCGGGTATCGCCTCACGACCAAATACCCGAAAAATCGAAGATAAGAGATAGATATATAGTCATATATTTTTACCTAAGTCTCAAAGTGTATTGATTTAGTGAAGTAATTACGAAAACAGTCCCTGGTCTAAATGGTCTTTGCAAATCTAGTCCCAATGATAGTTTTAAGCATTTTAAGCTATGTACAATGCATAAATTAATAAAACAAGTATATGAAACATGAAAAGTACATAAAATGATATGTACATCAGTAGGTAAATGGAAAATATGGTGTGGTTTCTTACAAATATGAGATGAAAACACAAGGAATTAAAGCAAGAACCACAAGGTTGCAATCACCAAAACAACAAGCTTCCAACTTTAGTCACCACAACTCAATGGAACATTGATTCAAGACTCCAAAAATATTTTGCAAAAACTTCTTTAAAATACTTGAGATCTCTTTAAATATAGTACTTGGATGGAAGAAAATGGATCAAGAACTAAATAATAGCACCTAAGTCTTCATTTCTTGCACTAAATCTTAACTAGAAATCAAATTATGGCTGTGTTTGTGTGGGTTGATGTTCACGGCAACAAGGGAGGAAGGAGCAAGGATTTTTGCTAGTTTTGAGAACTACAAATGAGTGGTTTACATGTCTAGTGGTTCGTGTTGATGGTTTTGTAGATAATGGGGAGCAAAGGAAGAAAATTCATCCAAGTGTCGTATGACACTTCCCATAAAACGACCACCTCAACATGAGGTGTTGAGATTTAGTTTATTTTTGTGTTATTTTGTAAAAATGTATCTTTTAATGTATAGTTTGATCCCGGTAATTGCAAGCGTGGAGTTTTTAAGACGCGAAACTTAAAATCGGGTAACATAAAAATACAAAACTTACAAAAATATTAAAAATTTACATCAAAACCTATTTTGATATTTTAGGCGATCCTTGAGCTTGTTGGGTGATTACTTGGTGTTTAAAAATTGAAAACGTGCAAAAGGCAAAATGTGCAAAGTTTAGTTAAAATGCAAAAGTGAAAATGGGATATTTAAATTATGATTGTAAGAAACCAAAATGCATAAAAATAGATATACTGAGTATTGTCAGGTGTCGGTTTAAGTTAAATGTACGTTTAACGACCTACGCAGAATAACCTATTTAGTTACTCGCAATAGTGAATTTACTTAAAATAAAAATATTAAGTAAACTTAAAATATTAAATATTGACCTCAAAATTGTGAATTGTTACAACTATGATGTTATTTAGAATGGGGTTGACAGTTACCATTGTAAGGGATGATGAAATGACCAATGTGTAATGAATATGAGGTTAATGACATGTACATGTAAGAGATGGGAGCTAACCAGTATTCCATACAACCATGTTGTAGCAGCAATGTATAGCATGGCAAGTGATGGTAGCGAGGTAGGTATACCTGAGGATTGGGTACATCAAGCATATTGGCTAAAAATATGGAAGGAGACGTACAATGATTTGTTTGTCAATTATAGTCCAAAGAAACACAAAGGAAGTATGTATTTTCCGGGTCGTTTTCCCGTCGAAGGATGAATGGAATTATGTGAATTCGGGTCGTGAAACGTGTCGTGAATAGTGAAAATATAGAGATTTTGGATTTTTAAGCTAAAAATTATAATCATAAACTAAAAACAAGTAATTAAGAAGGGAAAATGATAAACTAAAGCCTACGTAAGCAAAAACGTAAAGGAAATCCTAAAAACGTGCACGCTCGGGCTAATCCCGAGCTTTAAAAGTGAAATCTAAGAAATATTAACCCTAGGAATGTAAAACTAATTTTCCTAAGTCCTAAATGATAAAAGAAAATTTTAGAAAGAAGGGATAATTCTTAAAGTAGACCAAACACAAATGGGCGGTTCTCTATCTACCCCGAAATCCGAAAATAATTTTGTTGCCCAGGGCAACCGGCAATTTTTTGGGCAACTGAAGGATTTTCAGGGTATTTTTTGGGCAACAATCGCCATTTTTTGGGCAACCGGGGTATGTGATAGACCATTTGGTGTTTGGTCTATTTTAGTAATTATCCCAAATAAAATTTTAGAAAAAAGAAAATTATTTTTTTGATTTATATTTAATTTATTATGAATTAAAAACTAAATTAAAGAAATTAAATGATTAAAAATATTATAGCAATTTAGAAAAATCTGATTTTTTTTTTTTACAGAAATTACTTAATGCTATAAGAAATAAAAGAAAAATAATGTGACAGAAAAAGCTATGCAAAATAAGCTGTTATAAGCAAAAACAGTTTTAACAAGCTAAAATGGAAAACAAGTATAACTATTTAATGTTGCACAACCTAACCAGAAAAGACCCAAGGGCAACTGGTTAGGCTGTGTGTGTGTGAGGCGTGGGGAGGCTAGAGACCAGGGTTCGAACCCTGGTTTTGCTTTTTGAAAACTTCTTTTTTTTTTTTAATTTTCTTTTTAAAATCTTAATAAGCACAATAAAATAAGCTTATTTTATAAAAACAACTTTTTCTGAAAATTATCAATAAGCACAGTAAGCAATTTAAATTAGAACAGTAGGCTTAATTCAAGGACTAAAGCTAAGGATGAATCTAAATAAGCACAAGAACTATCTAAAAGCTAAGGTACACATAAATAAGCTAAGGCATACTGAGAATAATCTAATTTAGCTAAGAGATTTAGAATAAGCAATAGATATGAACAGATAAGCACTAATGGCTTAATTTAAGCAAAAAAACTTCTGATGCACAGGGTACCAACAGGCCAAGAGCACTACTATAAGCCTAAAAATAAGCTAGCAAATAACAAGCTAATCCACCAAAAGTTGCTAAAAGCTAAAGCCTATACTACAAGCTGTCTAGAAACCCAAAATTAAACAGTAAGATCCTATAAATAAGCAGTTAATCAGCAAAGAAAAGGGCACACTGAGGTGGGTAAAATCTGATATGCAGACATGAAACAGGCCTAATGACACCTTTTGAAGCTAAAAATAAGCTAATATATGAATAAGCTGATGGATGAAAAGTGAAAAAAAAAAATCTAGTTTAATGACTAAATAACTTGGAAACACACTTTTTATGGATTTTTTATTATAAAAAAGCACTTAAAAAGACCTATGTAAAGACTGACCCAGGACTGATGAATTTTGCTTTTTGGACTTGACACAGAACAGAAATTGACCCATTTGACTTGTGACTTTGAACAAATAATCAGACCTATAGGACACTATAATTAAACTAATCTTAAGCCAACATTTACACCTAAAAGTTACTCTATCTAAAAATCTCAATTAAAGCTACTAAACACTGACTTGTGATATGTAATTTTGAGAATAAGTAGGAAAGCTATGAAACTTGATGAAATCACTCAAAATCACTTCTCAACTACTGTAATGACTTAAACATAGCTTAATCAATTTGACTTTTTGAACTTAAAATGACCAAAGCAGAAAATTCCTTCTTAACCCAAACACTCCTTTAAATTTTAGAAAATACTTTTTAAGACTAATAAAGACTGATTTAAGCTGAAACTCATGAAAACAGACAATAGACTAACTTAATAAAGATCTAAGAAGCAATTAAAATCTATTAAAAAGCACTTAATGATAAGCTAATGAATTAACCAATATTTTTGGATTTTTAATGATTTTTATGAAAAAACTAGAACACAAGAGATTAAAACAACAATTAAGCAACTAGAAGCATTAAATGTCAATAATAAGCAGTTAAAACAGATAATAAGCAAATAAGCAACAGTAAACAAGCAAAAAACAATATAAAGGCTAAAAAAATGCAAAATAGAGAACTTACAAGAGCCTTAGCTCAACAAAGGCTGTTTAACGCTCGAGGAGCTACTCTACAAGCTCTAGCTTGTCAAATGACAAGCTAGTGACAGCAATAAGCTCTTCCCTTGCTAGCTTATCATACACAACAGCTTATTTGACTTTCAGTTTGACTTTCTTTGACTTTTTTAAAATTTTGAAATTAAGAACTGAATTGATCAAATTAACTTTGACAAAAGCTTATAACAAGCTTATATAAGCTTATAAGAACAGTAATGAGAGCTTAAGAAACTAAATGAACCATAAAAGACCTTTTAACTAAAGCTTGAAAGTAAATTGTGCAAGTAATTAAGTGAAAACTAAATTGTATTAATTCTGAAAATGAAATTACAAATACAATGAAAGTAAAATACAACTGAATTTAAAAAGACAATAAGTAAATTTGACAAGAAAATAAAATGGCCTAAATTCTTCTAAAACATGAAAAATTGGACAGCTTCTACTGTGATGAGAGGTCTTGTATTTATAGCCTGAGGTGAGGAGGTGCTAGGGTTTCTAGGAAGCTTCAGGATCCTTTCTCATCAACCCTTGATCATTTCCTTGGTCTCCAATCTTCATTCGTGGCCATAGGATCATTAAATGATGTGTATCCTCCAATGAGAGTGCTGGGAATTGCCAAGGTGGCATTCCTTGTGTCATGTCAGCTTCTAGAAGCACTAAGTGAGGTGGGTAAAGTTGTACGGGTAAATGTTGGGGGAGATGATGAATAGTAAAAAATGGGGAAAACGGGTAAAACTGTTTATGAGGGATTGGGGTTTGACCGGTATTAAATTTGGGTTGACTTGGGTGGGTTACGGGTTAGGATAAGGGGTAGACGGGTAGTATTATTAAACCGGGTGTGGGTTTGTTTGGGCTCGGGTTATACAAAAGGGGGGATTGGGATTGGGATTGGGATTTGGGATTGTTAGTTAAATTATTTGGGGTCCGGATTTGGTGTAGTAGTAGTAGTATAGGTTTAGGATTTAATTTAGGTTTAACAAAGGACTAAATTTGCCAATTTGTAAATTCAAGGGACCAATTCTGCCATTTATGAAAAGTACTTTTAAGGGCTAACTGATGAGGCGAAAAGTGTACCGCTTTTAAGGGGTCATTTAAGCCCGAAATCGCATTTATTTGATCAAATATTGCCCTAAATCGTTCCTTTTGTCATTTTAGGTACTTTTGAGGAGAAATCTGGAAAAGGAGGCATTTTGGACGTTTTTGGAGCATTAAAGTGAAGAAAACGACAAAGTCTCAAAAATCGGCTAAAAGTTACTCTTGACGGCGTCAGACTTTACTCTGGACGGCGTCATGCCTTGGCAAGAAAAGTTGGATGTGAAATTTACTCATGACGGGCCAGTGAAAATAGCATGTGAATTCTGACGGCGTCACGCTTTAACTTGATCGAGGGCGTCACGGCTTAAATCATAAGGGGACGGCGTCACGTTCATGGTTAGACGGCGTCAAGCCTTGATAAGCCAGAATGGATTTTTGAAGAGCTAAAGAGGGACGGCGTCAAGAAGGTCATCCGGGAACCCTAAAAGCGGCGAGGTGACGGCGTCACACTCCATAAGGTGACGCCGTCAGATCCAAAAATCTATATATAGTTTTCTAATTTTTTGTCATTAAGGGGAGCTTAGTGTGTGGAATTTTGGGAGAAAACCCTAAGACGATTTTAGCTATTTTTTCAGGGCTTTTTGCCTTGAGATCTTCCATGTTTCATTGAAAGATAAGTTATCAATTAATCATTCAATATGTCTATGTGTTGTTTGATTCTATCTTATTCTTGTCTTTTGTTTAACATGTTAGGCTAAATTTATCTTGTGTTTGCTTAGATCTAATGAAACCTAGCTATTGATTATTGGTTGTTAATGTGTTATTAGTTGTATTGGATGATTGTTTATCTATGTTAGGCTTAAGAAAACTGGCTAACTTCCTATTCGGTAACTTGCTTGAACGTCTTAAGAAACATGAACCAAATGCGTACTAAAGGTTTTTATGGTTGTATTTAATGCACAAGCGAATTCTAGTGATCCCATGTTAGGAGCTTCCTAGCCGGCTCGACATAGGAGTGAAGTAGGAGCTTGTAGAGTTGGGGAAGTAAGTACGCCACCCCACGAATGGTATTAAGGAATACACCCGTCATCCACGCAACTAATACACACTAATTAACCGGTAAAAGATAGTTAGGGAGTAAGGAAATCTAAGTAAACACATTTCTCTACACATAAGTTTCTCACCACATTTTCATTTTTGTTATTTTATTTTATTTGCATTCGTAGTAATTTGGGTTAGTTGACTAGCAACTAATTCCGCCCACTCTATCAAATCCGAGATTTTACTTGCTTTCATAAAAATATAAAAACATAAAAAGAATCTTCCTCAACCCTTAGACCTAATTAGAGTAGCCTTTCACACCTAACGAACACTATTCCCTGTGGAGAACGATCAATCCCCCGTACTTACCACTACACTATACTACATTGGTCAGGTACACTGCCTGGTGGGGTTGTAAGCCTCTTGAGATCCCTCGAGAGGTAAAACCTGTTGTAAGGTTACAAAACCACGCAATCACTAACTTTGACATCTTGACCATAAATATGATCCAACTTTGATAAATTCATCCCCGGCCTCGGCTCTTTTTTCACTCTTTCCATTCTCGTGCCCGATTTTTGCCGTTTTTCATCGATTTTTGTCCTTTACCTCAATATCCGTGCCTGCACATATATAAACACAAAAACACAATATATTTGGCATAATTGGTTAATTTTTGGTCTATTTGGTCTGTTTAATTAGGTAAAAGGTATGTGTAAATTAACACATACCAAAATCCCCCAGATTAAGGTATTGCCGTGTCCTCACGCAATGTCATCAACTCACGCTTTTGAAACCAAAAATTTCAAACCTCTTTTTACTAACTTTGAAAAGTAGCAAAATATTCAAAAGAGATTAAGAAATCAAAAGTTCTAAAAACGCCCCGTTTTTTCCAATTTATTCATACTTATACTATTTTTGTTTTTTTTTCTCTTTTTCATGTGACGGTATGTTGACTTTCATTATTTTAAAATAATTTTTAGGATCACGGAGTAGGAAACACAACTCATAAAGAAGTGACCATACGGATAAAATTCATCGTCCCTGATTTTTCACGAGTCCCCAAACTAAGCTTAAAAACGAAATCATTGTTATTTACAAGTTAGATGCTAACACTACTCATGAAAGCTAATTGTGTATATCTTCTTACTCCCAAATTCCTATTTTTCCTCTATTTATTTTATTTTTGTTGAGAAATGAATTTCTTCATATTCTCGTTTCGATAAGTTTTTAGTCCGATAAAGGCACCAAATTTAGACACTAAGTAGTTTCTAATCCTTCCCTCGAAAACCGTTGCCCATAAAAATGAGGTCCACATCAAGTTCTCTGATTTAACACGATTTAGGGGATATCCCTTTTATATACGACCGAAACAACTCATCTACGAGTCCAGAGACAGAAGCTTTTATTAGGATATCCCCGGAGTCGAAATTTGACATTTTTAACATTATTAAGCACATATTATTAATCCTCGGCCTTTTAAACAACCTAGACAACGGCATCGAACCGTCAAGAATCGGGAGTCTTATTTTGACCTTGGTTATTTTTCCTCTGCCTTTTTGAAGTCTGAGACAACGGGAGCGAACCGTCAAGAAACAGAAAACTTTTATCGGCTTTAGATTATTATTATTTATTATTATTATTATTATTATTATTATTATTATTATTATTATTATTATTATTATTATTATTATTATTATTATTATTATTATTATTATATATTTTGCCAAATTCCGAGTCCTACGGCTTTTATAGCAATAGAGACAATAGCACGTACTATCAGGAATCAGTTGCCTATTACACCGTAACACTGGCAGTACCTTGATGTGTACCCAACTCTTATAAGAAAGGATTCTCTAAAGAAGGAGTAAAAACTAATTATCGCCAAAACCAAAATACCTTTATTATTCCTAGATTACTATTTTTGGGTGAAACAAGCTTATGGGAGCAAAAAGCCACAAATAACCTCGATGGGCTCTAAAGAGATCCAACTACTCCACGCTTAGCAATCTAGCTTATAAACAACTCTATCAATTCTCGGTCTTCACAAATTTAAAATCTTAAATAATAAGATCCGCGAATGCTTAGCCAAATAATCAAGCCATGCATATATAAAGTCAATTACGGGAACTTGCAAACTCTTAAAAAGAATTCGCGTTTTATAGCTCCTTGTATAAAAGACTAGCAAGAGCTTATAGATTATGTAAGTTAAGGGAACAAGCTAGGGCTCAACACGCCCGGTCAAGTCAAAATTTTATTCCTACTTTCACCAGCGGAAAGTCAACATTGTGTCAAAACACTTATAATATTTTTGCAAAATTTTTAAATTTTCTAATTTTTTCAATTTTTTTTAAAGGAAAAACGGGGTTGCGAGAATACAAGGCAAAAATGCCAGGCAAAAAAATCGAATCGAAAGATTCCCCCCCCCCCTCTCGGACTAAAGTTAAACATTGTCCTCAATGTTTTAAGGGTAAGGGTTCTCCTACATAAATCTAAGGTCGTTTATTAATTATGCCAAAAGATAAACGTTAGTTGATAAGATTAGGATATTGGATGAGCAACGAATGATGAAACTCGAGTGGAGAAAAGACAAAACCACGATCACGAGAGTCTTCATAATTCGGGCAAATCCTGGACACAGCACAAACAACCACGAAATACGAGAAATGGAAGAGGAGAACCTCTTCACGTCACTTATTAGAAAGAAAATAGAAAGAAGATAGATGGATAAGCATGGGGTGCCTCCCACGAAGCGCTTGTTTTTTATCGAGTCGTATAGCTGGACTCGCTCCGAATTTAGTTGTTCTTGGGGGAGCATGTGAAAAAGATAATCTCCATCGAACTTTCGTTCAAGATGTTTGGATAAACATTTAAACATATGAAAGTTCCACACCGATGAGATACCCACGGCTTAAAAGAATAAGAGATGCCGGGGTCAAAGATGGTGTCTTCACTCACAAAGGAATGAAAGAAAGGAGAAGTCACCGGATAGGTGAAGAAAGGGAGAAAGATCTTAATAACAATTGTGAGATAATCGTCATCCTCACTCCCGGAAGAGATAAAAAGGGTGGGTTGGGTGGGTAAAATATTAGGTATACGAACATAATTTTCAAAAATCTCATCCACCACTTTAAAAGTAACAATACCCGTATCGGGCTCAATATCAAAGAGAATTCCATCATCTGGTGGTTTAGCAGGAGGGCGAGGGGATGATGGATCAACGTGAAATGACTCAGTTTCAGAAAGGGGATCATTGTTAAGCAATTTTTCAAGAAAAAGAAAATCCCCTTCTGAGTCATGGGAATCATCCATAATAACCGTATCCTCATAATCGCCGGGGCGAGGTATAACAAGTAAAATCGGCTCATCAAGTTTAGAAACAATAGAGTCCTCGCCCTCAACGTTCTCTAACACCCGATCAAAAAGAGGATTAACGTCGCTAGAAGTGTACTCGTCATTAAATTCAAAAAGAGGGTTAGAGAAAATCCTGAAAGTAACCTCAGAAACGTCAAGAGAATCTCCACAAAATTGCAAATCACATTCACTGTCGAATATTTCCTCAGACTCACTTGGGATTGGGACAAGGTTCTCAGCACTAGACTTTATGAATTCGTCCGATTCCTTTTCAGGAATAGTGCTAAGATGCTCATCCCCCATAATGAGAGAGTCCTCGGGTTCCTTGGTTGGTAAAACGAGTGTGATTGCAATAGACTGAGGGAGTTGCGAAATAATATCGTTCAAAGGAATAGCTCTTATATGTTCTATATTCTCTTCTGCTAGCAATTCACCCATAGTTTTGTCTTCCTGCTTCTTCTGGACGGGTGTGGTTGCAGCTGACGAATTCTTATAAAATCCCCCATTTGAATAGAATCCTCGTCATCAACGTCATTGTAAACAAAAGTTTTACAATATTGGGAACTTACTCTAGCTGCTTGTTCTTCAGCTAGAAGTTATCCATAAGTTTTTTGATGAGGATCTTCTTGGGCACGTTTAATAACCAAATCCTTAAGATCTTTTATTAAATCTAGAAAATCATGGAGAAGTTCTTGAGGAAGTGGCTGAGGTGGTGTTTGAACCATATGGTTTTGTGGATGTTGGAAATTGTCAAAACCGGAAGTATTATAGCAAGGATTAGGTTCATAGTAATTTTGACTCCACGGTTGACATTGATAATCATTATGAGGACCCCCACAATTTGCACAAGAAAAATTCAGTGAATTTTGAAACGATGTATCATTGAAACTTTGATAGTACGCCTCTTGCTCATATGAATTCTGTGGAGGGTGGTTGAAATTGTTTTGAGGATAATTGGAAAAGTTCGAATTAGAATCATAAGCGAATGTATTTTCAGCTATCGAAGCGCAATTTGAACAAATTCCGTTTATAAGATCATTTCCACACCACTCGCAGGTACACCATTGACATCGAAAATCACCTAACGGATCTCCACACCCATAGCAATAATGCTGATTGAACGAAGACATCTGGGGCTGTGGAGGGTAGTCGGAGAAATTTGGCGGTTCATTGAAAGAATTTGGATTTGTATTAATGAATGAATTGCACAAATTACAAAATCTGTCTCTACAATTATTTCCACACCGAAAACAACGATAGTCGAGTGACGCCATAAGAATTAAACATAAGAGGGATAAAGAGATAGAATTAAACGGTTTAAAGGATAAAGAAGAATATTTTTGGATTTAAAATGGAGAAACAAACTAAGATAAAATTTAAAAGAAAAACAAAATTTAAAAAGGAAAATATTTTTGGGTTTTTATAAAAATAATAAGAAAATATTTACAAGAGAAAATGATAACTTCACAAGGAAGGATCTTCAAAACACTCATCATCGAACGGGAATAAAAAATTCACTTCAAACCTTCCCCGGCAGCGGCGCCAAAAAATTGATTTGTTTGTCAATTATGGTCTAAAGAAACACAAAGGAAGTATGTATTTCCCGGGTCATTTTCCCGTCGAATGATGAATGGAATTATGTGAATTCGGGTCGTGAAACGGGTCGTGAATGGTGAAAATATAGAGATTTTGGATTTTTAAGCAAAAAATTATAATCATAAACTAAAAACAAGTAATTAAGCAAGGAAAATGAAAAACTAAAGCCTACGTAAGAAAAAACGTAAAGGAAATACTAAAAACGCTCGGGCTAATCCCGAGCTTTAAAAGTGAAATCTAAGAAATATTAACCCTAGGAATGTAAAACTAATTTTACTAAGTTCTAAATGATAAAAGAAAATTTTAGAAAAGAGAAAATTATTTTTTTGATTTATATTTAATTTATTATGAATTAAAAACTAAATTAAAGAAATTAAATGATTACAAATATTAAAGCAATTTAGAAAAATTTGATTTTTTTTACAGAAATTACTTAATGCTATAAGAAATAAAAGAAAAATAATGTGACAGAAAAAGCTATGGAAAATAAGCTGTTATAAGCAAAAACAGTTTTAATAAGCTAAAATGGAAACAAGTATAACTATTTAATGTTGCACAACCTAACCAGAAAAGACCCAAGGGCAACTGGTTAGGCTCTGTGTGTGTGAGGCGTGGGGAGGCTAGAGACAAGGGTTCGAACCCTGGTTTTGCTTTTTGAAAACTTTTTTTTTCTTTTTTTTTTTTAATTTTCTTTTTAAAATCTTAATAAGCACAATAAAATAAGCTTATTTTATAAAAACAACTTTTTCTGAAAATTATCAATAAGCACAGTAAGCAATTTAAATTAGAACAGTAGGCTTAATTCAAGGACTAAAGCTAAGGATGAATCTAAATAAGCACAAGAACTATCTAAAAGCTAAGGTACACATAAATAAGCTAAGGCATACTGAGAATAATCTAATTTAGCTAAGAGATTTAGAATAAGCAATAGATATGAACAGATAAGCACTAATGGCTTAATTTAAGCAAAAAAATTCTAATGCACAGGGTACCAACAGGCCAAGAGCACTACTATAAGCCTAAAAATAAGCTAGCAAATAACAAGCTAATCCACCAAAAGTTGCTAAAAGCTAAAGCCTATACTACAAGCTGTCTAGAAACCCAAAATTAAACAGTAAGATCCTATAAATAAGCAGTTAATCAGCAAAGAAAAGGGCACACTGAGGTGGGTAAAATCTGATATGCAGACATGAAACAGGCCTAATGACACCTTTTGAAGCTAAAAATAAGCTAATATATGAATAAGCTGATGGATGAAAAGTGAAAGAAAAAAAATCTAGTTTGATGACTAAATAACTTGGAAACACACTTTTTATGGATTTTTTATTATAAAAAAGCACTTAAAAAGACCTATGTAAAGACTGACCCAGGACTGATGAATTTTGCTTTTTGGACTTGACACAGAACAGAAATTGACCCATTTGACTTGTGACTTTGAACAAATAATCAGACCTATAGGACACTATAATTAAACTAATCTTAAGCCAACATTTACACCTAAAAGTTACTCTATCTAAAAATCTCAATTAAAGCTACTAAACACTGACTTGTGATATGTAATTTTGAGAATAAGTAGGAAAGCTATGAAACTTGATGAAATCACTCAAAATCACTTCTCAACTATTGTAATGACTTAAACATAGCTTAATCAATTTGACTTTTTGAACTTAAAATGACCAAAGCAGAAAATTCCTTCTTAACCCAAACACTCCTTTAAATTTTAGAAAATACTTTTTAAGACTAATAAAGACTGATTTAAGCTGAAACTCATGAAAACAGACAATAGACTAACTTAATAAAGATCTAAGAAGCAATTAAAATCTATTAAAAAGCACTTAATGATAAGCTAATGAATTAACCAATATTTTTGGATTTTTAATGATTTTTATGAAAAAACTAGAACACAAGAGATTAAAACTACAATTAAGCAACTAGAAGCATTAAATGTCAATAATAAGTAGTTAAAACAGATAATAAGCAAATAAGCAACAGTAAACAAACAAAAAACAATATAAAGGCTAAAAAAATGCAAAAATAGAGAACTTACAAGAGCCTTAGCTCAACAAAGGCTGTTTAATGCTCGAGGAGCTACTCTACAAGCTCTAGCTTGTCAAATGACAAGCTAGTGACAACAATAAGCTCTTCCCTTGCTAACTTATCATCCACAACAGCTTATTTGACTTTTAGTTTGACTTTCTTTGACTTTTTAAAAATTTTGAAATTTAGAACTGAATTGATCAAATTAACTTTGACAAAAGCTTATAACAAGCTTATATAAGCTTATAAGAACAGTAATGAGAGCTTAAGAAACTAAATGAATCATAAAAGACCTTTTAACTAAAGCTTGAAAGTAAATTGTGCAAGTAATTAAGTGAAAACTAAATTGTATTAATTCTGAAAATGAAATTACAATACAATGAAAGTAAAATACAACTGAATTTAAAAAGACAATAAGTAAATTTGACAAGAAAATAAAATGGCCTAAATTCTTCTAAAACATGAAAAATTGGACAGCTTCTACTGTGATGAGAGGTCTTGTATTTATAGCCTGAGGTGAGGAGGTGCTAGGGTTTCTAGGAAGCTTCAGGATCCTTTCTCATCAACCCTTGATCATTTCCTTGGTCTCTAATCTTCATTTTTGGCCATAGGATCATTAAATGATGTGTATCCTCCAATGAGAGTGCTGGGAATTGCCAAGGTGGCATTCCTTGTGTCATGTCAGCTTCTAGAAGCACTAAGTGAGGTGGGTAAAGTTGTACGGGTAAATGTTGGGGGAGATGATGAATAGTAAAAAATGGGGAAAGTGGGTAAAACTGTTTATGAGGGATTGGGGTTTGACCGGTATTAAATTTGGGTTGACTTGGGTGGGTTACGGGTTAGGATAAGGGGTAGACGGGTAGTATTATTAAACCGGGTGTGGGTTTGTTTGGGCTCGGGTTATACAAAAGGGAGGATTGGGCTTTGGGATTGTTGGTTAAATTATTTGGGGTCCGGATTTGGTGTAGTAGTAGTAGTATAGGATTAGGATTTAATTTAGGTTTAACAAAGGACTAAATTTGCCAATTTGTAAATTCAAGGGACCAATTCTGCCATTTATGAAAAGTACTTCCAAGGGCTAACTTTGACATCTTGAGCATAAATATGATCCAACTTTGATAAATTCATCCCCGGCCTCGGCTCTTTTTTCACTCTTTCCATTCTCGTGCCCGGTTTTTGCCATTTTTCATCGATTTTTGTCCTTTACCTCAATATCCGTGCCTGCACATGTATAAACACAAAAACACAATATATTTGGCATAATTGGTTAGTTTTTGGTCTATTTGGTCCGTTTAAATAGGTAAAAGGTATGTGTAAATTAACACATACCATACAACCATAAGATTGAATGTGTTGCTAACAGTAAATTTTGGCTCAAGTGCAGCATCCCTAGTATCTTATTGCCCCCAAAATTTCATGTTCCCGTTGGCAGACCAAGGAAGAAGAGGAGAGTGACCAAAGAAGAGACGGATGAGAATGCGTTGAAGGAAATGGTCAAGGGTGGGAAGCTTTCAAAAAAGGGAAAGACTGTCAGTTGTGGTGAATGTGGTACAAAGGGTCACAGCAAAAGAGCATGTACAAGTCCAAGAAAGAAGAATGCAAAGGGGAAAGGCAAGATCTGAGGGTGTTGCAGACACTGAACCAACTGAAACTAATGCAGAACCAAGTCAACCAATGGATTCACAATCAACCCAAGAGGTTAGTAGTCAGAGGAGAAAGAGTACCAGAAAGGCTTCCAAACAAGCCGCAATTTGAATGCCTTTATGTATGAGTGACATAAACAATTTCTTTTAAGTTTTTATGGTTGTTTGTGAGTTTTAGATTAAGACAATTGCTATTTTTGTATTTCTATTATGTTTGTTAGACAATGATGATTAAGACAATTGGTATGTCTTTATTTCTATTATGGTCTGCAATATGCATTATTGCCTTTCTTAGCCTGACTAGTACAGATTTGGCCTAAGGTCACACCAAAAATGTGTGACTATATGCATATAGTCACACACGTTTTTTTGGGTGTGTGTGATTAAAAGTCGCGCTACCGTAGGTGCTATATGGTCACATTGTTTAGTTTGTGACCGTTTTCATTGAAAAAGAGTGACCAAAACCCGAATATGTGTGAACAATTAGGCACAAGTTTTGTTGGATTTATCAGTATGTGTGACTATTTCCTATTCTATGGCCACATGAATATATAATAAATGTGACATTTATGATGATTTAGTCACACAACGTGTGTTGGTTTTTTCGAGTTAGTCACATACAATTTAAAAAACAGTAGCCAAAAGTGTGAATAAGTGTGACCATATGTTGTTCAAAGTGAATAAATGTGTATTTTGTGTGACTATTGATCTTTCAATGGTCACATGAATTTTTAGTTTGTGTGGCCTTTTGTAATATTTAGTTACACAAAGCATGTTTGTTTTGGGTATTTAGTCACATACAATTAAGCATAAAGTGGCCAAAAGTGTGAATAAGTGTGACTATATGCTGTTTAAAGTGAAGAAATGTGTATTTTATGTGACTATTGTTCATCCAATGGTCACTTGAATTTTATGTTTGTGTGGCCTTTTGTAATATTTAGTCACACAAAACATGTTTGTTTTGGGTATTTAGTCACATACAATTAAGCATAAAGTGGCCAAAAATGTTACTAAGTGTGACTATATGTTGTTTAAAGTGAAAAAATTTGTATTTTGTGTGACTATTGATCATCCAATTGCCACATGAATTTTTTTTGTGTGGCCTTTTGTAATATTTAGTCACACAACGAATTAAACAAACAGTGACCAAAAGTGTTATTAAGTGCGACTATATACATCTTTTAGTCACATTTAAGAAATCAATATATATCAAAACAAATTCAAATATATATCAAAACAAATTCAAATACAATAATATCCAACAGCAGTACTAACTATATGAACCAACAATACTAACTTATAACTAACAGTTGTAACTAATACACTAGCAGTATTAAAAATGATCCATCTGCTCATACTATAATATCTAACAGCACAAAACAAATCTCTGAAATCGCAAGAACCTGTACTAACTAAATGAAGGATTAGATGGATCTATCATGTTGCGTTTGCATAAAAAAGCTCGTGTCTGTTGTTTCTTGCCTTGAATAATTTCAAAACTTCACTATCCGAAGACTCGATCAGGATTTTCTTGGACTTCTGCCTATATATCCAGATGTACGCCCAACACCTCTGTAGAAACGGGTAAATGGAATAGCCTGCTTGTGAACCAAGACATCTTCCAAATACCTCTTAGCCTTGATCAAAGGCATCTTCCTGAGGGCATGTGCGGTTTCTCTGGTGTTCTGCAAACACATAATAGGAAACAAAACATTAGTCATAGAACTATACAGAACAACTTCCTCATTGACATATATGCTTCATCACAATAACGTTTCTATGTTACTAAAGATACATCAATTATAGATGAAAGCTGTGTCGCATACCTTGAAGTGACATCCGAGATCAGAACCCCTAGCCTTGATGGCAGCAATGTCCAGGACATCCCTACGAGCAGTAGTATTTGCAGCAACTTTGATCAACATTAGCTCAAGTTCTGCAAATGGCAAGTATGTGATATCTTTTACCTGAAATAGTAATAGTATATTATTTCGTTAGATCAGAAGTTTTCCAGTGGAAATCACAATCGTCAATTTTTCAAGAATTTGAATTTGTTGAAACTGAAACAAAATCCCACCTCATGAACATCCACCAATTTGTGAAATTGCTGAACCAGCTTGCCAATAGACTCATCTGTGCCATGAATCACAGTTGTAATGCGAGATAGACCCTCAATTTCTGCAGGACCTACCGCAAGACTCTGTAAACAACCAACTGCAAACACAATTCTCAATTTCTGCAGGACCTACCGCAAGACTCTGTAAACAACCAACTGCAAACACAATTCTTAAGTATCAATAAAGAAAGCATGTGGGTAACCCTATGGTCAAATGGGGGTTAGCTAATCAAGTGAAGTCTGAAGTTGATTTAGTCACAACTTACAAGATTGGATATATATCAGATAGAACGGGAGCTCATAGACTCAACAGTCCAACAATTGCTGACCAAATGAGAGTACATCTATTATGTGCTTATTGCTAAGATACAAATGAATCCTTATTGTTTAAAAAGACAAGACGTGTTAGATCTGTTACCTGTAAATAATCATACATGCCCACAGCAGTCAATGCTTTTGCGACTCTCAGTTTTGTTTCATCATTGGTCAGGTTGAATCGTCCAAGGCCAAACGCCACATCTGCTTCCACAGTAGGCATCACCACCTAATTTGAGATCATTAAAATTACGAATATGAGTACTCTTAACATAGTTCACGTCCATATTTGACATACACAATCATAATTAAAGACATATTCGGCTATTTTGCAAACAATATTTGACATGCCTATGGATGCATCTACACTAAAGAGATGGGGATATCAATCCATCAGTATCCTCCAGAGCAGATACTGAACCTTGATAATCTCCTTCTATGATGAGTGCATTTGCGAGCTGTGAATTAAAGTTGCATGACCACATCTTCTCGAAAAACCTTCCAACAAACAACAATAGCAATTAGTATAGATTCCAATCGTAGAAGTTACATGAAAGGACGTCATTTAGCTTATTATCGAGAGACTAAATTGTAGCTGAATCTCGATGTTTCAAAATATGAGAATACTGAGAAGCTTTAGTTTAAGCTGACAAAGAATGCATACCCCTCCCCGAAGGTTGCAGTGAGTTCCAATCCCTTATTTAATAGCTGTTTTTGAGAAGATACAGCTCCAACATGATGGTAACATTGGCTTAGTAGGCTGTAAGCTCTGCACTTCAACTCGAAGCATGAGGGGATTGACTTCAAGAGTAGTTGTTGTATTAAAAAAAAAAAGTAAACCTCTGTTCAGTCTAACCAGCTTATATAGCTTAAGACCCCTTTACTTCAGTAATAAACGCCTTAACATGCAACAATAACAGAAAGTGAATTAACAATTCACATAGCATCACTGATTAAATCTCAGTTGGTCAATCTTGAAAGTGAATTAACATATAACTAAGGGTACATATAACTACGGATTTAGAATAGGCTAAAGTGTTGTCAAGCTGGATAAGTATATGGCATTTCCATGGTAAACCGGTAAACTATACACTACTACTTCTTTCTATATCACATTGAACAACTAACTATGTTTCATGACGTTAACAAGCTTCTGAGAGGTCTTCCATCTTGTTTATTTACATTTAATAGACAAAAAAAACACGCTTGTATGACTCCATATATGCACAGCGGAAGTTTAAACTAGTAAATTTACTAGACACTAGGATTGTAGAAGTGAATTTGGTTAAGAGGCTGCCAGCCAGGTATGAATTCTCTTGTTAAAGTTGTGCTTACAACTTAAACGCAACTTAAAATGCTGCAATTTATAACTAGCTTGGGCCTTTCGCATGTCTCTCCATTTCATTATGCTTACAACTTAAATGCAACTTTTTCATATATAATCATATAGAAAGAACATTTACAGATAATAATATAAACATAAAAAAGACAAAAAACTATTCACTTGGTGATCTGGATATTGGAAAACAAAACTTCTAGGCTTCCTCACATACATGAAACCATTTGTTGGGCTAAGTAGATCCGCCAGTATCTATGCATAATAATAACTCCATGTCACATTGTAGCAGAACTCATGATGTGCAACTTAATACATCATAAATCACAGTCCAAATCCAACGTTATTCATAATAATATCATATTCTCATTTGATCCTACAAATTAATCAAACTATAAATTTGGTACCAAACAACAATTGTAGTACTAATTAATATGCACCATTTTGTTTTTATATTTCGAGATATTAAAGAAACCAATCCCGTTTTAAGATTATTTAACACACCAGAATCATAAGCACACGGTAAAATTATTGCTCATGTAACATAATCACAAAAGAGTATAAGTATATTCAGAAACACTTACACCTGGGGTATGCTTGTCTCCCTACTGAGGCAAACCTCTTGGCAACACCCAATATAACGCCTTTTGTCAACAGACCACGGTCAATACTACAGGCAAGCATAACAGCTCCACCAAATATTAGAAACTTCGACAGCTTTGCTACCACCGCCTGGTTCTCTTGTTGGGTCACCACTTGAGTTTCTTCCGTTTTTGCATCTTCCTTATACCGTATTTTGCAATTTCCCATGGGATGCCCATGTCTTCGTGATGGAAGAACATCACCTCACATGCTGGCTGGTCACTCCCAATCTTTGATTCCACTGTCATAGAAAATATCCATCATATATGAGGCAACGGTTTTAGTGATTTGGGTTAAGTTGAGCTCTTAAGTACATAAGGTAAAAGACTAGTTCCAGAGCAACTTAAATGTACATTCCTATTCCAGTAAGAATATAATTACCTGGTTGGATGAACCAACTTGAATAATAAAGATCAACACGGCGTGGCTTCTACTTTCTCGGGACCGAAGGGTAGGGCACTCCCTGCAACAAATAAGCAAGGTTAAGAAATAACCAGGAAGATGTGAATTAACATAAAAGAAAAACTTTAGAACACAGCCACATACATCAATCCAATCCTTTAAACTTTAACATCTAACACCACAAAAAACTCATAAAATGAAATCCAACAAATCCAAAACATATTAACAACCAACAAATCACCACAAAAATCGCAAAAACATGGAAATCAAAGATGTACCTTCAAATTCATATTTTTGGGAGCACTCTTTGCACCTTTAAGAAGCAGATGAATCACCGAAAAGGGCATATAATAGAAGACCTATAGAAACAAAACCAACAATCAATAGTAGAATCAAAACCAACAATTAATCGGTTTCATAATCCAAAACTAACAAAGCATTAGTAACATCCTGTTTACTCAGCTGATTAAAGAAGGTGGATGCACATGCAGGTGAAGATGTGGTGGTGGTGCGAGCGGCGGTCTTGGTGCGAGTGTGGTAGTGGTGCGAGCGGCGGCGTTGGTGAGGAGAGTGTGGAAAAAGGAGTGGTCGCCGGAGGAGGTATAAGGAAGATGAAGACTAAAAGTATTATCGGTTGTGTGAAATGAAAAGTAAAAAAATATACTTGTACTTGTTTGTATAAACATCACTAGTGTCAAGGCTTGAGATAGAAGAAGACCAGCTCTATTTAGTTTTGGTTCAATGAAATATTTGAGAATGAGGACAATTTGATTTTGGGGAAAAATTTAGGCGGGGTACTTGTGAAAAGTTGAGAGGGGAATTTTATTTTGGAAAAACTAAGTGCAACACAAGTATATGATTTAGTCACTTTTAAATAATGCGTGACAAACTTGACTATATGATTTAGTCACTTTTAAATAATGTGTGACAAACTTGACTATATGATTTAGCCACATACACAATTACTTCATGTGACCATATATGCATTTTGGTCACACTATTTAATTGTGTGACATATATTTGTCACATATGTATATATATAGTGTGACTAATGTTTTAAACTTATTTGTATCCGTCACACGTTCCAAATTATATGTGACTAAATAATCAAAAAAAAAATTACAAGATACCTCTAGTCACGAAAATATTCAAATGTGTGACTGTAGCCTCAGTTGGAAAGACGAAATGGTCACACAAGTCAGATCAAGTGTGGCTGTTTTTTTTATTCTGATACATTTAGTCACATAAAAAAGTTACTGTGTGGCCGTTCGAAAAACAACATGTGTGACCAAATCCCATTTTTGTACTGCAATATGCAGTGTTGCCCTTCTTAGCATGGCTTGTTTATGCCTTGTAATTCTTTGGATACTATAATATATATAAGTTACAATGACCATTAACTGCCATCCAAATCCATTAAACAAATACAATACATAATACTACCAAAATACAACCAAAGTTTTTTCAACTACTACAAAGTTTTTACATCAACTGTTTCATCCTTTACTGGCGCAACAAAAAAGACTTAACAAAGATGTCATTTCTTCATTTTTCTTTACTGGCAAGCTTCCTTTTTCCACCTGTAACTTCAACCTTCCTTTTTCCTTTACTGTCATTATCTGCAATTGCTCCTAATGTCTTATTATCTATACAATCCCAAGTATGTTGTGCTGGCAGGGCTAGTATGCAATAATCTGATATTGGAGGAAGCCATTTAGCAGACACTTTTTGATGTGGAACATTTTTTGAGATGGAACATGTTTGAGCTGGAACCTTTTTAACAGGATCATTTTCTGATGGCCACATAAAGGTGCATCTTTCAAGAGCTTTAACAGCTTGAAAATCTAGTTCATCACTGCTTGATTATACAATGTCACTGCTTGTATCATAATCATCACTGGTTAAGTATAACCATTCACAGATTGGACTTGAACATTGAGATCATCACAGCTAATATCATAACTTCTTGATGATACAATGTCACTGCTTGTATCCGAAGAATCAACAAAAATCATTTCTACAAACATAAACAAAAAGATAGGCATGGACTAACAAATACGAAACTAGAGTAACATAGGCAGTAAATAAAATATTCAGATTGTCTACCACAATAAAATAAATGTGTATAAGCAACTAACCTTTTTTCACCATGGTTTTCAAAGTGGAATTGAGTTATGAGGTAAGTTGGGGATAAATCGAGGGTTAAGTAAATAAGTTAGGTGAAGTGATTTGGGGGTCTGGTTTCCTATTTATTGTAAGAGTAAACTACAAAAAATGTCTCTAACAATAATGTGGATCGGGTTAAGTAACAACTGACTTATGTTGACTGACATAAGTCAACAATCCCATGTGGGTCGGCTTTGACTTTTTTAGTCAACTGTGCTCAAATAGCAGACCTTGAACTCAATAACAATCTCATACCACACAATCTAAATCACTCAATAACAATCTCAATGACAATTCTTCATCTTCAACTTTAGCTAAATGAATATTGTGAGTTGAGGGAGAAATGAAGGGAAAATTATGATTGTATTCAACTGAATGAGAGATGTAAACTTTCATGGGTATTTATACAAGAGTAAAGTACATTGGCTAACTAACTGCTACTATACACTACATGCTACATTCTATTACAATTAGTTAAGCTATTGTGCAGTAGTAAATGAGTCTTTGTGGAGAAGTCTTTTGCACTGAAAAGCTTGTAGCTGAGTGAGTCTGTGAGTGTCCATAAGTGTTCCACTGCTTCATTGCCACTGTATGAACCTGCCATAAGTATTTGGTTCATTATCAACACATAACCGATACACTCCTACTCCATCAATCATTTTTATGGTGAACTGGTTGACAACATCAGTATTACAACAAAGAGGGCATTCAAAACCAAAACAAAAACTAAATCATCAAAACTGAATCTTTAACAGATGATTAAAGATTCATTCACCAATTCACCTAAAGTGTTATTACTTCCACCTATTCTTATTGAACACAATAGACCACAACTTCTACTCATGTTAGCCATCCAACCTTACTGAACACACAGACCACAACTTCTACTCATGTTAGCCATCCAACCCATGACCAACCAAAGGTTTATGTTTGACTTTTAAAGCACATTTATGGACTTGCATAATGACATGAATAACACAAATCATAATCCTACTTAACAAACAAATAACACAAATCATAAACAATCATAATCCTACTTAACAAACAAATAACACAAATCAAATTAGATAATTAAAGATACTTGAACCATTGTTGTGATACCATAATGTACATAAACTACATAACCAACCATCAACAAAATACATTGTTCATATACACCTAACATAAACACCATCATCTACCAGAAACCTAAAAAACCAACCCACATTGACCAACTGAGGATAAGGTATTTCCTCAACTTGTTAGCCCGCTGCTCCTCCATTTTTGCTCGAAGCTCCGCCTGGTTTGCCCGGGTCTCCTCCTCGTTTGCCCGGTGCTCCTCAAAGTCGGCCCTCTCTTGCTCTAACGCCAACACATCTTCCAATGCATCCCTGGTCCTAAGTAGACCAGGGATGATGTCTAAAGATCGGTCGCACATCGGCGGATCCACCCAACCGATGAAGGGACAACTAGAGTTCTGTAAAATGAAAGAAATGTAAATAAAATGAAGAAAACAGAGGAAACTTGTAAAATGTACCATTATTTTGTTTTGATCAAGAGACAAACTTACGATTGCCGGGCATGAATAGAATCACCGACCAGGGTTCCTGTTCGTCCAGGATGTTCTAATGATAGCTTGAAGACCACATGTGCAAAGAACCATTTTTTCGGATGAATAAGATGATGAGCAGTAACAGTGTGTGGGTGTGCAATACATTTTGTTTCAGTAACAGTAAGTGTGGCTGATTAATCGTGTTATATAAGAATGAAAGAAGAAAAATGTTGTTGCAAAAAATGTCACTCAACACAAAGGTAGCTGTGCTAGTGGGCTCGTCAAGTGGATTTGATGGCGAGAATAGTGAAGTTACGAAAATACCCTCACGTGCAACGCACGTGATGACCAATTAACGGGATTTACTAACGAGGGTTAGCCAAAATCGGGTTATTGCAACTAAAGTAACGGTTCAAGGGCAAAACTCGCAAAAACTGAAACGTTAGGGACATTTCTCGCAATTTTTGAAAAGTTTAGGGACATTTTTTTCAGTTTAATCTTAAAAAAAATCTTACATAATTTCTGAAAATCAAATACTACTTCGTGTAGCTTATCTATATCTATACTATATATAAAGAAAAAATAAAAAAGTGAAAAGTGAAAAGTTAAAACTAAAAAAGGAAATATTGAAAACATATGTTTCAAAAGGAAACTATTAATACACATCGAAAACCAGGTTGACCCGGGACGCTTCAAACCCGGCAGGTTGACACAGTTTGATTTGACCCCTTTTTACGACCCAGCCCATCGGTTTGACCCCATTTTTCGACCAGAATGGTTCACTCGGGTTGAACCGGGTTTCAAAACATTATGTTTAATCCCCAAATCATCAAACTTTTATTATTTTTCGTTTATAACCCATAAACTTTTTTTTATCACTAAAACTATCTGACGATATAAAATACCGTTGTTATGCACGGGTACTCGTCTAGTAAAAATAATATCTTTTTATGATCTCTATATCCAGCTCTATCTCTAGTTTCGGCAACAATTACTTTTTCCAAACATACGCATGTACTACGTATAATTCAAAGTTTCAAACCAACCAGCTTTTAATAAATATTGGGCTTGTTTGGGCCAGATGATTAAACACGTCTCAAACTGTTACGGGTCAAAATGGGTCGATTCAACCCAAAACAACTAAACTAAATAGAACCAGACGATTTCTTCTGCAACCGATCATTTCAAGGTATCATTTATTTTATTTTTTAACTCTAGTTCGGTTACCAGTACTTACATAATCCCTGATTTTAATTTCTTTACATAAACCATACTAATTCATTTAGACTACATAAGTTATGATCATGCATGTTCCCATTTTTAATTCCAATTAAGGTATATCAATTTGATTTAATTAGGAATTTTTTTTTGTTTCTTATATGCTGGCAAGTGTTTGATGACATGCACAGCAAGTGTTTGATGAAATGCCGAAATCATATACTGTAACACATATGTGACTCTGATATACATGAGACAATAGTCCAAGGATACTTGTGATGTTTTTCTGTAACTACTTAGGTTGGATGCTAAGTATGTTATAGCGATTCTTGAGTTTTTTTTATTCATATGCTATTTGTTTAATCTGATATGATTATATCAAAAACTTGAGTTCTTCCTTAATCAGCATTTAAATATGTAATTTGGATCATGTTCACCATTAAATGAGGAACCCGTCTACCCCGTTTTAAAGATTAGGTTTGGAAATTCATACCCATTCCACATTTTTTTAAAGTTCATACCGATAGTGATTCTGACTACAAACCAAACGCCAGCCTGGTGTTGGGAACCCCTTTAGCCAAATCGAGTTTGGTGACACTGAATTATAGATGCCAAAGACTAAATCTCCTTTACTGCACAGATAAAAATTCAAGATATATGAAATGGGGAATAAAATCGATAAAACTGAAGTTAGATTGTAGAAAGACATGTTTGGTTGTTTTCATTAAGATATAAACGTTCATGAACACGGTAAGTCTTAACAAACATAGAAGGAATCTAAGAGTAGTTTCGAGATTGGCCAAAATTTTGTTATGCTGATCTTTTGAAATTCTCATTTGCAGCTCGTAACGAAAAATGACATTTAAAGAGTTGATGGAAGCTTTGCATTTCGTTTGCACCTTTTCATTCTGGAGAATGAGTGTTCTTTGGACATTTCCGCTTATATTTTCTTATATAAAACTATTTACTCAAAGCGTGTTCTCCAAGAGAACCATATATAAGCAATGTGCTGTTTCACCTTTGCCTCCAATAACATCAGCATCATCGACTTCCAATAAGACATCTGGTAGACGTCTACCAATCTGCATTATCACTGGTGTAAGCATGTTTATCAACTTTTTCAAGTTACAATAGAGTATAATGACAGACAAATTTCTTATTACATATCAGTATACTTCATTTGTTTCCTTACAATACTTTTGTTGCTAAATATATCTCATTTTAACATATGTTTTCATTAATTTCAGGCGACTTCTGGTTTGGGTGCTGCAACGGCTCTGGCTCTTTCAAAGGAAGGCTTTTGTGTCGTTCTTGGTACGTTAATTATTTTCATATACTACTTGTGTTTACTTGATGCCGTTGAAAAAAAATAACAACTTTTTTTACTTGATCTGCATAGGTTATAAGTCTCTTATATAGCTAGATATGAGCATTGCTACCATGCATTAATATTCAGATTAAATGCTGCTATCTACTTTCTTTCTTTTGTTTGTTAGAGTTTTTCTTGGTATCCATTTTAGATTTCTTTGTCACCTCCTTGAAGAAAAAAAATATAAGCAAATCAGTCTCACTCCCTATTCCACTATGTGACAATCATCAGCGATGAATAACTGAAGTTTCCTTACATGCGTGCAGCTGGAAGATCTTCCGATAAGTTATCAAAGGTATGTTCTATGCCAGATGTTAATTATGTACCATGTGTTTCAGTTATGCTTTTTTTTTCTAATTTTTTTGACAGGTTATGTCTGACATCAGAAGGCAGAACAAAGAGGCGAATCTCGAAGCTTTTCAAGTTGACTTATCATCATTCTCATCAATAATGAGGTTTAAAGAATCTATTGGACAGTGGTTTTTGGACTCGAATATGCATCCTTCAATTCAGCTTCTGATAAATAATGCTGGGATACTTGCAACAACAAGTAGATTCACTACTGAAGGGCATGACCAGTAAATAATCTTATCTCTTCCTACGGTTTTAAAAGTAATTAATCAGCTTAATTTATTTGTTAAGATGGTTATAATATTAAAGGATTTGCCTTGACACAATATTGTACCTTATGACAGGATGATGGGGACTAACTACATTGGGGCATTCTCTCTTACACAAGTTTTACTCCCTCTTCTAAAGAACAGTCCAGTTCCTTCACGTATTATTAATGTCACATCCTTTACACATCGGAATGGTGAGTTTATGTTACGGATATTATTAGAAACTCACTTTATTATTAAAGATGTATGATGATATTAGATGTTTGCTAAAATATGCAAATAAACTTTCAGAAGGATTTTTCCCCCCCTTAAATATGCACATTAGTTCCCCCCCTCCTCTTAAATGAGTCATGGTACATGCTTATGATTTTATGGTCATAATGTGTTTCCAGCTAAGTTTATGCTTTTGGGTATTATTTTTCAAACGGGTTGCATTTTTCCTTTTGCTCTCCAGTTTCTAGCTTTCGGGCAGAGAAGGAAACCGTTTCTGGCAACAGTTTTTCAGGATATAATAGCTACCCTTTTGCTCAGATCTATGAGTACTCAAAATGTAAGCAAATATTTTATAACATCTTAAGTTTAGTTTAATTAGTTTCGTACTCATTCACTACTTACGCCTTGTTTCTTTTGTCTTTAGTATGTGTATTACTCTTCTCATATGAGCTCCATCGACAATTTCACCTCACAGAAGGATCTCAACCAATATCAGTAATGTAGGTGATTCATTTTTTTGCATTTCCATTGTTATCTTGTTACGAGTCAAATCACTTTTTCTTTTCAATTGATTTGTGTACTGATGGTTTCTTAATATAACTGGGCATGTGTGATGAACAAAAGGGTGGCGGACCCCGGAGCAGTGAAAACCGATATCATGCATGAAGTACCACGGTATATCTCGCAGGCTGCTTTTTTTTCCCTACAGCTTTTGGGACTTCTGCAGTCACCTGAGGCAGGTGTCTCTTCCATGCTGGATGCAGCCCTCGCCCATCCTGTAAGTTCTTCGAGCTGGCTCAAACACATACACACATACACAATTAGCTGTGTCAATAGGGTCGGGTTGACCCGAACCCGAAAAGGCCTTATAGGGTTGGGTTAATCGGGCTAAATATAATAGTCAAGCCGATAAGACCCGAACCCGATAAACCGATATTGTTATTATCGGTTTAGGGTTGAGTTATTTATCTTTTCAGGTTGTCGGGTCAACCCGATAAGACCCGAAAACTTTTATTTAAATTGTTTTTAAATTATACTTCAATACTTTTGTTGTTGAGTTGTTTAAGACCTGACTTGTTCTCCCTATTTTTGAAACTGAATAATACGGAGTAATGTCTTTGCATATTTGTACCATGAGTACCGGTTGTTGGTACAAAATTGTAGAGAATAACAAATTTCGTTATTTTGTTAAAGCCTTCTCATTACATGTTCTGTCAAATACTATACGGATACCAATAAGATTATACTCCATGTTCCTTTATCCAAAAGTTAACTTGGAGCATATGATACAGAACCAAATACATGTTTTTTTATTATTATAAAAGAATGATGAAATGCATCTGTGATCACAAAAAGATATGTTAATGGTTGCTCGTAACTTTTATTTATTAAATTAAAATTGAATGTGATATTGAACACTAAGAATATGTCTACTGGCATTGTAATTTTATAAAAATTAGATTTGCTGGTACTCCACATTTTCAACGCCTAATGTTGGTATGCTACTGTAACCTTTTATTTGTTGTACACGGCATGGTACCTAACTTGTACATTTTATTATGCTTGCACATTTCATTTATGTTAAGCTAAACAAAGCAAACCTATAACCCGGCCCGAAACTCACGAACCCGATAACTCGATTCCTTTTAGGGTTGGCTGCGGTTCACTTTTTTCAAAAAAAACCCGAATGGACCCGATAACACACCTATACACAATATGAGAAATTGACAATTAACCGGAACTTATTTGGTGCAGGAAACATCAGGATTATATTTTTTTGGTGGAAAGGGTAGGACTCTTGAATCTTCAGCATTATCTCATGACATCAAGCTCTCGAGAGAACTGTGGGATACGTCTAATGATATATTGCAAGATAGTCTCTTGAGTTAGAACAGAGGTTCAATTTCTTATGAGAAGGCTGCTTAACAATACTCTGTGCCGTAGAAAATTTTGGTGCTGCTCCTATGTTCTATATTTAGTTAGAAATGTCAGTACTTTTGGAATCTTCACATGTGTTTTGGTTCTTTTGCTGTTTTAACTTTTGCTTGATGACCTTTGTAAGCTGTGCTTGTAAAAACTTGAGCATACTTGTATAGTTGTATTAGCGTTTAGTATTTTTTTTATGTTATATCCAAAATCAATATGATCTTATCACTCTAACGATCAGATTAGTAGTTACAGCTGGCTGTCTTAACCAATTTTTCTCTTCTAACTTGAGGACCGGGTCTCAAAATTGTACCTTTAGAGATAACACTGATGATACATCACTTGCCTTTGATAGGTTCTGTTGTAGTCGCTAGAGTCTTGTTTGTTTTAATTGTCAACTAAAGTCGTCGTAATTGCTAGTTTTTATATGCTTTTTAAAGAAAACCACTAATAATGCAGTATTTTATTGTATTCTAATTTTCTAATTGGACTTTGGTGTATCATAGTGATATGAGAGTCAATTTTTATTGTTTTTGGTAATAATTCTTTTTGACATTTTGACCGGCTAATTCAGATATTTGAGTCTGACGACATAAACTGCGCAAGGTACTTTTTTTTTCGGGAAGGCAAACGTGGCCATATCAGATTTGTTCACACCAGGCAGTAAGGCTAGACACTATGGTCGGTTGTGGGTTTATGTCTTTGATCGGTCACCTTCGGTCGACACCAATGTGGTGTTTCGGTCTTTGATCGGTCGAGCATGGAACAAAAGAGAATTAGGTCGCCAAAACGACCGAATACAAACACACACAATTTAATTTTTTACCGTTTGAAATTAAAAATAAATAAAATAAAATAATTTTTTTTTTTTAAACTTTACCACTTTTACAACCTTATAAATACCAACCTCAAACACACTTTAAACACACAATTTCAAACACAATTCAAACAACAATTCTCTCAACACCTTCAAACACAATAACAAAAAATTATGGCTTGTCGTCTCCCCATACCGTCGAACAAATGCAAAAGTATATTAAAAAACAATGCGATCAAGACGATGCGGCTCGACAACAGGCTATTGTCGAAGTTATCAAGCAGTTTGAGCTCGCAAACGCAAAGAAACAACGATTGAGACAACGATACGCGGAGTGCAAAGACATTTCTGCGGAAAGAAAAGCTGTGATTGACCAATTTTTGAGCGATGAAGCCAAGAAAGACGTCGCCATTAGCGAGACGTTGTGGGGGTGTGTTTCACAGATACAGGCCCAAATCAGCAACAAGATTCGTTGGGGTTATGAGGAAAACAAAATTGTTGGTTCTGTATCACAACAGAACCAACAATTTGGGCTAGGTGCATCAACTTCATCTTTTGCACCAGGATTTATTGAGCAACAACATTATCAACCTCAGCTGACTCAATTTGGGCTAGGTTATGTAGAAGAGGAAGTTGATGAGCATCTCTTAACTGCAAGCCAGCATTATCAAATGATGTAAGATGAACAGACATTAAGAGAATTTGAAGCACAACAAGCAAGTCTTCAACAAGAGTGGGATGCGAAACTCAAGAAGGACGAAGCAGAACGGGCTGCCTTCATTGAGGAATTTCATGGGTATAGGTCTCCTTCGTATGATTCTGCATGCGGGGAGCATTCAGATTAGAAAATGTTTATGTATTTCGTATTGTAGCGTATTTTAGTTCTTATGTTTTTATTTCCGTATCGTATTGTATGATGTTAAAAAGTAAAGCTTCTTGAAGTTGTTGCTGCTCATAATTGTTAACACTGCTCTAAGGAATTACAACTGCTCAGGTACTTAAATGAAAATCTTCCAAGTGTTTAACTGCTGGTGAAAGACTTAAGAATGCTGGTGTAGATTACTGGTGTTGGTATTGTTGCTGAACTTGAAGGAAAATACTCTAAGTATGTTAGTGTTGCTGGAACAAAGTTAATGATGCTAGTACTAACTTACAACTGCTTTAGAGTTAATGCTGCTAGAGTGAAGATTGGTGTTGCTGGTGATTTAGTTAATACTACTTAAAGAGATATACTTGTATAGTCGGTTAGATAATCATAGAAAATATTCATTAAAGATTTATCTTGTATAGAAAGTTATTGTAAACCGACTAGGAATCCTTAGTCTATAAAAGGAAGTCATAGGGCATTGAGATAGATACGTATTCATTGAGTCATTAGCTTCAATGTTGTAAAACCCTAACACTGTCGAGTATTCGTATTATAGTCAATAATATTGAAGCGTTTTATTTATTAAATCATTGTGTTCTTTACTGTTACATTGATACAAAATTCTTCTTAACATCAAAGTACTAGATTCCGCATAATATTTGATAAACTTAAACACAGTTTATATTCTAGTTGTTTTGGATTTATTTAAAATAACTAAACTTTATACAAGCTTAAGTAATTCGACAAAGTACACTACTGGGATCAACATATGATTTATGTAATATTTTTGTTATTAATTAAGTTTAAATTTATTGTTTAAAATATTTGAATTAAAAAATAATAAAAAAAAAATAAAAAATAAAAAAAATCGGTCTTCCCACTGTGGCAGTTTGGTCGTCGTCAGGTCGTCGGAGAGAGAAAGCCGATATGGCAGTTTGTCTGCAGGTCATGAGTGTGTCTAGCCTAATCAAGCTTGAAACTTTGATATTTTAGTAATGATAATCACAATCACTTTATGAGTAAATCATCTTGATTAATACAATAGTTAATTAGTCATCACTATATAGTTATATCTTTAAGAAAGAGATAATGATCGTGTATAGTACTCCCGGACCCAACATACTGGGCCGGGCATGCTCATAACCTGAACCGCGGATATTATAGACTTCAGTCTTGCCAAGCCGGACAAGAACACGCCCCGGTCTCGCCAGGCCGGGCCGGAACACATCATCGGCCGCCGCTGCGCCGTCACGCCGCCAAAAGCTAGATCTCTTGGGATTATGTCCCCCGCGTGATCTGACACCTACCTACTAGGGGAGGCGTAGTTCGGCTCGCAGAGTCCCGATGCAGCTACAGGTCTTGTGTGGGTAGTATAAATACCCCCACCTCATTTATTACTCTCAACTAATAGCATTAACTCTCACACAATCCGCACATACACTTTCTCTCTAAACAATATACTTACCCTCACACCGGAGGCCAACCGCGGAAGTCCCCTTCCGCGGTGAGACTAACGGTGGTGTCTTTTCTTAGCAGCTTTACAAGATACTTAGCACAAGATCCGCCCCTGCCAAGAGCTAGTCTAACCTAGGTCTTGCATTGAACCCAAGATTTGTACTAACAAGTTGGCGCCATCCTTGGGACCAGTTACACAATTGCGTTTCTAAAGAACTTTACCATGAGTAACTAGGTGAATGACTCCTCCCCGGTCCGAGAGCGTTCGACAGTACGGAACACTCTTGGGAAAGGGAAGAGCCATGAAGAAGAAGAGTACCATTCGGGCTCTCTCCCGGAAGAGGCGATAAGGGAATTTTGCGACAAGCATTATGACCAACTGTTGCCCTTAATGGCTAAGAAAGTCCATGCGGAAAAGTTGAGGCAAGTGAAAACCCGCCTTGACTTCGATGACGAGTCACAAGGGAACTCACACTCTCGAGAGCGATCTCGAAACTCTCAGTCAAAATCCTTAGGGGAAAGAAGGGATGGCAGAAAGCGGAAGACTAGCCCCAGTGTGAGGCCTGGACCTTTCGAAAGTTCCCACTCCCGAAGTGTGTTTTCCAGACTCAGCAGAGAACCCGAAGACGACGATGAAAGGACCAAGCACCTTCGGTCAACCGTTTTAACCCGTCTAGGGGAAAAACGAGGAGATGTCAAATCACGCCTGGGGGAGAGAAGACCGGATGTGTTTTCTCGACTTGGATCCAAAAGTCGCGCTCGAAAAGAGCGAAGAATTGAAGCCAAATGTAACAGGCGGGACAGACAACCCTCCGCAGAAGGGAGTCCGGATAGACAAAGAAGGAGAACCCCTAATCCAACCTATAGCCGCGCCCCCCGCTCTAGGGAGAAAGGCGCCAGAAACAGAGATACCTACTCTGGTTCCGGAAGGCGAAGGGAACGGACACCCGCAGAAAGCGAAGATAGTGCTGGGGGGTATTGGGAAGCTAGATCCGAAAAAAACAAGGGGGGTGCGGATAAACATAAGATGTAATACACTGTAAAATTCCATTGTAAATATGATCGTTAATCAATATTAACCTCAGTTACTGTTTACTGATTTCCATTTTTGCGGAGAAATTTGAAATTTTCTTATTATATTATTTGGTCGTGATTACGATATCACATAATTCACCAAATGACGGAACGAGCTCTCAACGCGTATTACGAAACTTAATTATTTCACAAAGCTAAATTATTCACAAATTTAGCTAATCGGGCCAAGATTAACTCAGCCCAACTTAATCCTATCGTGTACTATTCATCCAGCCCACACCACAAGCCCAACTTATTTTTGTGATTTTATGTGAAATACGATCCGAACCCCTCTCCAAAACGCCTCCCATTCGCTCCATTTCTAAACGCGACCTATGGATATTTTTACATCACCTCGTTCATCTCCCACCATACTATTGTAGTGTTGAATTCCAGATTTGGATGTCGAGTTTTCATATGCTTTTGAAAGCCAAAGTGTTTGCTCGTTCATAACCCAATTCGATAGCACCAAAAATTCAATAAGTAACCATTTTGACTCTAACTTATTTCCGCGCACTCCTAATAATATTTCTAGCCTAATTTCATGTTAATGAACAAGTTTTAACAACCAAGATCAAGTGTCGAACGTTAAATCCATCTTTGCACCTATATTATGTCTTAGTCGACATAATATATATTCACCAAACAAAATACAACTTTCCTACCCTCTCACAATCTATTCTAAAGTCTTTGTATGTCAGGAATAAACCTTTGGAACCCTTCATTCACTGATAATATACAGTGGAGGAATGTACATGATATTTTGTAATCACAAAGTCCATACGTGTACTCATATATCTTATATAACTCTCCCTAAAGCTTACCACCTTTCCTCACTCATTTAATACTATCATATTAACTCTCATACTCTCTCAAAATCATCTCTGGAAGACCAGAATACTTCATTCGCTCATTTGGAAGCTTGTCGAGAGAAACGGGTTACATATATATAAACGTATAAGTGGTATAGCGAACGTGGGTTATTTCTTCTGTTCCATTCATCTCATACGAATCTATACCACCCTTAGAGGTGTAGTAAGTACCCACAATCTCTCATTGATTCCATTTCATACGTATCCTAACCACCATGCATCGTATATTAATACTACTCGAACGTATATTATTTCACTTATTTATTTACGTATACGTATTCATGTAGCACACTAAAAGTGACTAGCCTATCTTGCGGAAGGCCTAGGAGTCACGATGCACACCTATTTCACCTTTATTTTTACGTTACATGCATCATACGAGATCATTTATATCATGTCTCAAATCGTATAACAACATAAACACTTAGAAATTTTACTAAGTCTTTTCCTCAGAATATGCGTTCCATGTCGCCTTAAAAACAACCATGTATCTTAAAATTTGACTTAACAAGCATACAATATTTTTACATGACCTATTAGACACCATTACTAGCTACAAATTTCGTATAAATAACTTGTAAATATAAGCACATCTAGACACTTTAAATCGATCAAAGTGAAGCGACAGAATCCATTCTAAAACTGTTAACAAAACGCGACATGGGCTGTTAAGCCCATTAAGCACTTTTCAAGCAAATAAGATAAGCTAGCTTATCTAGGTCTTTTGATATGAAAATAGAACATGAAAAATGATCTTATGGATGAGCCCAACTCGTCTCGAAGCTTACGGTTTTTAAAACGTTAATGGGCTATTATATGGCTCGTTAAAAGCCCAACAAACGAAAAATAAGCTCTTTTGCCATATAAGCTGTTAAAATAAGCTTTATTAAAACTTAAATAAGTCTCAGAAAATTTCATATAATTTTTCCCCATAATTTTTGGACGTTTGGACTAAAAATGCAAACTAGTTACACTTAAGAGGACTAAAACTGTCAACCGTGTAAAATAGGGACTGAAAATGTAAAAAACAGAAACATTAGGGTATAAATTGATATATTATCATATTCCAAGCTCAGAATGCTATATTGGACAAGTAGTGGACTATAAATGCAAATTATATTTAATAAAGGACTAACGGTGCAACGCTAACGCCGTTAGGGTAAAAAGTGTAAAAACTGGAAAAGGACAAGGACCAACATATTATATTTGACATTCTTATTTCTATTTTTCATTTTACGATTTCCCTTCACGTCACATGCATTTTGTATATTTCATTTATTTATGATTTAACTTTACGTTAATTATATATATAACGAGATTTTGAACGATTTAACTATACGTTTCGAGGAAATGATATTTTGGAATATTTGACATAAAAACAAGATAATATTATATGTAATATTATTTTTGAACTTTAAGCATTTTAATGCATATCACATTCTCACTCTAACGATCAAATCGTTATTCGTTCTAGTTATCATTTCCACCATTCGTATTTGGTCAGGTTCTTAGACTTCCCCATTTATTCAGGTTGTATTTTGAAGCCGTTACCATAATCTCATCTGAACGTACTTTTCACCATCCTCAGTATCGTATAAGGTTAGTCATAGCCTCACATTTACTTATTTAACAACTTTAAAATCCGTGAGGGAGATACATGCTATAAACAGATCACAAGTATTTTTATGTATGCTTTATCTGACTTGATATATGCCTAAGTAGGGGTGAGCAAACGGACCGGATGGACCGGACCGACCGACAAAACCGACCGGACCGGACTAGACCGAGACCGGACCGACCACATTCGGTCCGGTCTCGGTCTAGGGTTTTTCATAATTTCGGTCTCGGTCCGGTCCGGTCCGGCTTAAAAACCGGACATTTAGCCTATTTGGACCGAGACTGGACCGGACCGAACCGGACCGACCACATTCGGTCCGGTCTCGGTCTAGGTTTTTTGCCGGATTCGGTCTCGGTCCGGTCCGGTTTTCACCCGATGAGCACCCCTATGCCTAAGTACCCTTATTACCACAAGACACTTTATCATGAGCCATTAATCACTAGTGAGTGAACGCGAATATAGTGAATAGATCTATTAGAGGTTGACGACCTATCCCACTAATACTGGACGGAATGCCTTTTGGTTAGTCGTATTAGTCGCGATGCATTATATTTGAGAAAAATAGGAATTGGCAAATCACCTATTACTCGAGGGCATTATTTCCATCATTAACTTGATGTGACTCCTCCGTTTTACGGTACTTTGTTAACGTTTGCGTGTCATGAGACTTAGGGCAATATATATTGCAATATCAACTTTTCAACTGATTGTATTCCCAATACAATCTTACTTGTGTATCGAACTGATTCTTAAATTTTAAACTCTATGATATCACTCAACATTTTTGTTGACTTTTAAGCATGTTATCTCAGGTAATTAGCGGAGCAGCAAGGGCATGGAGCGGGCTGTGACTTATCTTTATTATGGTGTAAAATAAAACGTGTAATTCAGTTTAAAATAATGTTTCCTTTATGGATTTCCTCAACTCTGATATGAAACTTTTGTAACTGAATTAATATGAAGGACCTATATTTTCAAAACGTCTCTTTCGAGCCGTTTTCTATGATTATGACTTCGATCCTCACAGTAATACCCCGATTAGTCTTCCGCTGTTATCTTATAATTTAGGGGGTGTTACAGATGATCTCTATCATCCGTACGATATTGAAGACAAGGACCCTTTCACACAACGTATCAGGAATTTCGAGTTCCTAAAAAGGACCCGGATGCCCACAAACGTCAAAACCTATGACGGGACGGGGGATCCAGAAGACCATTTGAAGAACTTTTGTACCGCGGCCAAGGTGGAGCGGTGGGCCATGCCCACCTGGTGTCACATGTTCAACTCCACTCTTATGGGTCATGCACGGATGTGGTTTGATGAATTGCCGGCAGAAAGCATAGACAGCTTTGAAGACCTTCAGAAAATTTTCTTGTCCTAATTCCTCCAGCAAAAGAAATATACCAAGGATCCGGTGGAACTCCACCTCATCAAGCAAAGAGAAGGGGAGACAACGACAGCGTTTGTTGACCGCTTCAAGGCTGAAAGCATGCATGTGAAAGGCGCCCCAGAATGCATGAAAGTTTCAGGTTTCATACATGGGATCAATAATCTGGAGCTGATCAGAAGGCTCAATGATAAAATCCCAAAGACTGTTGATGAAATATGGAAGGTAACCACGGCCTTCCTCCGAGGTGAGACAGCCGCGACAAATTTGTCAAGAAAGAAGCAAGACCGCTCTTTATGGAAATCTCACGAAGGAGGATCCCGGGCGTCCAACAGTCAGGCCATTGAAAGAAAAACGGAGTTCAAAGGGCGCTCCAGGGCAGACCGGAGGCGGAATGACCGATTCACGCCCCTTACAAAGACACCAAAAGAGATCTTGGCAATGGATTCCGTCAAATTCACAGCCCCGCCACCCATGGCAAGCACGGCGGAGTCAAAAAACAAAGATAAGTACTGTGACTTCCACAGGGAAAGGGGGAACCACACGGATGAGTGTTTCCAGTTAAGAAAGCAGATTGAGGAGGCAGTCAGATCCGGTCAGTTGGCACACCTAGTGAAGGAGATCAAAAATGGGAGTCAGAAGGGCGGGGCCGCCAAAGGCGGCAAGAAAGAAACCGCGCCCAAGGATAAGGCCCCGACCATATTCATGATACAAACTTGGCAACGAAGTGTAAAACAAAAAGTATCCTCTCATACCGATCCAAATATGGAAATATCTTTCCCTCCAATAGAGGAAGATGATTGGGATGATCACCCACTGGTAATAAAGGCCGGAGTAGGCGGGCACCACGTGTATCGGATGTACGTGGACAATGGAAGCGCCTCTGAGGTACTCTACGAGCACTGCTTTAATCGACTTGGCCCGAAAATCAGGAAGAGAATGATCCCTGCTACCGCACCGCTCCTCGGCTTCAGTGGTGAGTTATCATGGCCCTTGAGGCATATTCTGTTAGAAGTTACGTTAGGTGATGAAGAGAACTCAGCTAGTGCATGGATAAACTTCATGGTGGTCAGGTCACCCTCTCAATATAATGGCATAATAGGCCGGCCGGGGATACGACAACTCAAAATTATCCCTTCCACGGCCCACGGTATGATTAAATTCCCCACCCAAGGTGGAGTAGTCACCTTACATAGTGACAAAGTCATTCCGGTAGAATGCCAAATGGTCGCGGAACCTCAACCGCAGCAGAGTTCCGAGGAAACTCCGGCAAAGGATGGAGTTAAAGTAGCAATACACCCGGAATTTTCGGACCAGACTGTCATTGTAGGAGGAAGCTTGACAGATCAAGGAAAAAAGGATCTGTGTGAGTTGTTGAAGAGTAACCTGGACAACTTTGCCTGGCAACCATCAGACATGACTGAAGTGTCACGGAGCGTAGTGGAACATAAGCTGAACATCCGGGAAGGGTATGCCCCGGTAAGGCAAAAGAAACGTGGGCAAGCCCCGGAAAGGAACAAAGCAATTAACGATGATGTGGCAAAATTGGTAGAAGCTGGCATAATGAGGGAGGTCCACTACCACGACTAGCTATCAAACCCGGTCCTGGTCAAGAAGAGTGACGGAAGCTGGAGGATGTGCGTGGATTTTAAAGATTTGAACAAAGCTTGCCCGAAGGATTGTTACCCTCTTTCGGAGATCGACTGGAAAGTCGAGTCCCTCTGCGGATACACCTTTAAGTGCTTTTTGGATGCGTACAAGGGATACCACCAAATCCAGATGGCCGCAGAAGATGAAGAGAAAACTGCGTTCCACACAAACCAAGGAATTTTTTGTTAAAAAAAATGCCTTTTGGATTGAAAAATGCGAGAGCCACGTATCAGCGTCTAGTGGACAAAGCTTTCGAAAAGCATATTGGTAGGAACTTGGAAGTATATGTGGATGACTTGGTCATCAAGAGCCACTCGGAGATGGAAATGTTAAGGGACGTGGAAGAAACCTTTGCGACTCTCCGAAAGATTAACATGAAGCTGAACCCGAAGAAGTGTACCTTCGGGGCCGAGGAAGGAGTTTTCCTGGGGCATGTGATCAGTAAAAAGGGAATTAGGGCTTGTCCGGAGAAATCTGAGGCCGTTGCCCAGTTGTCTTCCCCACGGACCCTTAAAGAGATGCAAATCTTAAATGGAAAATTAGCAAGTCTAAACCGCTTCTTATCAAAGTCCGCGAAAAAGTCTTTACCGTTCTTCAAGAGGCTGAAAAAGTGTATCAAAAAGAGTGACTTTCATTGGACACCGGAGGCGGAACAGGCGTTCAAAGAGATGAAGAAGCACATTGCCAACCTTCCTACCCTCACGGCTCCCCAACCAAGAGAATAACTAATTATGTACTTGTCTGCGGCAAAAGAGGCTATCAGTGCAGTCCTGTTGGCAGAAAGAGGACCACGCCAGGAACCTATCTACTTCATCAGCCGCACATTACAAAGTCCGGAGATAAACTATAGCCCAATGGAAAAGTTGGTGTTGTCACTGATTCATGCGGCCAGAAGACTCAAGAGGTACTTTTAGGCACACCCGGTAGTGGTCATCACGGACCAAACGATCAAGCAAATGCTTGCAAAGACAGAAAATACAGGCAGGATGGCTAAGTGGGCCATTGAACTAGGGGAGCATGACATCAGTTTCAGACCGCGGACAGCCATAAGAGGACAGGTATTGGCTGATTTTATTGCAGAGATTCCGGAGGAAGAAGCTTCGGCAGCAGAAATAACCGCGGAAGAGTTGCCATACGCCGAGCCATGGAACCTATACACCGATGGATCCTCTTGTCAATAAGGTTCCGGAGCAGGCCTAATCCTTACAAACCCCGAAGGTATGGAATTCACTTATGCTATGAGGTTTGAATTTGATACGTCCAACAACAAGGCAGAATACGAAGCACTGCTTACAAATGGGGGTGAAGGACCTATCCGCAAATGTAGATTCTCGGCTGGTCGCGAATCAGATCAATGGTGTATATGAAGCAAAGGAGGAGAGTATGACACGGTATCTAGCAAAAGCCAAGGCCCTGATACAAAACTTCCGCACGTTCTCAATAAGGCAGATTCCGCGGAGTCAAAACAAGCAGGCGGACGCATTGAGTAAAATAGCCTCCACCAGCTTTGCCCACCTGACAAAACAAGTTTTGGTTGAAGTTCTAAAAGACAAATCAATTGAAGAAAAAGAAGTCATGGACGTGGTGGAGGAAGAAGGGGACACTTGGATGACCCCACTCCTTGAATACTTGAAAGATGGAGTGCTACCCGCGGATCAGAAAAAGGCCAGGAAGCTAAAGATCAAAGCAAGACAATACTCCGTCATCAACGGAGTCTTATTCCGTAAGTCATTCCTAGAGCCATGGTTGCGATGTGTGGGCCCAATACAGGCCAACTACGTGATTAGGGAGATCCACGAAGGTTCATGCAGCATGCACTCTGGACCGCGGGCTATTGTGGCAAAAGCGATAAGATCCGGATATTATTGGCCTACCATGCATAGGGACGCAAGGGAAGTGATCCAGAAGTGCCATGACTGCCAAGTCCACCGGCCGGTTCCCAAAAATCCTCAGCATAAGTTGACTCCTATCACCTCCCCCTGGCCATTTTATAAATGGGGCCTAGACATCTGCGGCCCATTCCTAGAGGCTCCGGGGAGGATCAAGTATTTGATAGTGGGAATAGATTACTTTACAAAATGGATTGAAGCTAAGGCCCTTGCAACCATTACCGGTAATCAAGTGAAGAAATTTATGTGGGATAATATTGTGTACAGATTCGGTCTCCCGGGGGAGATTGTGGCGGATAACGCCAAGCAATTCAGAGACAACCCTTTCAAAGAATGGTGTGAAAAGCTCAACATTAGGCAGCGGTTCGCATCGGTAAAACATCTGCAGGCAAACGGATTAGTCGAAAGGGAAAATAGGAGCTTGGGAGAAGGGATTAAAGCAAGGATCGACCAGGGGAGCCGAGACTGGCTGGAAGAGCTACCGCATGTGCTCTGGGCGCACCGGACTATGATCAAATCCAGTAATGGGGACACGCTGTTCTCTCTAACCTACGGGACGGAGGTCGTGATTCCCGTAGAGATAGGAATGCCATCTATGAGGTGCGCTCTGTTTGACCCAATAGCAAACGATGAGGCTCTATAGCTGAACTTGGATCTTGTGGAAGAAAGAAGAGAGGTCGCGGCCATTGAAGAAGCAAGAAGTAAAGCCAGGATGGAAAAATACTATAATGCTAAGGTCCGCGGCACAAGCTTCAGGCCATGAGATTTTGTCTACCGCAACAATGACGCCAGCCTGGTCGAGGACACCAGAAAGTTGGGCCCCAAATGGGAGGGCCCATACGAAGTTGTGGAGGCGTTGGGCAAAGGAGCATACAAGCTCAGGAACCAGGATGGCCAGGACCTGCCCCGGACATGGAATATACGGAATCTCAAGAAATGTTACTTGTAATTAAATGTAAGTGTTCTCACTTTTTGTGGCTGACCGCGGTTCAAACCGGCAGCAGGAACTCATCCTAGCATATCTAGTCATTTTTATGTACTATGTTTTTTGATTAATGATATGCGGAGTCCGATCAACTCCGCAGATTTTCTAAAATTTACTTAAGTCATTTTTTCTTTTATTACTTCTGTCATATGCATGCATAATCCGGAAATCAATTTCGCAATCACAAAAATGCATAAGAGGTATCGCAAGCCCGACATGAGGACAATGTACCTCAGAGTTAGCTAAGGCATATAAGTGGTATTGCAAGCCCATTGACCAAACCAAGCTATCCCCGAAAATCTAAAAGTACGAATACACAGAGATAGTAAACTAAGTCCGGCCTTACAAGCCCTGGCAAAAAAGAAAAAAAAAAACATGATATAAACAACCAAGTGTTAAACACGGCAAAAATGGTTAAGTTGTATTCATGATCAATTACAATATACACGGACGCATACCTCCGGATTACATCATCAAGGTTAAAAATAAAAGCTTCACAGAAATGCGGCAGAGTAGATATAGTCAAAATATCACCCGAGGAACAGCCGAAGAAACCAAAGCAACTAACCTCCAAACTCCTTAGGGTCGATCTGACCAAGGACTGCAGTATCAAACATGTCATCATTCTGGGCACTATCATCCCCGGTAGGAGCAGTCACCGGCCTTGAGGGAGTGACAATGGTCAGAGGCTCAGCAGCCGCAGGGCTAACACTGAAAGAATGCCCGGAGGAGGTAGAAGCAGGAACGGAGACAGCAAGGGGTTTATCACTATAATCAAACTCTGTCTGGTATTTCCTGTTCTTCATCTCTTTGTATGCAGCAATGGCCTTGGGGCGAGCAATGGATTTCAGCACGGACTCCGAAAGGATACGCTCTTCCGCGACAGGGGGTTTGAATGAAAACTCTTTAGCCCCCGGAGCACGATCTTCCTCCAACACCAGCTGCGACATCAAAAGCTCCAACAGAGCATCCTTACAAGCTTCAAGGGATTCTAGCAGCGGGAAAGGCACATTTGCTAACCTCACCACTGCGTCCTGAAAATGTTTTTGAGCATCGGGATTGTAAACCTCCACATCCTGAAGCTTAACTCCTTTTGACCCATGGACAACCCGGACCTCCAACCCTTGACGCACCCCTTCCGCTATAGCTGCGGAAATACAACCACCCAACCTAGTCTTCAACTCCAAGGACTCCTTGAATTTCAAAAAAGCATAGCGAAAACCATGGCCGATGACCCAGCGTTTGCCTTCATAAGCCATCAAGTACCGAGGGAAAAGTTCCGTATCAAACTCCTTATTTAGAACGTCCAGCCTCTTATCCAATTCCGCTATGTGTTCCTCGAAGCTGGCACGGACTGCACTCTCCCTCTCCTCAAGAAGCTTACCCACCTGATCCTGAACCTGCTGCTCCAAGGTACCACAAACTATCTCCAGACCCGACACCCTTTGACCCAATTCTTCATTCTTTGCGATCAACTCTACATTCTGCGTGGCCAACTCCGCGTTCTTCTTACCATACTCCCCAACCAGGGCCACTCCTGCAGAAAACTTCTCACATTGAGCACGGAGCTCAGCTAACTCCTTATCCTTGGCTTCCGCGGCCGTCTCCAATTCGGACATGCGGCCACGGAGATCAGCGGTCCCAGAAGACTCACCCTCCAACACATCAACCCGAGCTCTCAAATCAGAAACCAGCTTCTCCTTCCTCTCCAACTTTTTACCCAGCCTGCGGTTCTGCTGAAGCTCATATTTCAACCACAGATGAATCTCAGAATTCATACATATCTGTTGAGAGGAGAGCAGGTTGTACCGATTTAGCAAGTCTTCGGCCGCCATATTACGTAGCACAGACACATACCCAGGTGTGGCGACATTATCTGTAAAACCCTAAAATCTAAAATGAGCAAAAAGACCAAAATGCCCCTGCTAGTTTAAAATTTAATTAAAAGCTTATAATGTATCAAATAAATTCCAAACTTCTGGCAATGCACATGTTATGATCCCAAATAATTTTGACAATCTCATTTAACATTTATACAAGTGGCAAAATGACTAAAATACCCCTATTGGTGCCGAATGGATAATATCTAGTTTTATTAGAAATTAAAATGTATTAAAATGTGTAATTAAGGAAGATAAGCAATCAAATATTTGCCTAACCATAAATTCTGAAATTTCTGGTCAACCCTCCCCTCCTATGACTCGGCATTCACTATTAAACACTAATCCACATCTTATTCTCTCAAACCCTAATTTGCCGAATAGAAAGAAAAACACAAAGAAATTTCCATAGCCTCCATTCGATCCACAAAAATTACCAAGGCATTTTTCTGAGTTCAAACACAATTCAAGGAGTCCTAGAAAAATCGTGTGGAGTTCATTTGTTTCCCGATTCAATTGTGGTGGATTTATTTCTATCGCTAAACCCTTTTTAAGGTAATTTCGTTATAAATTCAACAAAGCTTTGTAAAATTCGATTCTTATTTTTCCTGGAGTTCTTATATCATATGTGATCTGTGAAAAATGTGTACAAGGTGAATTGATCCCATTTGGAGTCGTGGTGAATTCTTCCCTTGTCGAGTATCCATCCGAGAAACATTAAATCGTGTGGTCTTATTCACTCGTTCTAAAAATCTTCTGGTATTTTTCCTAGCTTCTATTGATCGTATATATCATGAGAAAAATAATAAAAATGATCCATGCATTGTATATAACTCGTATGGTAATTCATGTGTTATTAAACCCTATAATCGAAATAATTCAAGAAATCATGCATGCGATTTTTCCAGGCCTAGTGAATAATTTTCGTGGGCTCTATGATCATAATATAACACTAGAAAAATGCTTATTTGATTTATTGAGGCTTAAAACTATTTTTGGTGAATTATGTATTAATCGGCATAAAGGGAAAAATAAGAGCAATAATACCTAGCGTGGGAACTAGGGTTCAAAACTAATTGGATCTGATTAAAAATGATTATAAATGATGTTGATATGATTGCATAATGATTGGGGTCGATTAGGGTTTTATTGGGTTAAATATGATGTTTATCGATTTGTAAATAAATATGGAAGGGGGTGTTTTGTAAATATTAAAACTCATGGGCTATTTTTGTCATGTTCTATAAGTCATGTGTGATCTGTAAAAATTATAAAATGAAGGGCCTATATGTAAAATTCATGAGATAATGAATTAAGTTGTAATTGTGAGTTCGAATTGGAAATTTATTAAATACAAGGACTAAACATGTAATTTCTGAAAAGTTGAGGTCGAATTGTGTTATTAATGATATTCAGGGTCTAATGTGAAAATTTGGATATTTATTGGACTAATATGTAATTATTATTAATTAAGGATTTAAATGTAAATTCTAAGGACTTAATATGTAACTTTATTAAATGGAGGGACCTAATGTGTAAATATGGAATAATTAAAGGTCTGATTTTATAACTCACTAAAATAAGTACTCATGATGTAAATTTGATAAACCAAGGGTTTAAGGTGTAATTATGCATGTTTGAAGGTTTAAAATGTAATTTTGGAAGTTCAGGGGTATAAAATGTAAATTGTGAAAACCTGAGGACCAAAAGTGTAAATATGATAAAGATACTTTATTTCCAGCAAATGTTAACCTAATTAAGCTATGTACTAAATATTTCTAAAAGTGGAAACCTTCTAATTATGGAAACTTTCTAAAAGTGGAAACTTACTAAAAAGGGAAAGTTACTTAAAATGGAAAGACGTTTAATTAAGAATGATTTGTAATTCCCCTCTACTCCTCTAGGTGTGAAGAAGGAGAGACTTTGAGCTTTTCCCCATTTCTGTGCTTATTTCTATTTTGCTTTCGACATAAGGTACGGATACTCTACCCTTTTTAAGAAAGGGTGTCTTATCACCTATGCTTCGATGTTGAGTTATGAACCTTTGCTTTGACCCTTTTGCTATGAACCTTTTGATATGAACCTTTTCATATGACTTTGAGATTCACTTTTGACATGACCTTGAGATATGTTTGATATGACTTTGAGATGAACCCGTGTGCATGACTTTGAGACCTGACTCTTAGTTTGATACCCGAGCCACCTTTTGTTTCCTAGCCAGGAAGGTAACCTGGCCATGTCTGTGATGCACCACTGGCATGACTCCTGTGTGGGGGAGTGATTTCTCACGCCGTCCCCTTTTATATTATGATATGGCCATTATGATTCTGAGATTATGATTTTGAGATGACTTTGAGTGGGGGCGTATGGATTGCAATCCTAGGCATGTATGTTTAGTGGATTTAACTATGACTTTGAGTATGACTTTGAGGTGACTGGTGCATGTGTGCTATACACGCCTTTCACATTTATGGGAGCTGATCACTCCACCCCTTTTGATACATGAGGACACCCCTCATATTATCTGGTTGCCTAAGAGGTATCCCCTCTGATTGTGAGATCTTGACTTTGAGTATTATGATGTTGAGATATGACTTTGAGTATGGGCTCGTGGTGGATGACTATCCTATATATCTTCTATTTCTTCTTGCATTGATTATACCTTATGACATTCCCCTTTGCTTCATTATATTTCTGCTTCGTTATCTTTGCTTGTTATTATGTATCTGTTCACTGAGCTTTGTAAGCTCAGCCGCACGTTTTCTTTTCCGTGTGCGGCAGGTATCTAGCTGGGAGATGGATTTATGCTTGGGATGAGAGTTAGTGGGAGCTTTTGCCTTAGATGATGTCCTACCCTAGTCTTACCATTTATTTCAGTATTTTGATATTGGATCTATTTCGTTATGTATTTCCTTGGGATTATTTCTTTCTTTCATTTGAGACTTATGTATTGAATTTCAGTCATGTTGACTTGGATTATTTAATGATTATGTTTATTGGCTTCCGCTGTGATTATGTATGTATGCTTTGATTTGTCACCATAATGTGATGCTTCTACCCTTGCCGGGTTGGGGTGTTACAATTATGGTATCAAAGCCCAGGTTGCGACCTGTCGTACATAAGCTTTGCCCTGTGAAACATGTGGACCATAGGATTTGACCCTTAAGTTTTAAGTTTTGACTGGTGAGGCTTTGGGTAGGCATAAGTTTCTGTTTCGTCTTCCATTTCGTGCTTATTTTTCCCTTATGTTTTGCTAATTCTTTTCATGATCATTCAGATGGTGAACACTCGCTTTACTCAGTACTCTAATGGGGATGATGGCCCCAATTTTGAAGAGATGATAGCCGCTGCTGTGGCTGCTGCTCTTCCGCGAGTGGTGACTGAGGTCACCAATAATATCAGGAATGGGGCTGGTCCTTCGGGAGGTGGTGGTGGTGGTGATGCTCAACCCACTGCTCCACCCGCTGCTCCTCCAGCTGGTATCCACGTGTGGATCGAGAGGTTTAATAAGCTAAAGCCTCTCACGTTCAGGTCCGCTGTTACTCCCCATGAGGCGGAGGATTGGATTACGCACGTCGAGAAGTTGTTCCGTGTTCTGGGATGTGATGATGAGTTTAAAACTCGTTTGGCCACGTTCAAACTAGAGGGTGATGCTCAGAATTGGTGGACTGCTCTTGTTCAGGCCAAAGGGGATGATTTTGCTGAGACTTGTTCGTGGGCAGATTTTATTGAGGCGTTTTATAAGCAGTACATTCCTATGGCAGAGCAGCTGAGGTATGAGAGGGAATACGGGTCTATTCGTCAGGGTGATCATGAATCTTCAGGAGATTTCATGCAGCGTTTCTTACGTCTGGCTAGTTTCGTGGGGCCAGAGGTTACTGGGGATTCTGTTCGGCAGGCTCGTCACTTCAAGTGGGCTCTTAAGAAATGGGTGTTAGACCGGATCGTTAACACTCCATTTGATGATGTGGCTAGTGTTCAGGATGCCGCGCGTAACATCGAGTTGTTACATGCGGACAGGGTGTCTAATAAGCGTGATAGGGATGGTAACCGGGTAGATTCTCGGGGTCGGCAGGACCAAAGGCAGGATTCTCGGGGTCATGGTCGTCAGGACCAGAGACAGGATATTCGGGGTCGCCAGGACCATGGACGTGATCAACAGGGTCGCCAGGACCGAGGTGGCGATTATAGGCGACAGGATTCTAGGAACCAGGGTCGTCAGGATTATGGCCGGTATGGTGGTGACCGTCAGGGTCAGGGTGGTAATAACAGGCGCAGGGATTCTCAGCAGTATCAGCAGTCGGGATCGTCAGGTCAGAAGAAGGCTGATGAGATTCTACCTCCTCCTCCTACATGTGCTTCATGTGGGAAGTCTCATCCAGGTCCGTGTTACAAAGCTTCTGGTGCTTGTTTCTGGTGTGGATCTAATCAGCACAAAGTCAAGGACTGCCCTAGGAAGAATGCTGGTGAACCTAAAGTTGATTCTAGGACAGCTCCTACTTCGGGCCGGGTTTATTCTTTGACTCGTGATCAGGCGGCTAGCACCTCAGGTACTATTACGGGTTTTCTATATATTGGAGATCGTGCTGTTTTTGTTTTATTTGACACCGGTGCTACTCATTCTATCATATCCTCTTCACTTGCAAATAAAATAAACATTAAACCCACAAAATTAATGAATCGTATATCTATTGCTACCCCGATGAAAACTCATGTGATTATTGATGTTGAGTATGTTAAGTGCCCTCTCCGTTTCGATGATCGTGTTCGTTCTGCGAACCTTCTTCCCATTGACATGGTTGATTTTGATGTTATTCTGGGCATGGACTGGTTAGCTGCCCATAAGGCGACTATTGATTGTTATGCTCGTAAGGTGATCTTTGGTGATCTTCATTATCCTGATTATGTTTATTCTGGTTCCCAACCTCTGAAATCTGTAAAGATTATTTCGGCTATGAAAGCCCGGACTTTGATTTCGCATGGCTGTCTTGGTTTTCTTGCTTCTATTAAAGATACCTCTGTTGATGTTCCTAACATTGATAGTATTCGTACGGTGCGCGATTTCGCCGATATATTTCCGGATGAACTTCCTGGCATTCCTCCTGTCAGGGAAGTCGAATTTAGCATTGATCTGGTTCCGGGTGCTGAACCCATATCTAAAGCTCCTTACCGCATGGCACCGATTGAATTAAAAGAATTAAAGGAGCAATTGCAAGAACTGTTGGAAAACGGTTTTATTCGTCCGAGCGTATCTCCTTGGGGTGCTCCCGTGTTGTTTGTTAAGAAGAAAGATGGGAGCATGCGTCTTTGTATCGATTATCGAGAGCTTAACCGCATTACAATTCGTAACCGCTATCCTCTTCCTCGCATTGATGATCTGTTCGACCAGTTGCAAGGAGCGAGGCATTTCTCTAAAATTGATCTGAGGTCGGGATATCACCAGCTTAGGGTGAGGGAGCAGGATGTTCCCAAAACGGCCTTTCGCACTCGGTATGGTCACTATGAATTTTTGGTTATGCCTTTTGGTCTGACCAATGCTCCTGCTGTGTTTATGGACCTAATGAACCGGGTATTCCATGAATTTCTCGATAAGTTCGTCATTGTCTTCATAGATGATATCCTTGTGTACTCTAAAACCGAGGCGGAGCACGAGCAACATCTTAGTGTGGTTCTGGAGATTCTTCGACAGCAGAAATTGTATGCGAAGTTTTCGAAGTGCGAGTTTTGGTTGGATCGAGTGGCTTTCTTGGGTCACATTGTTTCTGCAGACGGCATCACGATGGATCCGGCAAAGGTTGAGGCTATCACAAAATGGCCAAGACCTACAAATGTGACGGAAGTGAGGAGTTTTCTGGGTCTCGCTGGGTATTATAGGAGATTTGTTGAGGGCTTTTCGCGTCTTGCTTTGCCGTTGACACAGTTGATGAGGAAAGGGGAAAAGTTTATTTGGACTGATGAGCGAGAGAGTAGTTTTGAGGAGTTGAAGAAACGTTTAGTGTCGGCACCTATCTTAACTCTTCCATCGGGTTCCGGCGGTTTTCAGATTTATAGCGATGCATCGAAGAAAGGTTTAGGATGTGTTTTGATGCAGCATGGTAAGGTTATCGCCTATGCTTCGAGGCAGCTGAAGCCTTATGAGGTGAACTATCCGACGCATGATCTAGAGTTAGCAGCTGTGGTTTTCGCACTAAAGATTTGGCATCATTATTTGTATGGAGAGACTTGCGACATCTTCACCGATCATAAGAGTCTTAAATACATCTTCACTCAGAAAGAGTTGAATATGAGACAGAGGCGTTGGTTGGAGCTTCTGAAGGATTATGATGCTAATATTCAGTACCATCCCGGTAAGGCGAATGTGGTCGCTGATGCTCTGAGTAGGAAATCCGGTATGATCGCGAGTTTGGAGTTTGAGCCTCGTATTTTGCATGATTTAGAGCTTCTTGATGTGGAATTTTGTGTTCGTGGTCACGGCGGTTATTGGGCTAGCCTTACGGTTGAGTCCAATCTTATCTTGCGAATTAAGGAGGCCCAGAAGGAGGATGGTGAGTTGTGGGCTATAGTTCAGAACGTTGAGGAAGGCAAACAGTCCGAGTTCCGAGTGGATGATTCCGGTGTGGTTTGGTTTGAGGGTCGTCTATGTGTTCCAAACGATCCTGAGCTTCGTGAAGCTGTCCTATCTGAAGCTCATAGTTCCCCTTTTTCTATACATCCTGGTTCTACCAAGATGTACCGGGACCTTAAGCAACATTTCTGGTGGGGTGGCATGAAACAGGATGTGGCTTCGTTTGTGTCTAAGTGTTTGACTTGCCAGCAGGTCAAGATTGAACACCAGAGAGCTAGTGGATTGCTTCAGCCATTGGAGATTCCGAAGTGGAAATGGGAGGAGATTTCCATAGACTTTGTGACTGGTTTACCTCTTACTCGTAGGAAGCATGATGCGATTTGGGTGGTCGTCGATCGACTAACCAAGTCTGCACACTTCCTCCCTATTCGTGTGGACTACAGTGTTAGTAAATTGGCGGACATATTTCAGCAGGAAATCGTTAGGCTTCATGGCATGCCTACGGCTATTATATCAGATAGGGATCCACGGTTTACGTCACGCTTCTGGAAGGGATTGCATAAGGCATGGGATACGCGCCTTAAGTTCAGTACAGCTTTTCACCCTCAGACGGATGGTCAGTCGGAGAGGACCATTCAGACTTTAGAGGACATGTTGAGGGCATGTGCCTTAGAGTGGACTGGTAGCTGGGACGATTATTTGTGTTTGGTAGAGTTCGCATATAACAACAGTTGGCACGCGAGTATTCGTATGGCTCCCTTCGAGATGTTATATGGTCGGAAATGTAGGGCTCCGGTTTGTTGGAACGAGGTAGGTGAACGCGTTATTGAGGGACCGGAGTTAGTTCAGATCACTACTGAGAAAGTGGATGTTGCTAGGGAGAAGTTAAAGGAAGCTAGGGCTCGTCAAAAGAGTTACGCTGACAAGCATCGGCGTGACTTGGAATTTCGCGTTGGTGATCGGGTATTTCTTAAGGTTTCGCCGTTTCGAGGAGTTAAACGTTTTGGAATTAAGGGCAAGCTCAGTCCTCGATTCATCGGACCGTTTGAGATTTTGGATCGTATCGGAGAAGTTTCGTATCGTTTGGCTCTTCCTCCGCAGTTATCACATGTTCACGACGTCTTTCATGTATCTCTCCTGAGGGGATACAATTATCATCCTCTGCATGTGGTGTCTTACCCTTTTGATCAGATCCAGCCAGATATGTCTCTTCCGGAGGAGCCGGAAGCTGTCCTTGATCGCCAAGAGCGAGTTATGAGACGTAAAGTCATTCCTTTCGTTAAGATTCTTTGGCGGAACCACCCAGAGCGGGAAGCTACCTGGGAGACCGAGGAGTCTATTCGAGCTAGTTATCCTCACTTCGTTTTCTGATTCTGGTATGTCTCTATTTTGTTTTCGATTCGTTTCATTCTGATTCTTTGCAAATTTCGGGGACGAAATTTTTCTTTTTAGAGGGGAAGAAGTTGTAAAACCCTAAAATCTAAAATGAGCAAAAAGACCAAAATGCCCCTGCTAGTTTAAAATTTAATTAAAAGCTTATAATGTATCAAATAAATTCCAAACTTCTGGCAATGCACATGTTATGATCCCAAATAATTTTGACAATCTCATTTAACATTTATACAAGTGGAAAAATGACTAAAATACCCCTATTGGTGCCGAATGGATAATATCTAGTTTTATTAGAAATTAAAATGTATTAAAATGTGTAATTAAGGAAGATAAGCAATCAAATATTTGCCTAACCATAAATTCCGAAATTTCTGGTCAACCCTCCCCTCCTATGACTCGGCATTCACTATTAAACACTAATCCACATCTTATTCTCTCAAACCCTAATTTGCCGAATAGAAAGAAAAACACAAAGAAATTTCCATAGCCTCCATTCAATCCACAAAAATTACCAAGGCATTTTTTTGAGTTCAAACACAATTCAAGGAGTCCTAGAAAAATCGTGTGGAGTTCATTTGTTGCCCGATTCAATTGTGGTGGATTTATTTCTATCGCTAAACCCTTTTTAAGGTAATTTCGTTATAAATTCAACAAAGCTTTGTAAAATTCGATTCTTATTTTTCCTGGAGTTCTTATATCATATGTGATCTGCGAAAAATGTGTACAAGGTGAATTGATCCCATTTGGAGTCGTGGTGAATTCTTCCCTTGTCGAGTATCCATCCGAGAAGCATTAAATCGTGTGGTCTTATTCACTCGTTCTAAAAATCTTCTGGTATTTTTCCTAGCTTCTATTGATCGTATATATCATGAGAAAAAATAATAAAAATGATCCATGCATTGTATATAACTCGTATGGTAATTCATGTGTTATTAAACCCTAGAATCGAAATAATTCAAGAAATCATGCATGCGATTTTTCCAGGCCTAGTGAATAATTTTCGTGGGCTCTATGATCATAATATAACACTAGAAAAATGCTTATTTGATTTATTGAGGCTCAAAACTATTTTTGGTGAATTATGTATTAATCGGCAAAAAGGGAAAAATAAGAGCAATAATACCTAGCGTGGGAACTAGGGTTCAAAACTAATTGGATCTAATTAAAAATGATTATAAATGATGTTGATATGATTGCATAATGATTGGGGTCGATTAGGGTTTTATTGGGTTAAATATGATGTTTATCGATTTGTAAATAAATATGGAAGGGGGTGTTTTGTAAATATTAAAACTCATGGGCTATTTTTGTCATGTTCTATAAGTCATGTGTGATCTATAAAAAATTATAAAATGAAGGGCCTATATGTAAAATTCATGAGATAATGAATTAAGTTGTAATTGTGAGTTCGAATTGGAAATTTATTAAATACAAGGACTAAACATGTAATTTCTGAAAAGTTGAGGTCGAATTGTGTTATTAATGATATTCAGGGTCTAATGTGAAAATTTGGATATTTATTGGACTAATATGTAATTATTATTAATTAAGGATTTAAATGTAAATTCTAAGGACTTAATATGTAACTTTATTAAATGGAGGGACCTAATGTGTAAATATGGAATAATTAAAGGTCTGATTTTATAACTCACTAAAATAAGTACTCATGATGTAAATTTGATAAACCAAGGGTTTAAGGTGTAATTATGCATGTTTGAAGGTTTAAAATGTAATTTTGGAAGTTCAGGGGTATAAAATGTAAATTGTGAAAACCTGAGGACCAAAAGTGTAAATATGATAAAGATACTTTATTTCCAGCAAATGTTAACCTAATTAAGCTATGTACTAAATATTTCTAAAAGTGGAAACCTTCTAATTATGGAAACTTTCTAAAAGTGGAAACTTACTAAAAAGGAAAAGTTACTTAAAATGGAAAGACGTTTAATTAAGAATGATTTGTAATTCCCCTCTACTCCTCTAGGTGTGAAGAAGGAGAGACTTTGAGCTTTTCCCCATTTCTGTGCTTGTTTCTATTTTGCTTTCGACATAAGGTACGGATACTCTACCCTTTTTAAGAAAGGGTGTCTTATCACCTATGCTTCGATGTTGAGTTATGAACCTTTGCTTTGACCCTTTTGCTATGAACCTTTTGATATGAACCTTTTCATATGACTTTGAGATTCACTTTTGACATGACCTTGAGATATGTTTGATATGACTTTGAGATGAACCCGTGTGCATGACTTTGAGACCTGACTCTTAGTTTGATACCCGAGCCACCTTTTGTTTCCTAGCCAGGAAGGTAACCTGGCCATGTCTGTGATGCACCACTGGCATGACTCCTGTGTGGGGGAGTGATTTCTCACGCCGTCCCCTTTTATATTATGATATGGCCATTATGATTCTGAGATTATGATTTTGAGATGACTTTGAGTGGGGGCGTATGGATTGCAATCCTAGGCATGTATGTTTAGTGGATTTAACTATGACTTTGAGTATGACTTTGAGGTGACTGGTGCATGTGTGCTATACACGCCTTTCACATTTATGGGAGCTGATCACTCCACCCCTTTTGATACATGAGGACACCCCTCATATTATCTGGTTGCCTAAGAGGTATCCCCTCTGATTGTGAGATCTTGACTTTGAGTATTATGATGTTGAGATATGACTTTGAGTATGGGCTCGTGGTGGATGACTATCCTATATATCTTCTATTTCTTCTTGCATTGATTATACCTTATGACATTCCCCTTTGCTTCATTATATTTCTGCTTCGTTATCTTTGCTTGTTATTATGTATCTGTTCACTGAGCTTTGTAAGCTCAGCCGCACGTTTTCTTTTCCGTGTGCGGCAGGTATCTAGCTGGGAGATGGATTTATGCTTGGGATGAGAGTTAGTGGGAGCTTTTGCCTTAGATGATGTCCTACCCTAGTCTTACCATTTATTTCAGTATTTTGATATTGGATCTATTTCGTTATGTATTTCCTTGGGATTATTTCTTTCATTCATTTGAGACTTATGTATTGAATTCCAGTCATGTTGACTTGGATTATTTAATGATTATGTTTATTGGCTTCCGCTGTGATTATGTATGTATGCTTTGATTTGTCACCATAATGTGATGCTTCTACCCTTGCCGGGTTGGGGTGTTACATTATCCACAATGTTGCGGCAAATCCAAGGGTCATCCATCTTGAACCCGTTAGTAGGGAGCCACTTTGGAACATAAGTTGAAGAGGCCTCAACGGTGTCAACGGAGACAGACTGGTAGAAATCCTCCGAATCACCAAACTCTTCAACCTCGGCCTCAGCATGCCCGGATACACCTTCAGCATGATCTGGGTCCGGAACCTCAACAAACAGACCTAAAGACTCAAGGTGGACGGACTCAGTGGCGTATGAATTAGGAGTCTCAGAAGCCCCACCCTCAGAATCTTCACAGGTAGGGGTAACAGAATCAGAAGTAAGAACAGTGGTGTTCTTCATGATATTCGCATCTGTATGAGGGCCAGAATGCACCAGCCCATCCCCTGACTCGCCCTGCAGTTCAAGCACAGGAAGGCCGTCCGCGGAAGGACCACCTAAAAAATTACAACAAAACGTATGTCAGTACAGACAACATACGCAGCAAAAAAAAAAAAAAAAAAAAAAAAAAAAAAAAAAAAAAAGGAATAAGTAAGTCATACCAGACCCAGCCGCGGTCTCCTTACAGATGAGCCTTTTCCTCTTCTGGGGTTTCTCGGGCGCATTGATAGTCACCCTCTTCTTCCTAGCCTTCTTGTCGGCCTTAGCGGCCTCCAATTCATCCACAGCAGTGTACACCACCAGCTTCACCACATTCTCAGACGGCTCAACAACACGCGAGGCCGTCTCTGCCCTCAGCGTAGGCTCACCCTCCTTCAAGGTGCGTTCCCCGGTCGCCACCTTAAAAACATCTGGTTGATTGATGAAGGAAAACAAATCCATTTCTGCAAAAGTCAAAGTATAAGGTTAGACGCGGACGTACACAAATAAGAAAAGGTAGTAAAACAGATCTAGCAACCCACCCGTATCATCCGGCCATAAAAAAGTCGGGCGGCTAGTATCATCGTCCTAGGTCTGACTTAACCCTATAACATTCAAAAAGGCCTCCGGATATTTCTTAAAAGCGGCCCTCTGGGTATCAAGGCGCCGCAGCAGTTCTTGATCCACATCCGCGTCGGAAGGAGGAGGGCCGCGGTCTATTGACACTTTTTCGTACCATGGGATGGAAAGAGGGAAGATGGTTCGCTTCACAAAGAAAAAGCGGTCCTTCCAATTCTTGACTGAGTCAAGTGCGACAGTATAACAGACGGGAACGACTAAGGATTTAGGACCTTTTCTCTTCTCTAAGGTCATTCAGCCGTTGTTGATACCGGTATAATAAAACTTCCTAAATAGGGTAACAGTGGGAGTACCACCGTGTACGCGACAGAGAATCTCAAAGTGACTAATCCTACATGCAGCTAAGACAGACAACTGTGAAAGGTGGATCTGGAAATACTTTAAAACACGTAACAAGAACAACGAAAGGGGGATTCTAAAATTTCCCAACTAAAAAAACCTAGTATAAACACCTATTTTCCCTTCCGGGGCATCCCTAATAGTATCCCGGATGCCGGGTGCCTCCGGTAAAAGATAACCAGGGATGTTGTACTTCCTACAAAACTCATTTACATCCTCCTGGGTAAGCTTAGAGGTCACACTACTTATATGATCGGGTGCCATTCTAAGTAATCAAAAAACGGAATGTAGAAGAAACCTAACCTGAAAATCTAATTCCGGAAGTAAAGGAAGCAAGAAGAATAAAGGCGGAGCGAGTCTTTTTTCTAGAGAAGGGAAAAAAATAATTACTATGTGTGAAAAAAGGATAACAGAGGCATACCCCTTGGTATTTATAGCCACACACAAACGCGCCATCAGTTCAATCGAAAGGCCACAAAGTTGCCACGTCCCCGGACACTTATTGGACGGTTAAAGATCTACCCAGATGAACCGTCACGATTGTCGCAGAAAATGAACGGTCAGCCGCCGAAACGTCAAGTCAGTCAGTAAATAAGTGGGTAAAAAAGGCTTCGCGACTACCAATGATAGGCTGTCACCACCGAAACAAGCGAAAAGTGGAATATCAAGTCAGCAACATGGGACACGCGGCGTTTATAGCCGCGGAACTCAAAATAAGTCTAGAACACTTGCTCTCAAACCAAACAAGTATACTAGACTGGGGGAACTTGATCGTGTATAGTACTCCCGGACCCAACATACTGGGCCGGGCATGCTCATAACCTGAATCGCGGATATTATAGACTCCAGTCTTGCCAAGTCGGACAAGAACATGCCCCGGTCTCGCCAGGCCGGGCCGGAACACATCGTTGGCCGCCGCCGCGCCATCACGCCGCCAAAAGCCAGATCTGTTGGAATTATGTCCCCCACGTGATCTGACACCTAACTACTAGGGGAGGCGTAGTTCGGCTCGCAAAGTCCCGATGCAGCTACAGGTCTTGTGTGGGTAGTATAAATACCCCCACCTCATTTATTACTCTCAACTAATAGCATTAACTCTCACACAGTCCGCACATACACTTTCTCTCTAAACAATATACTTACTCTCACACCGGAAGCCGACCGCGGAAGTCCCCTTCCGCAGTGAGACTAACGGTGGTGTCTTTTCTTAGCAGCTTTACAAGATACTTAGCACAAGATCTGCCCCTGCCAAGAGCTAGTCTAACCTAGGTTTTGAATTGAGCCCAAGATTTGTGCTAACCGTTATATCTTTAAGAAAGAGATAAAGATGAGCAACTAACATAATAGGCAAAAATGATTAGAACTAAAATTATCAGTCATATCCTAAACCTAGAAAAAAAATTCATATTTTTTAGAAAGACAAATGTATATAGATTTAACTTGAACACTGTGTTTTTTAGTATTATTTAAAAAAAAATGGAAAAAAAAAAATAATAAAAAAAAAATATATATATATATATATATATTTTCTGAGTATCATTTAAGGAAAAAAAAAGAAAAATAATGTAATTAATTTTCAAATAAAATGTTTACTAGCATAAAAGTATATCCTTAAAAAAAAATATATCCAATAATAAATAAACAGTCGTACAAAGCAAGAAATGAAATATCGTATTTGATTTCCTTTCCAATCCAGCAAAACGACGCCGTATCAATCAAACTAGTCGTCATCATATTGTGACGAAATAAAATCCCTATTAGACCGAAACAAACAAACTTTTTTTTTTTTTCTTCTTCGCAATAACGATGGCGATGCAAGCCAGCATGGGATTCTCCAAGATCATAATCTTAATCGGAGCAGGTTTCATTCAATTTCACAATTAATTAAAATCACTTTCACATTTCAAACCCTAATTTAATTATTAATAAAAATATTATATATTGTAGGGTATACTGGTACCTTGTTGATGCAAAATGGTAAACTCTCTGATGTCTTAGGTGAAATTCAGGTATTTATTTTTAAATATTTTTATTTTATTAAGTTGTGTTGATTGTATCATTTTTAAATTAAATAAAATTGTTTAGGCTTTGGTCAAAGGATATGAAAGTAAGAGAGGCGATGGCGAAAATGATAACGCTGATGCTATTGCTGCTCAGGTACTTATTTATTTAGTTTACGTGTTGGTTGTATTAGAAATGGTTTAGAATTGCTTATTTTAGGTTTAGGTAAAATTGATTTTTGAGAAATGCTTTTTGTTCCGGAAGATGAGTTGAGCTGATTGATCGGACTGTTTGAGTTAATAAGGCTTGCTTGTAGCTCGAATTAGGTTTGTGACATATTTTACAAGCTCTGGCTCGGCTCATTTTTATAATAGGCCTAAATGGATTAAAGTTTGACTTTAGGTCAGCTTGTTAAGTACACTATGCTCTAGCTTGTTTATTTAACATAATGCTCGTTTATATACAGTATAAATATACATAAGTGTATACAATTCTGTGTATACAAAGTATACTTACATTTATAAATGTATATATTTCTTATGATTAGTTAGGCTCGTTTAGGTTCATGAGCTTAATCGAGTTTCCGGTATGAAGCTCGGCCTCGAGCTCGTTCATTAAGCGAGAAATAAGGATTGATATTGTTTAAGCTTGGCTCGTTTTTAGCTTTCACGAGGTCAATACCGAGCATTTCATGAGCGGCTAGGCTCATATTTAATGACCTGGAGTGGTGTTTATCTCTTTTATAAGGGTTTTAGGTTAGATACGAGTGTAAAAGGCCATTGTTTATCTGAAAATAAGCAGTTACAGTTTGCTTATATAAGGCCATTTTATCCCAAATAAGCGGATGCAGCTTGGATAACCCAAACATTCCAAACTGCTTATCTTTTTTTAAAATTTTTTTTTTTTTTTTTTTTTTTTTTTTTTTTTTTTTTTAATTATGCTGTCTTTCTGCAATAAGAAAGGATTAGAGTTACATTTGAAAAGGAAAACTATGCTACACGAATTATAATGAAGAAATTTAGGAACTTCAACACAGCTATGCTACACGAATTATATATCTTTGAAAGTACATGTAAATAGTTAGCTTATTTCATACCAAATAAAATTTTCAGGTACGTCGATTAGCAATGGAAGTTCGTCAAATGGCTTCTTCGAGGCAGATCACTGTTCTTAATGGTGGTTCTGGTGGTATGTGTTTCTGACTCATTTTGAGTAGCATACTTTGTCGTATGAAATTGCTTAAATGTGCATCTTACTCATGTGGATTAGTATTGACGCAATAATCTATTTCTTGTTGAATAAAACGTTAATTGGGTTTCATTAATTGTGAACGTAATGTTGATGCAGGTACAGCTCAATCTTTAGTGGTACCAGCTGCTGCCTTGGGTGTTGTGGGTTATGGATATATGCGCTGGAAGGTTTGGATTTGTTAATCTTGTTTTTTTTACTTCTCATACTAGGTCTAGTTATCGACGATTAGTTTGATGGCTCATGCACATGCCAAAAGTAGACTTAAAGAAAACCTTTATGGTGTGTTTGGTAGAGGGAAATGGGCTCAAAGAATTGGAAATCAGAGAAATAAGTTGGCGGAGATATCCGTCTTCTCGAGAATTAAGCTCTTTGTATTTTGAATTTCATCCTAATAGGTAGGAAAATTAGAGAAATTAGAAATGCCAATGGTGGTATTAATGAACCATATCACGTGCCATGCACATTTCATAAAATTCCAAATATTATTGAAACCCTAACCCTCAATTATCACCGATACCCTCAAACTTCTTAGCCGTTCTCTTCGATTTGTCGCCGTTGTACAACCCAAGATGACCGATCGGTATATTTAATTCAATTATGGACGGTGGATCCATATTGTCCTTTATCTTCATTAATTCAACTAAATCTTTGAATTACTTTGGTACCAGTTGATAAAATAAGCATGCGACTTCTATTTTTTTTTTCTCACTGTCATCAATGTTTCACTGCGTAGGTTGTTCCGTTTAAGGCTTCAAAGGCATAATTTTGTTTTCGGCAAACTTCATTTAATTTTTTGATTACAAAAATCTCACAAATTATAAATCAATATACTGTTTTGTAAATTTCTTAAGTCAATTTTTCTGTTGTTACCAAACAAAAGAAATTGACGTTATTTTTCTATCAGTTTCATTTCCCAAGTTTTATTTTCTCTACTTCATTTCATTTCCTTTGATTTCTCTCTACCAAATGTGCCCTTAGTTCTTACTCAAAACGAAATATTCTTTTTCATTTGTGTAATTTTGGGTTTAAGCTAAAGTGTGTAAAGCTTGACTCTTGTCTTTTTGTCAATGTATTCTAGGGTTTGTCATTCTCAGACCTTATGTATGTGACAAAGCAAAACATGACGAATGCTGTATCAAACTTGACAAAGCATCTGGAACAAGTCTCAGACGCCGTTGCTGTAAGTTTCTATTGGAGAGATTCTAGCTAATTTCTTACATAATCTGTATTTTGCTTTATCATATATCAAAGTTTCTGTTTATACCTGCAAACATTAGTTTGGTACTTTGGTGGTTGTTGCGTCTCTTAAAGACTAGTTTCTTGCTCAATTGTAATATGCATTGTGTTAGTTTCTTGCTGAATGGAAGGCATATTAGTCTAGGTTTCTAGCAGACATCTTTAGTAGTTGATCGTATGTGACACCCCCAAGGTGAGAACAATGAACTAACTAATACCTTCAGGTTTCAACTTAGCCTTATGGATCAGTGTGCACCACTTAGTTACCTGTTTGTCCTATTTTGTCTTCACCAAGATGAAGTTTAAGGAGTGGTGTTGTCAGTGTGAGGACTGAGGTGTATTCTAATGCTCTAATCTGTGATATCGTATATAAAGCAGAGAGATTGTCATATGTGCCGATATAGCCTGCAAGGCTGCATGTGGTATAAATCAAAGTTAGGTGAGGTGGTTGTGAACAATTAAAGGTTTCATATAAAGAGGATAAATAACGAGCTATAGGGTCATAAGGACTGTAAAACATCAATTAACTAAAGCTACAATGAATCCAACCACAACTGAAAATGTTGAAACAATTAATACTGAAAAAACTCTACATCAATATGTGTAGTTAAGAGAAAGGTAAGGTACATAGCGGTGTGCATGTCACTTGTTGAAAAAGCATGGTCATGAATCTGCGTGCAGATCATGTAGCATCTAATTATTTTTTAAGAATTATGTGAATATATTTTCTTTATACAATGACAATTGACAACAATATCCAATCCCTCTGGTTATATTTTTAGTTTATCATATGTGATTCTTTCTTCTTGGTAATTCTTCGGTGTTGCATTCAAATTCATGCTTTTCTTACATCTATAAGTATTTTTCTTTAATCAGGCTGCCAAGAAACATTTGACTCAGAGGATTGAGAACTTGGATGGTAAAATGGATCAACAAGTGGAGATATCCAAGCTGATCAGAAGTGAGGTACGTTTGTGAACAGGAACTTAAAACTAGTGTATAGAATTTTTATTAGGATTGGCTTAAGCATGGTATAAAACGTGGTTGGTATCCCAAAGCAATGACAGTTGGTCGAGGGAATCTAGATTTTTCTATGTCTGACTGACTTGTTGAACTTTTGAAACAGGTGAATGATGCCCGTGAGGATATTTCCCAAATAGGCTATGACTTAGATTCACTCAATCAATTAGTTTCTGGTTTGGTGAGTGCTCTTTGATTTAGAGCTGTTATGTTTTGCTGCTTTTCTTTGCGTTTCTTATAAACAAATTTCGTTATTTCTCTGCAGAATGGCAAGATAATGACATTGGAAGAAAAGCAGGTAAACAAACCATTATATTTTTTGAATTATAAGTATTTTGAATATTCACTTGGTACATATTGCCTGGATCTAGCCCATTTGTGAGGTTCCATGACATAGAAGCTAAAGTGGGTCACACCAGTTATTCTTAAATATTTGCTCCCTTGTGGTTTATTATAATTTCGCGCATCACATTTTTTTGCGATTTATTATTATTAGTTATCAGATTGATTGTTTTTTTGGAGGATGTACTTACGTTTCTTTTTTTCTCCTGCAAATAGGATCTAACAAACCTTGGAGTGTGGTATCTCTGCAACAAGGCTGATGGAAATAAGATGTCGGGCAAGGCACAGGTGAGCCTCTTGTTACTAATTTTATTGCTTTTGGGTTGTTTCATATTTCTGCACAAGAATGTGATGAAAAAGTCAGTTCATAAACCTAACTTATTGAACTTACTTCATGAAGGATATTAAATCTTCCTCCTGAATCGTGATCATAGGCTTACGGTCGTCCATGACCCTAACAATAGATTTCATGAACATCTTTTCTGATGTCATGTTACACGCTAAAATTATACTAAGAGATATATATATGTGAATGTCTGCCCAGTAAACTATTTATCGTGAGATATATGATGTTATGAACTATGGAATGGGCATCTAATCCACTGTATCAATCATTTTTATCATTGATGAGGAATCACTTTTATTGTTTCTTCGCTACTAGCCTCTATTGTTTACTACCTGCATCAAATGAACTTGGACTCTCGTATTCTGATTTTCATTTAAAACCTTTTTGATTTCTGCCGAATTCCAATCAAAACCTCTTCTTTTGTGCTGATCAGTCAAAATCTTTTTGTTTCTGGTTTATTTCGGTTAAAGCCGTTTATATTTTGGTAAATATCCATTAAAACCTTCGTGATGGCTTCAGATTTCTTTGTGGCTTATTTTCATAACTACATATATGATCTTTGAACTTAAAGTGGCTTTATAATGCTTTGTTAATAACTGTGTCAGAACACATATAACTCTCCAAGATATATTCACCTTTATGTGCATCTGCCCCTGTACTCTGATTATGATTGCTTGTTTTTCTTGATAACACAGGAACAATTTAGACTTGCTGGCAAATCCTTTGCTGGTTATCTGCCGTCTAGTGGGGGATCACTGAATCTTGAGGTGACATTATCTCTTTTGCTATTTTCTTCTATAAAGATAGAACATTACGTTTAATTAGCTGTCACATATGGCACTGAGGACATGTACCATATACTCCTTCCATCTAGAAAAACAATTGATTCAACTTTACTTATTGAAAGAACTTTCAAATTTTAATAACACTTTCCCCAATAATAATCTTTGCAAATTAATGATGAAATTGGGTTTGTTCACAGGTTTCTCTTTTTCTTTTTATCATTGGCAGAACAAAATCTTGCAACTGTTATGTGGTTGCAAACTTTATCTATCTATTCGTTTACTTTTATCATTGGCAGAACAAAATCTTGGAACTGTTATGTGGTTGCAAACTTTATCTATCTATTCGTTTACGCATGTATGCTATAGTATATTGCATTGATCTAATTCACAAATTGTTTACGAAACACATAATGGAAAAAATATATAAAAAAAAAAATATATATATATATATTATATATATATATATATATATATATATATATATATATATATATATATATTATATATATATATATATAGAATTTGGCTTCTAAGTTTGTACTCTTTTAGCATCTCAAAGCCGTATCAACAATTTCTTTGTGGAAGTTGTCCTTAGACAAGTGTCACCAATTCGTAAGAGTATAATCTGGGTATTTATGGATTATTGGGCCCATCAGGTTTAAGAACCACAAAATGGAAATATTTGGTCATTCATTTATCATGTGTCAATTATCTTTTTTTTTAAAAGTTAGTTTAAACAATAATGACATTCTGCATGACGTCATCCTTCTCCAGGGAGTCAAGGAAATTGCTGAAACTCTAGATCCAGAAGACAATCAATCAAGAATGCTAACCAGGTATGCGCTCTTTTACGCAAATAAACTCTTATTTTCTGTACAATTTGTTTGTTTCACATTATCTTCCAATCTTTGTAAATCTAAAACAAAGCAATTTAGAAGCAACTGCATTCTCATGGGCAGTTGTGCATAACTGAACGACTTTTTAAACGTTATGCTTGTAAGTTTGTTACATACAAACAATATAATTCTTGCTTGAAATGGAAAAGGTGGAAGTTTGTCTGTGACCCAATTACAATCATCTGTAAACAAGATTGGTGTCATATTTCAGTTTTTTTCTTTGCATTTAAGCAAGTAAATTACAATGAAACTTCAAGTACACAGTAAAAAAAATTCAGTCATTTATGCATACAATGATACAACAAAGCAAACCGGTTAATGCTGTAGTGACGGTAAAATTTTGCAAATCTGTGTTTTTATTCTGATTTTGTTATTGAACAGGAGAAATACGGTCAAGTTCAGCTCTTGAACTAAACGAAGGGGATACAGTGAAGAATTTAAGTTATACAAGTCCTGTTTAACTGTACTTGTCTTCTTTATGCCCAATAAGCGAAAGCACTGAAATATCTTTTTGTTCCTTTGTGGGTAGTATATATACCTTGAAAACTTCGTAAAGCTATGGTTTGTGCTTACATGTTTTGTTTTCTATCTTATGATGAACCTATGTGTCAGTATTTGGTTCATTGTGCTATACGTGCATAGCGGAAACTCATCTTCAGTGATATGTTTGATCAATCACATTAATTTATAGAATATTATCGACATTGTTTGGAAGCTCTGAAAGAACCTTTTTTTCATTGCAGTTAGAATAAACTTGAACTGTTATTGGTGTTTTTGTTTGATTAACTGGGTTCAAATTACCTTTGCTCATATTAATATCTGGGATCTTATATGATCTGGTTGTAATACTGTAAAATGTGCCTGCAAAACATAAGACAATGTTTTGTATTTGTAAGAATTTCTCAAAAATATGTATGGAGTTGTCTCATCCATTCCCGTAATTGGGCTTAACATGCTCTTTAATTATAAGGCCCACTCTCTAAATTTTCCATTTTTTTAGTCATGGATCGAAACTCGTTTAGTTCTGAGAAATTAACAAGACATTTTGAGTGTGCCTGTGCGTGTGATTATAAGATGAAAGTTTAAGGGGTGCTATTCGGGTCGGGTTGGTCGGGTTCGGGTCAAACGGGTCGGGTCCAAGTCGGGTCGAGGGTAAAAATAATATACCCGAACCCGACCCTATTTGAACTCGGGTTAGTCGGGTTCGGGTCAAATCGGGTCGGGTCAACTCGGGTTCGGGTCTGTCCCATTTATATATTAGTATATATGTTATTCATGTGCATATATATATATATATATATTTTTAAAAATACCTTACTCATTTATAGCCTTTATCCAGTTATTAGTTATAAATATTGATATATGATTGTTTTTGTTAATAAGCTGGTTTCAATAAGCTGTTCGCTTATAAGCATAATCTGTTTAATAAAGCAATCCTAAACACCCCTGAGCAATACCAAGTTACCAAATAGTCAAATACCTTATTGTTAGTATTCATTGTCTAGACACTATTGAGTTTGAATGTTTGTTGAAAGAAGTTTCTCAGATCATCAATAGGAAAACCATAAGTATATCAGTCACATGAACGTAAATTAATTCCAAGTTTGTAGGTTTTTGCATATTGATTTTCAAAAGTCTGTATCTAACTTTGACGCAGGGTAGATCATTTTTTCATTTTAAAGAAGTTACATATTTTAACATTCAATGTTGGATCTTTTGAGAACAGATGTACTAGTCAAACGTTGCTTTATGATTTCTCATTTCCTTAACTTTGTATTCTTTTCGTCTTTCAAGGGGGTGCACGAGCTAGGCCAAGTATCAGAAGAACACCAAAATATGAATCATCTCCACTGGAAAAAAAAAAAAAAAAAATCGGGTTAGTCGGGTTGACCCGAACCCGAATAGCAAAGTATTTTGAACCCGAGACCCGACCCTAGTTCATACTCGGGTTAGTCGGGTTGACCCGATTGACCCGAATAAGATTTTGGACCCGAGTAACCCGACCCGAGTATCATTATTCGGGTTCGGGTCCGGGTCGGGTCGGGATTTATGACACCCCTACCTGTGCGTGTGATTATAAGATGAAAGTTTAAGCAGTTGCTGCTGATAATATTTTATGTGATTAAGGAAAAGTTTCATGCATATCAAAGAATCAATTATAGCCGCTTATTTTTTATATTAAATAACATACTCACTCACATGTGATTCAACAATAATTCGAAGATCATAATATTTAAACATGCAGTAAAACGAACATAACTTTTTCTACAAAATTCTAAATATTTCACCGTTTTTTATTCTGAAAACTATACATTCATAGATTTCCAAAAATATAATAAACATTATATTTCAAAGTGTATATTAGTGCAGTTAATTCGTCAAAGTTAGATAAAAGTAAAACACATAAAATCACATTTGATTTTTATCACACATGATCTCAATCAATTGTGATTTTAACCAAATGTGATTATTTCACTTATGATTATAGAAGTTTTAGAAATGAACTGCTATAATCTATAATTCAAATAGAGTGTGGATATATAGTTGAAAAGTCATGTATGTGTGTTTTCCATTACAAAAAATGAAGGAAAAAAATTTGTTGTTTATACAGAATACTTATGCCAATTTTATTATAGTTGTTTTGTGTTCAAACTATAATATTAGTGTTCAAGTACATGTGATATGTCGCGGGAATTTTAATAATAAAAAATACGTAAATAACAAAAAAAGGTAATTCGTCGAAGGTATATGAAAGTGTCCGTCTATTGAAACATAATAAAATGCTTGTTGCGTCGGTATAATTTGTTTTGCTTAACGATTAACGGTTGATGTAATATTTAAATTATACGGAGTAAAAAGATTGATATAATTGCAGTTTTAATTAATATATTAATCACCTCCTGATTTCTCAATTGAAAAATGAGTTGCTGAAATTTGTTTCTTCGTATCGTATGCAGGAAACTTTCTCTCCTCTTATGGTAATGTGTGATCCATAATGCTTAAGGCCGATACAAATAATATTGCATCGAATTGTCTTGCTAACATGATATTCTTAACATTTTCTTGTTGTCGCGGTTTTATGGGCTCGAATAAGTGTCACTTGTCTATCTTGGATTGTTTTCTTAGACGCACTTGTATTACATACAACACCACCACCAACAACACAACAACAACACATAATTTGAAAGGCTTCTAAGCTGAAATATTACATACAACAACAACACATGATTTTGCTGAAGAATGGTATGAGGAAATAAGATGTTGGCAATTATACCCTTACTTAAGGGTATATAAAGGATAGTCAGGGGGCGTTTCTTTTTCCTCTTAGCTAAGGATATGGACCCACTAAACATAATTTAATATTTCTTTTTGCAGTTTGGCCTACTCATTTCCACTAATTCATCTATGTATAGAGGGTGTAAAATATAAGCTCCTTCCCGTTAAGAGGAATTAACAGACATGGGACCCATTATTTCTATTAGTGAAGGAAAAAAAGAAACAAGACCACTTCCGGAAAGACACTAATGACTAGGGCCGAACAAAACAGACCGAAAACCAAACCGAACCAAAAAATCGAGCCGAACCATTCTGACCGAAACCAAACCGACCATATTCGATTAGGTTTTCGGTTCTATATATTAATGATTTTCGGTTTATGTTCGGATCGGTTCGAACCAAAGCTGGAAAAACACATATGAACCATATAAACCGAATGGACCAACACAAAACCGAACCGAGTTACTTCGGTAACTCGGTTCGGTTCTCGGTTCTTATCTTCCACAAAATAGATTTTTGGTTTGATTCGGTTCGGTTTTGACCCGATATGACACTGATTTAAAAATCAGTATTTATTGCATGGTTGTTAAGATCCGATCCTGATCTTAGGATTTTATCATTTTACGATACTGTAAAGCAAAAATGATCCCGATCCTACATAGGATATTTGCAAGCTTAAGATCTTATAGGATCCCGTTCTTGATAATAGGATCTTAAGATATAATCCGATCAAATTTTACTTTTCTCGAACCACAAACTAAAAAACTACAAATCTTAAGATCCCGATCCGATCTTACAATCTCAATCTTGCAAAGACGAAAGCGATCATATTTAAGATCCCGGTTGAAAACCTTAATTTATTTTACATATATATATATTTTTTTGTTTTTTTGGATAACATGAATGCTACATCTTTAATTAGAACGAGGACGAGTATCACATCAGTGGGTTACAAAGGCTAATCCTAAAAACTCCACGTAGAAACGGAACGTTAAATCTACCAAGCCGAATTCATTGAATCTTTATGTAGATATTGATTTTGCTATATAAGTTTAAAAGCTTGCCATACTTTTTGTGTTGTTACATTTAATGCTCACGAACCATTTTTCCGAAATAACTTCAACTTAAAATAAACATATTTATTGTCAACATATCACCAAGTGGATTCCAAATCTTAAGCATTTATTTGCTGCCTAGTTGCTTCTATATTATTTTTAGTTTAATCAATATTTGTTTGTTTATTCGTTTGTTATGTGAAAATTAAGATTTTTGACTTTTCTTTTTTTTTTTTTTTTTTTTGGCGCAAGATTTTTGACTAGTTCAAACACAAAAGATGCTCTCTATGATGAAGTCATGGTCCTCAACACCCTTTGAGAAACATCACTATCCATAATACTTTGTCAACTTATAAAGGGTCAAAATTTATAGCCTTCTTTAAGCTCATCCAATCATTTTGGTATTCAAGAAAGTGTACAACACCAAAAAAGGGTAAATAGATAAATAATAAAAACGAAACATTAAAAGATAATGTATTTAATTTGATGAGGTGGGTTTGGTGGTATTTGTTTGCTTTGTTTTCATAACAATGAATGTTGTGGATATTTTATATTACCTCGAGATTCTTTATTAAGAAACTATGGATTCGCGTGTCCATGTCTATGCAAACAGATAAGAGTTTGTTTCATTTATACTTTTCATTTTTTTAACATTGTTTTTAATAAAGTATTTGAAATTTGTAATATTAAACATGTAACACATCTAAAACAGAGCAACCTATGATCTCATCAAGTGTAACACATCTAAAACATGAACTATAGAGAGCAATATGGCATGATGTTTATGCAAAGATCAATATATATACAACCTGGGTGGCTTTATAAACATGGCTTGAGCTTATTTACGAGTTAATCTATAATAGATGAATTTATGTTAACTAGTAGTTTATAACACTTGTCATGTTTCAAATTAAATTGAATTTTCACTTCTTTATGTCTTTATTTCTCAAGAAAATTCGAACCTCGTTCTTTTCTCTTTTTTTTAATTACTTGACTGCTTACTTTGCAGATTCAACTCAATGTTGTCTTCTTAACTAGTTATAATGCCCGCGCACGCGCGGGTTTTTTTCTAAAATTCTCAATAATGTATTTTTATGTATAAAAAAACAAATACTGTTTTTTTTTTTTTTTTTTTTTTTTTTTAATTGTGATTCTTAATATTTGCTAAAAGGTAAACTTTAAATAACGTATGCTAACTCAACTAATATTAGTTTTCAAGTGACCACCCTAATTCATAAAAATTAAACTACCATTTTAGATTAAACATAACTTGTAGAGGTCCTATCATAGTTACATTATACCATAAACAATAAAAAGAGTTATGATGATGTAAAAAATCAGTAATTCAATAAACATAACCCATCCATTTTGTATCCAAAAGGATCGCAAGGGAGCATGGTGTTCTTATTACTAAAATTTCTTGCCTTGAAATTCAAAGCATTTTCATGCTTTCTTTGGAACTTCTAACCTCTAGTTCCCGTGCTCTCAATGATACCTTATGAAGAGGTATCTTAGGCGTAAAAAGATGAGGTTCACATCGATGATTCTGCATTATAGAACAACAAAAGTTAGTGAATGTACTAACGACAGAACTTCCGATATTCGAGTCGCTTCTAAGTTACCCGAAGGGTCGTTTCTCCTAAAGTGACTGTTGTACTTTCTCTGTCAAAACAATATAAAGCCCCGTATTTTTAACCACTCTAAATTCATCAAGTATAAAAGCTAACAATATATTCACTTCTTTAATTAATGGTCCGTTCTTATATTTAGGAGTTCCCCTTAAAGTTGTTTTTGTCCAAACAACTTTGTTTCTAAAGACCCCTTAAAATTAATTTGTGAAAACGACCCCTAAAAGTCTAAAATTGAATCTGTCAAAACAGAGCCTAAATTTTTTTGTCCAAATAGCCCCTAAAACATAACGTGTCCAAACAGCCCCTAAAACATAACGTATCCAAACAGCCCCTCAAACATACTCCTTTTTGTTTGAGATTCTGCCTAGAGATTTGTTGCTTACTGCCCATTCCCATTGACATGCGCAGGTCTGGATTTTCCATCTTTTGCCACTCAACACCAAGAATTGGGAAGCATGAAATAATGTTAAGCAAAAGGTTGTAAGGTATGAAAAGGTGTATAGAGTTTAATCAATAAATATAAGCAGGCACCCGCTATTTCAATTAACATGAACATAGGTAAGAAATATGTAGGTAAAATTAATAAACAACCACATGTATATTCTCCATTCTTCTCGTATTCACGAATAAAATGATTGATAACTGGGGCTGGTATCATGCTATGACATATTCTCTGCATCTTCATGTTTAAGAGACTGAAATGCAATTCCAACACACTATACCTTATCATGAAAGGTCGAGCTGTAACACCCCCAAATTTTAAACATAGCAGCGGAAGATTAATCTGGGTGTTACGGTGAGGATCGAAAACAAAATCATAAGAAAACAGCCTAAGATGGCATTTTTAATTTACATAGGTCCATAATACTAATTCAGTTATAAAACATTACATCAGAGTGCTAATGGTTTCTTCAAGGAAACATTTTTAACTGAATTACAACTTATTTTACACCATTTATTGAAGATAGGGTATGCCTGCTCCATGCCTTGCCGTGCTCCTCTAGTTCCCTGAGATACATGCTTAAAAGTCAACATAATGTTGAGTGAAGTCATGGAGTTTATAATTTAAATATCAGTTTGATTCACAAGTAAGATTGTATTTGGAGATACAATCAGTTTAAAAATTGATATCGCAGTTCATATATTGCCCTAAGTCTCATGACACGCAAACGTTAACAAAGTACCGCATAAACGGAGGTGATCATCAAATTAATGATGAAGAATTTTGCCCTCGTGTAATAGGTGATTTGCCAATTCTTATTTTTCTCAAATATAATGCATCGCGACTAATACGACTAGCAAAAAGCATTCCGTCCTAGTATTAGTGGGATAGGTTGTCAGTCCTCTAATAGATCTATTCATTATATTCGCGTTCACCGCAGTGATTAATGGCTCATGATAAAAGGGTCTTGTGGCAATATGGTAACTTAGGCATATATCAGGTCAGGTAGCATACAGAAAAATACTTGTGATCAGTTTATAGCATGTATCCCCCTCACGGAGTTTAAAAAGTATAAAGAGTTTAAAAAATGAGGCCATGACTCACCTTAAGCGCTACTGATGATGATGAAAATAAATTCAGAGATGATTATAATAGCTTCGATATAGAACCTGGTAAATATATAAATAACTGAGAATCTGACTAATTTCTAGTGGTGTGTGTGTATGAGTGGTGGATGATGATTAACTAATGATATTCAACGATCTAATCGTTGAGAATGAAGATGTTGTATGATTATGGTGCTTGCACATCTCGTAAGATCATATCTTCAACAAGTAAATAAGATATTAATATGAAATATTTCTATTGCTAATACTAATATGCAAATATAATGCAAATATGCATATGAAGTAAAGATATGGTTCAAAAATGAAAAATAGGATAAGAATGATAAGTTATAACAGTTGGTCCTTGATCTTTCCAGGTTTTACATTTTCTACCCTAACCGTGGTTCGCGTTACGTCGTTAGTCCTTATTCAGTCCATAGTCCAGTAATAGTCCAATAATTGTCCAGATGTCCATATAAGGCTTGAAGTTCAATGGTATGTCAAGTTAAGTCCTTTAAAACTGTTTTCACAGCTTCAGTCCCTTAGTTTCCAGGTTTGGCAGTTTTAGTCCTTTTCGGTTAAGTCGCGTTACATTTTTAGTCCTTTTTGCATAAAAATGACGGGAAAAATATTCTGAAAATTTCTATAACTTTATTAAGTTTATTTTAACTTTTCTCAAGTGTTTATTCCAGAAATGAGATTATTTTTACCTTATTGGGCCGATTAACGAATTGGTTTAAGGTCCGTTAACAAATTTAGAGGCGAGGGCGTGAAAACTGTTTTGGGCCTAGATTTGGGCTATTTTTAGGATTCTAAAAATATATTGTACGGGCCTGTTGGATCTAGTTATCGAAAATCCTTGTTGGGCTTGACTTTGGCCCAAACCGAATATCTAAATAAATTTCTGGAAATCGTTTGCTAATTACTTGTGATGGTCAATCAAAATGAAATGTTTTGAGCGTGATATCAAGCTTATGGGGTCGAATTTAGAATATGAAAAATATAGCTTGCCAGCTTGTCGATCGAGTGATATAATAATTTATATATATCATATACAAGATTTCGAAAATATAGTAATGGTTTTTGGGTTGGTCGAATGAAATAAGTTTGTGAAACGTGCCATGTAAATTTGCTAAGTGTTTGCATCAGTCGAGTAGTATTCAAAAGGATTTATTTTAAGTGTCGAGATGGGGTTATGAGAGGGATCTTAGAAAATGAAAAATATTGTTTCCCATGTGTACTGTCGAGTTGAGTGAAAATATATGCGTGTCATTTTCATGAATTTGAAGTAAACTTGTTGCTAGTTGGCTATGTCGAAGGGTCCTTTTTGTTTGAAATACTTAGTTAAAATTTTATTTGGGTTTGCATGGTCCGATCGAATTAATAGGGTTCATTTTTAAGGTCGATACTTGAGTGTGTTTAAAGATTATCTAAATGAAAAGTGTCGTCGGTTACGTGGTATATTAAGTCGTGTCACGATAGGACATGGTCGTTAACTTATTTAGCGAGGTATGAGGTTATTTTGGAGACCAACTTGGGACTGTTTTTCATCCGCAATATTCAAGTAGCATGTTTTATTTCTAGCGTAGTATATATAGATTTGCATGGGACGATTACTTACATATTCGAGTATAATGATGGCAAGTTACCATGTTCGATCTAGTGTTTACCAACATAATGCATGTCGTGCTCATATGATAAGTGTGAGAAAGATTAGTGACTGTATGGTATATTTGAAATAAAATGGATATAGTCCGAATGTAACATGAGTTATGCATGCAAGTGAGTATGAGATATATATTTAAAAAGGAATGAGAAGACTTACAACACCTTTGAGAAAGGTGGTAGAGACTTAAGGCTTGTAGGATGGAACACGAAATGAAACAACCCACTTGCTTTGGACTCTCTTACTCCTAAACTGGTTAAGCTCTCGGTCGAACAAGGGTTGGTTTCAATGAAGGTATTTTGATAGTGAAATGAGTGTGAAGGAGGTTGTAGGTTTCGAATGAAACACAAAGAAGGGACAGTGAGTTATAATGGTTCTTATATGACTTGACTGGATTGGGTTTGCTTCCAAAATACACGACAGAAAGGGTTCTTTGGAAATGAGCTGATGTTGAAAGATAGTGATAGAAGTATAAGGAAGAGTTTGGGTCGAATAGAAAGCTTTTATAAGCAAAATATCCTCAATTTGCCTTGACTTCTTAACCAATGATTGGGACTACTGTATATTGAGGACACTTGTGTGATGATATGTTAGTTTAAGTGTGAAAGTAGTTGTGATTTTGGCTGCTAGTCTTTGTATGCTTCTTGCTTCATTCGGTTCTCATATTATCACAAATTTTATTTTACTAAGTTACACTTCGTGTTTCTTGTTTACTTTGCATATGGAGGATGATATTTACTTGGTAATATTGTTAGTAGTTTGTGGGAAATCGTTGAAGTATGACAATGTTTTGTGTCGAGGTCTTTGGTGATAGGTTTGGTTCGAAATGGGGACAGTCAACACAAGTTTTATTATTGTGCTAATAATTGTTATTTCTAGTTGAGTTTTTGGTATCATAGTATTTAGTTAAGTGGTACTTTTGAATGTGTAATAATAAACAAAAGTCGTGCTCGATATTAATAATAACATCGGATTTTTAGAAATGAGTAGCGAGCGGATGTTCAAAGCAAAGGAAGGAAGAAAAAAAATGAAGGTGGCTAATGAAATAGTCTTGATGTCGTGGTGATGATGGACTGTGCAAAAGTCAGTTGGGTTTGATGGTTAAAACGTATAATTGTTATATTCGACCTTTAAGATTTGCATGAGTTCTTGAATAAGTGTTGCATCGATCGGGTGAAAAGAAGAGAAAACAAAGAAACACAACAATTCAAATAAGTGGTTGAGTAGGCTGTGATGTTTACTTGGGTTGGCTAGCTCGATGGGCTTTTGATCTTAGGGCTGAGGGTTGTTGTTGGGTCGAGCAAATAAGGGTCCGATTGGTTTGTAGTGGTAGTTTAGGATTAAGTTTATTGTTAGTGTTTGTGTTTTAGTTAAATAGAATTATGTGATATTAACTTTGATTAAGTGTAGTGAATGAACTAGACGAATATGATTACTTGCCGTTGTGTAAACGTGTTGTTGCGTCGGAGATATAATTTCTAGTATCGGTGTGTTTAATATATATATATATATATATATATATATATATTTATATATATATATATATATATATATATATATATATATATATATATATATATATATATATATATATATATATATATAATGCATTGCTACTAATAACAATAATGAAAAGTTTAAATTTCTAGCAAAAATAGGCGTTAGGAACAGTAATACGAGATTATTATTAATCGCTAATATTGATTACAAGGGTTTTTCACAGGATCTTACAGTACTCCTCCCTCATTCGAATTCCGTCCCGGAATTCAAATCTAAAATGGCTACTAAGAGTGGTTTACGGGAATAGATGTGGATATTTTTCACGAATTTGGTCCTCGCGTTCCCATGTGTACGTTGGTCCTCTCTTAGAGTCCCATTTTACTTTCACAATAGGAATACGGCTTTGCTTGAGTTGCTTAACTTCTCTATTCATTATCTCTACGGGTTCCTCGGTGAACACAAGTTTGTCGTCTAGTTTAATCTCTTTTAGCGGAATGACGAGAGTCTCGTCCGATAGACATTTCTTAAGTTGAGATACGTGGAATGTAGGGTGTATCCTACTGAGTTCTTCTGGAAGTTCTAACTTATAGGCAACTGGACCAATCCTCTCGAGGATTTTAAATGGTCCAATGTACCTTGGGTTGAGTTTTCCACGCTTTCCGAAGCGTATCATTCCTTTCCAGGGCGAAACTTTTAGCATAACTCTATCTCCGACTTCAAACTCCATGGGTTTCCTCCTCACGTCTGCGTAACTCTTTTGTCTGTCACGGCGGCTTGGAGACGATGTTTGATTTTGAATATTTTCTCTGTTGTGTCGTGGATTAGTTCTGGTCCGGTAAGCTGCATGTCACCAACTTCTGTCCAACAGATAGGTGATCTGCACTTTCTCCCATAAAGTGCTTCGAAAGGTGCAGCCTTCAGGCTAGCTTGGTAACTGTTGTTGTACGAGAATTCAACCAATGGTAAGTGTTTATCCCAACCTTTTCCGAAGTCAATCACACATGCTCTAAGCATATCTTCTAAGGTTTGGATCGTTCTTTCACTTTGTCCATCAGTTTGGGGATGATAAGCGGTGCTCATGTCCAATTGAGTACCGAGGGCTTTCTGTAAGGATTGCCAAAATCTTGAAGTGAATCGACTGTCTCTGTCTGAGATGATAGAGACTGGTACTCCATGTCGGATTATGATCTCTTTGAAGTACAACTGAGTGAGTGTGTCTAACTCGTCAGTTTCTTTGATAGGCAGAAAATGAGCTGACTTGGTTAAACGGTCGACGATAACCCAAATGGTGTCATATCCGGTCGACGTTCTTGGTAACTTGGTAATAAAATCCATAGTGATTCGTTCCCATTTCCAAACTGGTATCTCCGGTTGTACAAGTGGTCCAGAAGGTTTCTGACTTTCAGCTTTGACTCTTGAACAAGTCAAACATTTTCCAACATATGTTGCAATGTCGGCTCTCATGTTTGGCCACCAGTAGAGTTGTTTGAGGTCTTGGTACATTTTGGTGGATCCAGGATGAATGGAATATTTAGACTTGTGAGATTCATGCATGATAAAATCTCGAATACCTCCATAGAAAGGAATCCAGCATCTTTTCTTGACGCATAACATTCCATCGGATCTTCGTATGAGTCCGTTCTCATTTTCTAGCATGCCCTTAATTTTCTCGTGAGCTCGATTTTCTTCCTGAAGAGCTTCCGATTGGGCTATGAGTATTTGAGATGGGAGTGGCGAATGAATTGTCATTTCTAATGATCGAACTCTAAGAGGTTTGGTTCTTTCTTTTCTGCTTAACGCGTCGGCCACGACATTCGCTTTACCGGGGTGGTAGCAAATTTCACAGTCGTAGTCGTTGAGTAGTTCTATCCATCGGCGCTGTCTCATATTCAACTCCTTCTGATCCAGTATGTGTTGAAGACTTTTGTGATCGGTGTATACCGTACACTTTGTACCATATAGGTAATGTCTCCATATTTTAAGAGCGAATACTACCGCTCCTAGTTCTAGATCATGAGTGGTATAATTTTCCTCATTTTTCTTGAGTTGTCGAGACGCATAAGCTATGACTTTGTCTCTCTGCATTAGTACTGCACCTAAACCATGATGCGATGCGTCACAATATAATACAAAGTCTTCGCTTCCGTCTGGTAGCGCTAGAATTGGTGCTTCACAGAGTTTTTGTTTTAAGAGTTGAAATGCTGATTCTTGTTTCTCTTCCCAGATATACTTCTTGTTTTTCTGGGTGAGTTCTGTCAAAGGTTTTGCGATTTTGGAAAAACCTTATATAAACCTTCGATAGTAACCAGCGAGTCCTAAAAATTGTCGAATTTCAGTTGGAGTGGTGGGCGAAGCCCAACCTTTAACTGCTTCGATCTTGGCGGGGTCAACGTGAATACCTTGACTGTTGATGATATGACCTAAGAATTGAACGGTGGAGATCCAAAAGTCACATTTGGAAAATTTCGCATACAGTTTTTCTTGTTTGAGTACACCCAAAATGGTTCTCAAATGTTCCGCATGCTCTTTTTCGTTACGTGAGTAGATCAAAATGTCGTCGATGAATACGATTACGAACTTGTCCAGATATGGCTTACATACGCGGTTCATTAGATCCATGAATACTGCCGGTGCGTTGGTAAGACCAAATGGCATTACGCGGAATTCGTAATGTCCGTATCATGTTCGAAAGGCTGTTTTGGGAACGTCTTCCTCTCTGACTCTCAATTGGTGGTATCCTGATCTTAGATCGATTTTTGAGTAGACACTCGATCCTTGCAGTTGGTCAAATAGATCGTCTATTCTTGGTAATGGGTATCGATTTTTCACTGTGAGTTTGTTCAACTCTCTATAATCGATGCACATTCTGAATGTTCCATCTTTCTTTTTGACAAACAGGACTGGTGCTCCCCAAGGTGATGAGCTGGGTTGGATGAATCCTTTATCTGACAGTTCTTTCAACTGCTCAGATAGTTCTTTCATTTCAGAAGGGGCTAATCGATATGGTGCTTTTGCAACGGGTGCTGCTCCAGGCACTACATCAATTCGAAATTCTACTTGCCGGATGGGTGGAATACCGGGCAAGTCGTCGGGGAAGACTTCTGCAAACTCATTTACAACTGGCACTTCTTCCAGTCGTTTTTCTTTCTCTTTCGATTTATCTTCCGTTACTTGGACTAAAAAGACGTGACATCCTTTGTTTATGTATTTCATCATTTTGACGTATGAGATAATATTGAGTTGGGTTTTGTAGTGATCACAACGAACGGTTATCGTTTCATTGTCTATGGGAATTTGGACAACTTTTTTGTCGCAAATGATTCGGGCACGATGTTTGGATAACCAATCCATACCCACAATCGCGTCAAAGCTTCCAAGTTGGATGGGCATGAGATCGATTGGAAATGATTTGTTTTGGAGGGTTAGGGTGCAGTTTTGAAGTACAGTGTTGGTGTTTAACAATTTTCCGTCGGCTATTTCAATTTCGTATGCGATATCTAATTCTACGGGTGCAATATTAAGCAATAAAGCAAATGAAGTAGATACAAAACTCCTATCAGCTCCAGAATCAAATAATATCTTAGCACTATGTTGATTCAGTAAGAAAGTACCCGTGGTGACGTTGGAATTCTGTGGCATGTTTCCATCTCCGAGTACATAAGCTCTTCCTCGGGCAACCTGATTGTCATTCTTGGGACAATGACTTTTATAATGGCCTGTTTCACCACAACCGTGACACTTTACTGCTACAGGGTGCGCATTTGCTCCAGTGGCTCTACAGTCTCGGGTCACATGACCTATCCTCAGACAGTTACCGCAGATGGCGGTACATGGTCCCGTATGATGCATCTTGCACCGATTGCACCGGGGTTTTGTCCCAATATACCTTTTTCCTTCAGCAGGTGCAGCCACATAAGCTCTTGCGGCTTCTTGACGACGGTTCTGTTGACGATGACGGTCATTTCGGCTTTGTTGATAATCTCTGTTGTGGTTGTTTCGGTCATTGTTGCGGTAATTCCTGTTGTGATTGTAATAACTGTTGCTGTTCTGGTTGTTGCTGCCAAAGTTATCATAGTTCCTCTTTTGCCCAATGACTGTGGATTTAGCACCTCGTTTAAGCTCTCGATTCATCATTCGCTGAGCAAACACGAATGCGGCTTCGAGGGTCTTTGGGTTGGATGCGGTAACATCTCCTTCAATGCTTGAAGGTAGCCCTTCCACATATTTTTCCAACAGCTTTTCCAAGTCAGATACCATGTGTGGACACAGAAGAGATAATTCTAGAAACCTTCGGTTGTATGCACTGACGTCACAGTTTTTCACCATTAACTCGTGAAATTCATCTTCAAGCTTTCTGATCTCCGTCCGTGGACAGTACTTCTCCAGCATTTTATTCTTCAGTTCGGTCCAAGAGATTTGGAATGCTGCTTCAGCACCCATTATTTTGACAGTAGCATTCCACCAAGATAGTGCATCTCCCCTTAGGGTTCCGGTGGCAAAAGTGACCTTATTGTTTTCTGCACAGTTGCTTCTCATGAATACCGTTTCCATGCACTCAAACCACTGGGCTAATTCAGTCACTCCTTCTACACCTCTGAAGGTGGTGGGTTGAAAACTCACGAATTCTTTGTAAGTGCATTTACGTGGAGTAGATGCCTCACTTTCATTTGTTGCTCCCATAGTATTGCTTGAGCGGTTTGCTGCATCGGCCTCGCGTGCTGCGGCGATGCCATCATCAATCATTCTTCGAACCTCATCAAGCGTTAATGCTACGGTCTGGTTGGTAGTTTCGTGTGTGCTATGTTCCATTTTTCTATTAATGGCACAAGAATATAGATTTAGAATTTGGATAGGATAGCTGAGTATATGCACAATGTAATCATGGTGTGAAATGATAATTAAATTGGATATTTTCCCATAATTATGATGTCTCTGTAATTTATCAATTACAGATGTGGGATTGTTAAGGAAAAATCAATTTAATTATACAAACTGAATTTCATGTCACCATATTTTATGTGTTCAGGTTTTACAATATTTACACAATTTGAGAATCATAATACAGGTAACATCACGACATGTCTGGATACAATTACAATACATACGAACAACCATAATACATAAGTTAACAGATATATAGTACATTACTACCAGCATTACAACATTAATAACTTGATCAGTTGAGTTATACAACAAAACGATACAAGAGTCTTTATTAATTGCCACATGCGGCAGACTACAATGTCTCAAACTATACAATCATGCTAACTATGTCTACTGCTCAGGTCTATCCGTACGCCTCGTGAGCTCTGAGATCTGGTCTCTGAGTCTCTGTATCTCGGTCTGATGCTCCATCTGTATGTCTCCCATGAGTCTCTCCAATGTGTCAGCTCTACGCTGTGCCAAGTGAGCCTCCCAAGCTAAGTCCTGGCCCTCTCTACGTATGGATATCGCGTGGGAACGGGTATCTGCCAAGTCTGTCTGCATCTGTCTCAAGCACTGCTGTATCACTGCTCTGTTGGAAGCCAACCTATGCAGAGTATCGCTGATAGTCCCTGGGGAATCCAATGGCACATGGTCGATCATCCTAAGAAGTGACTCAATCTGCTCTCCGTGACTCTCGAGTCGTGTCACTACTGTGGATGGTATAAGGGTGTGGGTGACTACTGGTCTAAATCCTTCCCAAGCATCATGGGTCTGAGCCGGGGGAGTGAAACCAGGAGGGTAAGGTAGTGAGGGTGAAGATGGGTGTATCTGGTCTGAGATGCGACGTCTACTCGATGAAGGAATATCCTCTGCAGGAATCGGATCCCGCTGTCGAGGTGGTAGTGGATATGTCTGGGTATGTACGTCAAGCACATGGTCAGGTAGTGATGGTGGTGTAACATGATGGGGTTCGGGTAAATCATCAGCAGAAGGCCATTGCTGACTCTCATAGTACAAGTCATCAGGGGGTGGTATATAGAAAGGAGAGTAGGTATCATAGACAAAATGTGGTGGTAACGTAGGTGCTGTCAAAGCTGGCACATGAGGGTCATATAATAATGGTATGGCGGCGGCTCTACCCTCTACAAAGGGCTCAATCGCGTCAGGCACAATCTCTGGTACTACAGCATCGGGAAGTACAGGGGACGTGACTGATGCTAGTGATCCCTCGAAGTCCGGCTCCGATGATACACTAAAGTGGGTGATAAACGACATAGTACTGTAATAATCCATATATAGTAAAATAAGTACTTACTAACATCAAGTGGTGTATTATAAGCATAAGATGATCTAGTTGTGCACAGTAACTATCAAGTATGCAGAGGCTTATATATGATAATCCTAATATATAACATACCGAGCGCGGCAGCAAGCAGGCATGGAGAGTTTAAGGTAACATGGCGTATAATTAATTTGTTTGAAAAATGTAGTTATAGTCCAACGTTTAAAACATTTGGTTCACTATAACCGAAGCTCTGATGCCAAACTGTAACACCCCCAAATTTTAAACATAGCAGCGGAAGATTAATCTGGGTGTTACGGTGAGGATCGAAAACAAAATCATAAGAAAACAGCCTAAGATGGCATTTTTAATTTACATAGGTCCATAATACTAATTCAGTTATAAAACATTACATCAGAGTGCTAATGGTTTCTTCAAGGAAACATTTTTAACTGAATTACAACTTATTTTACACCATTTATTGAAGATAGGGTATGCCTGCTCCATGCCTTGCCGTGCTCCTCTAGTTCCCTGAGATACATGCTTAAAAGTCAACATAATGTTGAGTGAAGTCATGGAGTTTATAATTTAAATATCAGTTTGATTCACAAGTAAGATTGTATTTGGAGATACAATCAGTTTAAAAATTGATATCGCAGTTCATATATTGCCCTAAGTCTCATGACACGCAAACGTTAACAAAGTACCGCATAAACGGAGGTGATCATCAAATTAATGATGAAGAATTTTGCCCTCGTGTAATAGGTGATTTGCCAATTCTTATTTTTCTCAAATATAATGCATCGCGACTAATACGACTAGCAAAAAGCATTCCGTCCTAGTATTAGTGGGATAGGTTGTCAGTCCTCTAATAGATCTATTCATTATATTCGCGTTCACCGCAGTGATTAATGGCTCATGATAAAAGGGTCTTGTGGCAATATGGTAACTTAGGCATATATCAGGTCAGGTAGCATACAGAAAAATACTTGTGATCAGTTTATAGCATGTATCCCCCTCACGGAGTTTAAAAAGTATAAAGAGTTTAAAAAATGAGGCCATGACTCACCTTAAGCGCTACTGATGATGATGAAAATAAATTCAGAGATGATTATAATAGCTTCGATATAGAACCTGGTAAATATATAAATAACTGAGAATCTGACTAATTTCTAGTGGTGTGTGTGTATGAGTGGTGGATGATGATTAACTAATGATATTCAACGATCTAATCGTTGAGAATGAAGATGTTGTATGATTATGGTGCTTGCACATCTCGTAAGATCATATCTTCAACAAGTAAATAAGATATTAATATGAAATATTTCTATTGCTAATACTAATATGCAAATATAATGCAAATATGCATATGAAGTAAAGATATGGTTCAAAAATGAAAAATAGGATAAGAATGATAAGTTATAACAGTTGGTCCTTGATCTTTCCAGGTTTTACATTTTCTACCCTAACCGTGGTTCGCGTTACGTCGTTAGTCCTTATTCAGTCCATAGTCCAGTAATAGTCCAATAATTGTCCAGATGTCCATATAAGGCTTGAAGTTCAATGGTATGTCAAGTTAAGTCCTTTAAAACTGTTTTCACAGCTTCAGTCCCTTAGTTTCCAGGTTTGGCAGTTTTAGTCCTTTTCGGTTAAGTCGCGTTACATTTTTAGTCCTTTTTGCATAAAAATGACGGGAAAAATATTCTGAAAATTTCTATAACTTTATTAAGTTTATTTTAACTTTTCTCAAGTGTTTATTCCAGAAATGAGATTATTTTTACCTTATTGGGCCGATTAACGAATTGGTTTAAGGTCCGTTAACAAATTTAGAGGCGAGGGCGTGAAAACTGTTTTGGGCCTAGATTTGGGCTATTTTTAGGATTCTAAAAATATATTGTACGGGCCTGTTGGATCTAGTTATCGAAAATCCTTGTTGGGCTTGACTTTGGCCCAAACCGAATATCTAAATAAATTTCTGGAAATCGTTTGCTAATTACTTGTGATGGTCGATCAAAATGAAATGTTTTGAGCGTGATATCAAGCTTATGGGGTCGAATTTAGAATATGAAAAATATAGCTTGCCAGCTTGTCGATCGAGTGATATAATAATTTATATATATCATATACAAGATTTCGAAAATATAGTAATGGTTTTTGGGTTGGTCGAATGAAATAAGTTTGTGAAACGTGCCATGTAAATTTGCTAAGTGTTTGCATCAGTCGAGTAGTATTCAAAAGGATTTATTTTAAGTGTCGAGATGGGGTTATGAGAGGGATCTTAGAAAATGAAAAATATTGTTTCCCATGTGTACTGTCGAGTTGAGTGAAAATATATGCGTGTCATTTTCATGAATTTGAAGTAAACTTGTTGCTAGTTGGCTATGTCGAAGGGTCCTTTTTGTTTGAAATACTTAGTTAAAATTTTATTTGGGTTTGCATGGTCCGATCGAATTAATAGGGTTCATTTTTAAGGTCGATACTTGAGTGTGTTTAAAGATTATCTAAATGAAAAGTGTCGTCGGTTACGTGGTATATTAAGTCGTGTCACGATAGGACATGGTCGTTAACTTATTTAGCGAGGTATGAGGTTATTTTGGAGACCAACTTGGGACTGTTTTTCATCCGCAATATTCAAGTAGCATGTTTTATTTCTAGCGTAGTATATATAGATTTGCATGGGACGATTACTTACATATTCGAGTATAATGATGGCAAGTTACCATGTTCGATCTAGTGTTTACCAACATAATGCATGTCGTGCTCATATGATAAGTGTGAGAAAGATTAGTGACTGTATGGTATATTTGAAATAAAATGGATATAGTCCGAATGTAACATGAGTTATGCATGCAAGTGAGTATGAGATATATATTTAAAAAGGAATGAGAAGACTTACAACACCTTTGAGAAAGGTGGTAGAGACTTAAGGCTTGTAGGATGGAACACGAAATGAAACAACCCACTTGCTTTGGACTCTCTTACTCCTAAACTGGTTAAGCTCTCGGTCGAACAAGGGTTGGTTTCAATGAAGGTATTTTGATAGTGAAATGAGTGTGAAGGAGGTTGTAGGTTTCGAATGAAACACAAAGAAGGGACAGTGAGTTATAATGGTTCTTATATGACTTGACTGGATTGGGTTTGCTTCCAAAATACACGACAGAAAGGGTTCTTTGGGAATGAGCTGATGTTGAAAGATAGTGATAGAAGTATAAGGAAGAGTTTGGGTCGAATAGAAAGCTTTTATAAGCAAAATATCCTCAATTTGCCTTGACTTCTTGACCAATGATTGGGACTACTGTATATTGAGGACACTTGTGTGATGATATGTTAGTTTAAGTGTGAAAGTAGTTGTGATTTTGGCTGCTAGTCTTTGTATGCTTCTTGCTTCATTCGGTTCTCATATTATCACAAATTTTATTTTACTAAGTTACACTTCGTGTTTCTTGTTTACTTTGCATATGGAGGATGATATTTACTTGGTAATATTGTTAGTAGTTTGTGGGAAATCGTTGAAGTATGACAATGTTTTGTGTCGAGGTCTTTGGTGATAGGTTTGGTTCGAAATGGGGACAGTCAACACAAGTTTTATTATTGTGCTAATAATTGTTATTTCTAGTTGAGTTTTTGGTATCATAGTATTTAGTTAAGTGGTACTTTTGAATGTGTAATAATAAACAAAAGTCGTGCTCGATATTAATAATAACATCGGATTTTTAGAAATGAGTAGCGAGCGGATGTTCAAAGCAAAGGAAGGAAGAAAAAAAATGAAGGTGGCTAATGAAATAGTCTTGATGTCGTGGTGATGATGGACTGTGCAAAAGTCAGTTGGGTTTGATGGTTAAAACGTATAATTGTTATATTCGACCTTTAAGATTTGCATGAGTTCTTGAATAAGTGTTGCATCGATCGGGTGAAAAGAAGAGAAAACAAAGAAACACAACAATTCAAATAAGTGGTTGAGTAGGCTGTGATGTTTACTTGGGTTGGCTAGCTCGATGGGCTTTTGATCTTAGGGCTGAGGGTTGTTGTTGGGTCGAGCAAATAAGGGTCCGATTGGTTTGTAGTGGTAGTTTAGGATTAAGTTTATTGTTAGTGTTTGTGTTTTAGTTAAATAGAATTATGTGATATTAACTTTGATTAAGTGTAGTGAATGAACTAGACGAATATGATTACTTGTCGTTGTGTAAACGTGTTGTTGCGTCGGAGATATAATTTCTAGTATCGGTGTGTTTAATATATATATATATATAATGCATTGCTACTAATAACAATAATGAAAAGTTTAAATTTCTAGCAAAAATAGGCGTTAGGAACAGTAATACGAGATTATTATTAATCGCTAATATTGATTACAAGGGTTTTTCACAGGATCTTACACGAGCCCCCTGAATTCCCAAAGTTTATTGCATCATCAATCAGCAAAGGAATCACAGAAAAAATTTTGAAGAAAAATAAAACATATGAGTCAACTAAATGGTTCATTTTTTTTTGAAACGGAATAAAGATGGTTGATTTATTTATACCTGCAAACCAAGAAGCTCAGTTGATCCATGAACATAAAATAATATATCTCTATGTGAGACACAGCCCCGCTGGTCACAAAAATTGTATCTCCTCCAATAGGATAGCTAACAACAGTGCATCTTGTAATGCGGGAAAGTCTCCAAACTCCAATGGTGGAATTCCTTCCCAGAATTCATCATCACTCACACTCAATATTGCTGCAACACCCATGTAAAAAAGTGTCCAGTCTATATCAAACTTCATAATGATAATAATAATAAGAAACAATAAAGCTACACTTAATTTTGTGTCAGGGTTTTTACAAAGAATTCATTTTTTTCTTAGTATGGATACATGGCCAATTTCAAATTTTCAAATATACTAAATTTAGGAAACATTATTCTTAAGGAATCTTATATCCTTAATTAGGCACAGACCCTCAATTCCGACGATTTGTGTTTACATTACAAATATAATATAGAAAACGTGCTACTAACCAATATCGCATTATGTACCAATATGATAGCAAGAACAGTAGCCAAACAAAATCTTAATAGGAATATCTTTAACATAAATTTAAATCTTTATATCACATTAACAAATACCATATTCAAAAGCAATAAAACCTAAACTATGAATGGATATAGAACACAAAAATAGGTAATTAAAAAAACCTTTTTCTACACTTATACCAACGATTAAAGGTTTAGACAAACAGACCCTCAATTCCAACGATTTGTGTTAACATTACAAATATAATATAGTATGGAAGTTTGATATTCCAATTTGGTGATGTGGATTTTTCGGTTTTTCTCTCATACGATTGGGTGGTTGGAGAAGAATGGTAATAGGGTTTGGGAGGGGCTATCATTGAAGAAGGATATGCGTTTTGTTTTTTTTTTATTTTGTTTTTTTTTTTTTTTTTTTTTTTTTTTGTTTTTGTTTTTTGTTTTTTTTACCTTTTCTTAACTTTACATTCATCCACTGAAGTTTTAGAATTAACATTTACGACCCCATAACTTATTTAATTTACCCCCGCCTTTTGTAAGTTTTATGTTTCTCATTTTTGACACATATACTTTTAAACGTTTTTTTACCTAATTAGGCGGTTTGAGAATTTTAATATTTTCTTTTTTCTAAATAAAGAAATATTTAGGGGTTATTATTAATTACCTTTAGAAAAAAATAATGATAATAATTAAAACATTACTTAATAAGGAATAATTTGATTTTTTTGAAATGAAAAAGTCTCCACTTGGGGTTTTGTTTTATTATATAAAAGATTTCAACGAAAGATAGGAACTGAGTCATTGAGTTTCATACTACGGAGTAGCAGACAAGCTAGAAGATGAGCATTATCTTGTTTGGTTGAAGAAAAATATTTATGTAGATAGTGGTCATGTTATCACTGCGTTACGGAATAAAATTGCTCCAAAAAAGATAAATGTGTTCGTGTGGAGAGCTTTACGTAGTAGATTACCGGTGCGGGTAGAACTAGACAAGAAAGGTATTGATATTCTCTGTATTTATATCCAACGAGTGGGGGTACCCGTGCGTTGCTGCGGGAATGTTATATTTAATCTAAATTCGAAATGAAATGATTGTCCAAAAATTATTTTTGTTATTAAGGACTAAATATGCAAAAGATCGATAACAGCAAGTACTATTTTCGTAAAGTATTTCTGAAAATAGTATGATTTTTACGGGAAAAGTCCCTAAAGTTATTGGCATTTTGCAAAGTTAGTCCTTGGGGACTAACTTTGTAATTTATACGTAACCTGAGGGACTATTCGTGCCATTTTTGCTATAGTTGCCCATGAATAGTAAACACTATTCTGTACTGTTACGCACTGTAGCAATGATATTTTCCTTTTTAGTCCCTGAAAGTGTCGGTATGTTGCAAAGTTAGTCCTTAGGGACTAACTTTGAAATTAAAAGTTAACCTTAGGGGCTGTTTCTACTCAATATTTGCACAGAAACAATCCCTGAAGTTATTGGTCCGTTGCAAATTTAAGTAACGACTGTTAAGTAACGGCCGTTAAGGACTAACTCTGCAATGGATCAATAACCTCAGGGTCTAAAATGAAAATTGCGCAACTACTATAGCTACAGTGTTTTGGCTCCACTGTTACATACTTTTTAGTGTATATATATATATATATAGTGAGACTTTCTTGCGAGAACCATTTTATCTGCGAGAACTGAGAGAACCACCAAAAACATACATGCACGCCTTCAATAATTGTATTTTTGCACATATGTTCTAAAAACAACATATATGTTTTTAAAAAAAACATAGTTGTTCTAAAGAATTTGATAAGAAATTGGAAATACAACATTTTTCTTTGAAGGTGTGCATGTATGTTCTTATAAGGCGTGCAACGACAATATTGCGGCCTTGTGTAAGGTTTTTGTGAAAAAAGAGGATGAGTTCATGATGATATTGAAGAACATAGGTGGATACTTACGATTATTGATGATTTGCATGTATTTTTATTTTATTTTAAAAGGCGTGCATGTATGTTTTTTGTGGTTCTCTCAGTTCTCGCAGATAAAATGGTTCTCGTAAGAAAGTCCCCCTATATATATAGTATATATATATATATAATGTGTGACGAGGCTTTGGATCCCACTGATCATGCGTTAGTATTTTGCAATACATCTATTAGCATTTGGTCCAAAATTTTTGAGAGGTGTAATAGCGGGAATGTGAATGCTTTTACTACTAGGGACATGTTTTAATATAATGGCGGCAATTTAATCCTATTAAGAAGTAAGGTTTTGTGGCAAGCGATTGTTAGGATTACTGGGTATAAATTTGGAGGAACCGAAATTGTTGTGTGTTGGGTAAAAAGGTTGAATCAATGAAAAATGGTGTCCAATAAATTCAGGTGAGAAGTTTTAAGTGGATTAATAGGAGATGAATTTGATTTGGGAACATTGGTTGATAGGGACGAGCTCGGTACTAATCCAGTAACGAACCGGTACCGGATTTATGGTACCGTATATTTCTCGAGCATAAAATTATGTATTGATATCGTACCGAACGAGATTTTAGTGCCGGTACCGAGAAAACGGTACATATTCGGTTTTTACCGGTTTTTAAAACTAAGTCATACAAATCAAAACCAACCAAAGACAAATATATATATTGTTATTTATGTTTCGCCTTAGACAACAAGATTAACTGACAGTAAGCATAAACTATTAAATAAATAATGCGGGTGAATAATGTCGAGTACATATTCACGTTCGTTTTTAACAAATATACACATTATTAACAATAAACATAACTTATTAACAATAAATCATTAATATTATTGAAATATAATTGATGGTGATCGGGTTAGTTTATGAATATAAAATTATTGAAATATAATTGATGATGATCGGGTTAGTTTATGAATATAAAATTATTAATTTTATTGATTGATTGTAGTCAAACATTATTGAATTCGATATGTTGTGTTTCGTTATCAACAAAATGTTTCTCGTCGTAAATTGTTCCACATAGCAATGTGCTTTTTACCGAATCACTAAATTTGCCAATAATACTCTAATTAAAGCTTATTTCTAGAAACCATTATAACCGACTAACCGAGTATAAGAAAATGCAACATTGTGACACTTCAGTGATGAAATAAAATAAAAATAGTTTGTTGCATTGATGATTCCTCACGTGGTGTCATGTTTACGTGTTAGTTTACTTCATTAGAGATTAATTTATGAAATTAGAGTAAACAATTTTAAACTTTACATAAACTATTTGGTGGCCTAAACACAAAGACAAACAGAAAAGAATTCACCTAACGATTATTCAATTCTTTTATTTCTATAAGTATTACCTACCATAGGTATTATATATCTACCATAAGTTAAAAATGAGAAGGACCAACGTTATCAATAAAGGAAATGCGTAGTGAGGTTTGAGACAAGAATCCCTCTATATCTGCACAATATGTTGTCATTTCATGCAACAAATTAAAGAAAAGTGGAAAAGGGAAAAAGCCCAATACACCCCACCAATAAGATAAAATCATAAAATAAAGTTGAATCATGGTCACCCAAAAACAACATTTTTTGTTTGTGTAAATAAAAAAATCATAAAAGATGAATAAATAAAGGGTAAACTGCAAAAGATGTCTCTCTGGTTTTCTATTTTTGCAAACATTGTCCTTTAAAGCATTTATTGCAAAAATTTCCTTATGGTTTTTACTTTGTTGCGAATAATCTCTTTTGGCGAATGATTGTTAAAAATCCTCGTTGGTTAAAGTCAAAGGCCATGCGAAATGACTAATTTACCCTCGTTTTCTTCTCACAATTATTTTCTTTTATTTTCTTGAATTATTTTGTAATTCACCACCATCATACAACTACCCTCTATCACCATAAAACCGGCATCACCACCCTTTCCCACCACCACCCTCTACCGCCACACAACCACCACCACCCTCTCCCACCACGCAACCACCAATTAGTATTCGTATCTCTCAATCTACCTCTATTGTAACTGTGTGCCTGGTTACATACATTAGTATTCGATGATATCAAGACCCGCTTTGCTGCCGACAATATGTAGTACTAGGAATTTGTAACCGTGTCCCAAGTACTAGGAATCTACCTCTTTAAATTGGATAGAGTAACTTTCAATCCTGTATCTCTCAATCTACCTTTGTGTAACTGTGTCCCAGTTACATGCTAATCTATTGGCTAAATGTCTTGCGTACCCAGGAAAAAAAAAAAAGGCCTTTGATGAAGCGAAAAGTGTACCGCTTTTAGGGGGTCATTTAAGCCCTAAATCGTATTTATTTGATCAAATATTGCCCTAAATCGTTCCTTTTGTCATTTTAGGTACTTTGGAGAAGAAATCTGGAAAAGGAAGCATTTTGGACGTTTTTGGAGCATAAAAGTGAAGAAAACGACAAAGTCTCCAAAGCTGCTGGAAAAGTACACTTGACGGCGTCAAGTATTGCTCTTGACGGCGTCATGGCTTGGCAAAAGAGGTGGATATGAAAAATACACGTGACGCGCCAGAGAGTTTTGCAATAGAAAGTCTGACGGCGTCACCCTTTAAGGTGATCAAGGCCATCACGGTTTAAGTTAAAGAGAGACGGCGTCAAGCTCTAATCTGACGGCGTCAACCCTTGATAGGCCAGAGCGGATTTTGGAGGATTAAAAAGGGACGGCGTCAGGAAGACCATCCGGAAACCCTAGCCACGGCGAGGTGACGGCGTCAAGATCTACAACGTGACGCCGTCAGCCCTTAAACTCTATATATAGTTTTGCAATTTTTAGTCATTAGTGTGCAACTTTGTGAGGAGAAACCCTAAGACGAATTTCTGCCATTTTTAAGGGTTTTCATACCGTTGGATCTCCCATGTTTAATTGAAGATAAGTAATTATTTAATCAATCAATATGTCTATGTGTTGTTTGATTATATCTTGTTCTTGTCTTTTAATTAACATGCTAGGCTAGATTTATCTTGTGTTTGCTTAGATCTAATGAAACCTAACTATTGATTATTGGTTATTAGTGTGTTATTAATTGTATTGGATGACTGTTTATCGATGTTAGGCTTAAGAAAACTGGCTAACTTCCTATACGGTAACTTGCTTGAACGTCTTAAGAAACATGAACCAATGCGTACTAAGGTTATTATGGTTATATTTAATGCATGAGCGAATTCTAGTGATCCCATGTTAGGAGCTTCTTAGCCGGCTCGACATAGGAGTGAAGTAGGAGCTTGTAGAGTTGGGGAAGTACGTACGCCACCCCACGATTGGTATTAAGGAATACACCCGTCATCCACGCAATTAATACACACTAATCAACCGGTAAAAGATAGTTAGGGAGTAAGGAAATCTAAGTAAACACATTTCTCCCCATATAAGTTTCACAACCTTTTCATTTTCGGTTATTTTATTTTATTTGCATTTGTAGTTATTTGGGTTATTTGACTAGCAACTAATTCCGCCCACTCCTTAAAACCCGAGATTTTACTTGCTTTTATAAAAAATTATAAAAATACAAAAAGAATCTTCCCTCACCCTTAGACCTATTAGAGTAGTTTTTCAATCCTAACGACACTATTCCCCTAGAGAACGATCAATCCCCCGGTACTTGCCACTTCACTATACTACATCGGTCAGGTACACTGCCTAGTGGGGATTGCAAGCTTCTCGAGATCCCTCGAGAGGTAAAACCTGTTGTAAGGTCGCAAAACCACGCATCAAGTTTTTGGCGCCGTTGCCGGGGAATAGTTATTGTTTAGGTTGAATTTTTATTTTATTAGGTCTACTCACTAGATTCCTTTCTAGTGAGATTTTTTTATTTTATTTTTCTAGGATTTCTTGTAGTCTATCTTTTTCTTTGTGCCCTTTGTTTGTAAAACCATTTTCATTTGTCACGATGATGGATGAAATTCCATTTAGATCATTGACAATAGAGGAACAATTATATTTCACCAATAGATTTGTTTCCTATCATTCCTATGAATTTTTGTGTGATCTTTGTGATTTCCAAAAGGAGTTAGGGGTAAGGTTAGATGGGTTTAATGAATTCTATGCATGTGAGATTTCTATTAGACGAGCATTATCTGGATCAATTCCTTTTAGTCAGGCCCTTTGGATGAATTTTGAGGAAAGCTTCCTAACCATGACCCATAAGTGGAACGAATTGGTGGATTCGTATGAGCAAAGAGACCTAGTTTCTAAGAACATGGACTTAGAATCAAACCAAGATTCTGAGATGGTTAGTTGCATGAGTGGGATAGATTTCACCAAAACATACGACACACATGAGGGTAGAGTTGAGCCACCTAGCTGCATGTCATGGTTAGGCACTACCATAATACAAGATGAACACATTGGTGATCTTAATGTGATGAAGGATATAGTAGAGAACCCAAGCCCACCAAGTACCCCACAAGTCCCACCATTGTCTGAGGCATACACACCGCCCTTGACTTACCCGGAAGAAGTAGAAGAGACTTTAGGAATCCCGATGGAGGTAGAAACTTTGAACCAAACACAACTAGAGGATATAGGTTTGAATGCTTATAGTGATCACAACCTTACTCTTAGTTCTAGGGGATTTCCTATTTTTGATGAACCGGAGCCTCAACCAAAACCGTTACCTAATCTTCCATCTTTAGATGTGAATTTAGGAATTAAAAAAGGTCCCAATCCACCCATCAAACCATGTAGTCCGGGTAATGTTAAGATTAAGGTAGTAGACTCTAGGCCATGTGGAGTGGAAGCTAATATAGGAGTGAACCATGACCTTACATACTTACATCACCCATTCATGATTGATCACAAGAAATATTATGGGTTTAAACCGGGTTTATTAGGTCAAGATGGATTCCCAACTAGGAATCTCTCGAAGTTGATAGAAGATGATCCCTTTTTAGGAGAAAACTTTAATTCACCCATTGACCAAAGTGAACTAGGTAAGGTTATGATGAAAGGAGCACACCCCTTTGAGTATATAATTCATCCACCACTCTTTCCTCACCCGGCATACTTCCACCAAGATGGTGTGTATCGCTACTATCACCCGCACTTAATCCTAAGTGTAGGAAAAACCTCTCCTTTATCCGTTAAATAAGGGTAGAGTCAGGCTCGTGACTCGAACAAAAACAAGCGCTTCTTGGGAGGCAACCCAAGCTTTATTTGCTTTGTGTATTTATTTATTTGTTTGTTTGATTTTATTTGCTTCCGTATGTATGTTTAATTTTTAATATTATTGATTCATGTTCAAAACTAAATTGTGAAAATGCTTTATCTTGTTTTTAACTTCGTCTTAACTACATATAAAGGTATTTTGCAAAAGATAAGTGTAAGGGAAATCCAAATCGGTTTATTAGAACAAATGAACATGAATCATAACAATAATAAATTAACATACATATTAGTATTTGTTTGAGTCAAATGCTTGTATCGAGTCATAATGATGTTTTGCAGGATTTCCAGGAAGTAAGGTATAGGTTTTTCCAGAAATTTTCCGGAAACTTAACATGAGAATTCTGTCAGATCATTTCTGACGGCGTCAGGCCTTACAACCTGACGGCGTCAGGTTTTAATTTTCTGAAATTTTTGAAAGTTTTGTTTTCATAAAAAGTTTTTACTAAATCTCTAACTTATAAACTCCAGGAATCTGCAAAATTATCATTCCACAAGCATTATATCCTTATATAGAATTTATCCCGCCGATGTTATGCAGGTTTTCGTGTTTGTTTTCTCAGGTTTAACAGGTTATTTTGGACAAGGAGATGTATGTGGAATCAAGCTTTTGGCGATGCTTTAGTCTTGGAGCTTCTACATTCCCTTGGAAGAAGATCTAACCATGTTACCTCTTTATCCACCAAACGAATCAGGGGAGTATTTGATTTCATTCTTTTACCTTATTTACTTTTACATCTTGTTATTTGAACATTGGGGACAATGTTCATCTTAAGTGTAATAGGGGGGGGGGGGTAAAGTACGATACTTTAGAGAATGCTATTACGCTTGATTTTTGTTTGTTTAATGGTAGATGTGTAATAAAACTGAGATAAATACTTGTTAAGGCAATTTTAGTGCCAAATTTAAATTTTTTTACAACATATAGGAGTGAAACTTTGATCTTAATGAGCGTCTCACGGATAGGAGTTATATGACTAGCACAAAAACCGTACCACTAAAAAAAATTTCTACCCCAAATATGTGAGGTTCGCCCCTAGAATTGGTAGGAAAAGCATTTATGCTATGATGTGTGTACCGGTAGCACTTAGATTCTAGAACTTGCGTTAGGACCGTTCCGAGGCCACAAGTGAGACTACATTCGTGTAGTTAGATTTACTACATGATAAGAGGCATTAGGATTAACCCATTGTTTTACACCTGTGTTTTTGTTATAATTACATTGGCTACATTGGTCAAGTAATTCTCCCACACCCTTTGCGTTGTACTCATTTTTAGTACACGATACCCCTAGTACACCCCTCAGAGCCTATCTTTTCGTTTCGACCTTTAAGCATTTTACTTAAAGGAAGAATTTGTTACACCCCACTTAAATGTACACCCAAATCGCCTTAGCCTACCTTGTATGCACTCATTTTTAGTGCATTATTGTGACAACATTTGTTTAAACCCCAAGTTAATTATCTAATTGATTACATGGTTGCTAAGTCGAGTCATATCCTTGTACATATTGTTTTGGGACGATTGGGACTCATGGGTAAAGTACTAGTGTAATGGAGTAATGGGGAAGAACAACATTATTACCCCCATATGTGCTAAATATTTTAAAAGTACTCCAAGTGTTTCGATTATCTTAATTCGAGTCATTAGAATAGTTATTTGTAAAGTTATGTAAAAGTTCAAGTGTAAGGGGAATGCAACGCCCCTATGATGTATTATTTTGGATGGTAGGGCAAGAGTGTATGAAAAAAAAGATCGAAAAAAAATAATAAAAAAAAAAAAATGATGAGAAAAAGAAAAGTAAAAAAAAAAAAAACATACGGACTACCATCCCGTTTCATTTTATGTTTATTTTATGTTTTTGTTATTTTATTTTTAGCTTAATTCGAGTCTAGTCTTGGCTTAGCAACGCCATATTGTACATGTAATTAATCAAGATCTTTAACTCGCCACCAGTAAAATATCCCTTATCCAACAAAACCGTGTTTATCATATCCCTACACCTCACGTTATAACCCATGTAAAAGCCCTCTTTGATAGTTTATCTTAGGTGCTTACGCCTAGTGGAGAAGGTTTTTGATCCTTTCCCAAGCCTATGGTAATCTATTTGCTATGACAGGTAGTGAGAGATATTATCCATTTTCAGTTATGAGATTTATTTTGATGACACCTGAGAGATGTGAGTATCTAAACACTACTTGTGAGGTGCTAGTTTGTAATCTCCGTGCTTATTATGATTAAAGTGGAACGACTGTTTGTTGTAATTACTTTTATATTGGCATTAAATGACCCCTAACTTGTATTTTGATTAGAATAAAAGCGCATTTGCTTGAGGACAAGCAAATCTCAAGTGTAAGGGTATTTGATGAAGAGAAAAGTGTACCGCTTTTAGGGGGTCATTTAAGCCCTAAATCGTATTTATTTGATCAAATATTGCCCTAAATCGTTCCTTTTGTCATTTTAGGTACTTTGGAGAAGAAATCTGGAAAAGGAAGCATTTTGGACGTTTTTGGAGCATAAAAGTGAAGAAAACGACAAAGTCTCCAAAGCTGCTGGAAAAGTACACTTGACGGCGTCAAGTATTGCTCTTGACGGCGTCATGGCTTGGCAAAAGAGGTGGATATGAAAAATACACGTGACGCGCCAGAGAGTTTTGCAATAGAAAGTCTGACGGCGTCACCCTTTAAGGTGATCAAGGCCATCACGGTTTAAGTTAAAGAGAGACGGCGTCAAGCTCTAATCTGACGGCGTCAACCCTTGATAGGCCAGAGCGGATTTTGGAGGATTAAAAAGGGACGGCGTCAGGAAGACCATCCGGGAACCCTAGCCACGGCGAGGTGACGGCGTCAAGATCTACAACGTGACGCCGTCAGCCCTTAAACTCTATATATAGTTTTGCAATTTTTAGTCATTAGTGTGCAACTTTGTGAGGAGAAACCCTAAGACGAATTTCTGCCATTTTTAAGGGTTTTCATACCGTTGGATCTCCCATGTTTAATTGAAGATAAGTAATCATTTAATCAATCAATATGTCTATGTGTTGTTTGATTATATCTTGTTCTTGTCTTTTAATTAACATGCTAGGCTAGATTTATCTTGTGTTTGCTTAGATCTAATGAAACCTAACTATTGATTATTGGTTATTAGTGTGTTATTAATTGTATTGGATGACTGTTTATCGATGTTAGGCTTAAAAAAACTGGCTAACTTCCTATACGGTAACTTGCTTGAACGTCTTAAGAAACATGAACCAATGCGTACTAAGGTTATTATGGTTATATTTAATGCATGAGCGAATTCTAGTGATCCCATGTTAGGAGCTTCTTAGCCGGCTCGACATAGGAGTGAAGTAGGAGCTTGTAGAGTTGGGGAAGTACGTACGCCACCCCACGATTGGTATTAAGGAATACACCCGTCATCCACGCAATTAATACACACTAATCAACCGGTAAAAGATAGTTAGGGAGTAAGGAAATCTAAGTAAACACATTTCTCCCCATATAAGTTTCACAACCTTTTCATTTTCAGTTATTTTATTTTATTTGCATTTGTAGTTATTTGGGTTAGTTGACTAGCAACTAATTCCGCCCACTCCTTAAAACCCGAGATTTTACTTGCTTTTATAAAAAATTATAAAAATACAAAAAGAATCTTCCCTCACCCTTAGACCTATTAGAGTAGTTTTTCAATCCTAACGACACTATTCCCCTAGAGAACGATCAATCCCCCGGTACTTGCCACTTCACTATACTACATCGGTCAGGTACACTGCCTGGTGGGGATTGCAAGCTTCTCGAGATCCCTCGAGAGGTAAAACCTGTTGTAAGGTCGCAAAACCACGCATCAGCCTTAACACTAACTTTTTTCATTGGTAAAAATTTATATATAATGGTTATGATTTGGATTTTATATAGATAAAAATTATTCTGATGTCAAACAATGCCACCTACGTATTTAACATAAATGGAGTAGTTTCCATTCGAGTTCTTCGTTATCGTTTTATAATAAGAAAGAAACTGGTCATGGTTCACCAGAAGAAAAAATGAAGCTTAAGATAAGTCGTGGAAGGGCATTATGGGTACTAGAAAAAGGGAGTTTGTTAAATAGTAGGAAGATCATGGAGACGAAAGCATTGATTTGTTTAGCAAAACTAATTGAACACGAACTTGAAGATGAGTCGAATGCTGATTTAAGACACCAAGCTTTCAAGCCCAATTCACCATTTTCACGGATTGTGCTTGTCCAGCTATTACGGGACGTGAACCTTGAAACTAACCCAAAACTGGTTGTTATTGTTATAACCACAATTGGATCACTGGCTCGAACCATTCCTGTTAAGGAGACTCGAGTTTGAGTAACATGCAATACAACAACAAATCACTGTTGATCAATATAATTTAAACAATTACTTACATGTTACGTGCAAAAACTAAGTAGCATAAACACAAATAAGATCATGTACGTCGATTGATTGGATGATTTAACCCATTACCGGCAACAAAGGGCTTCTGAAGTATTTGTTATTTGTTTATCGATACCTGTAATGATGAAAGTTTGCAAGAAATTAGTACAACTGAAACCGGATCCTAAATAATAAAGTTCCAAAAGTGTATATGACTACTAACAGGTAGCAAACAAACATGTACATATGTCATTAAGGCTACAAGACAAAACATAATCCTCGGACATGTCAAAAGTAGCAAGTATATGTTGACGTTCAGAAGATTGACTTTGTTATTCGAATTCAGTACCTGGCTTCTGGCCCTTGTAGACAGCAAGCATGTATTTATGGACGTACTGTTATTGAATGTGTCCACAGGTTCACTATTTTCATGAGAGCCGCAATCGCTTTTTTGAAGGTTGCCATTAATACCTGTTCCAAAAGTCTAGCAACAAAGTGTAAACAATTATTATAGTTTAAGATACTGAATGTATATAGCATCTTCTATAGTCAGTTGCATACTTATAAATGAATTGTACATATGCATGAAATTCATATACAGGAATTCAATATAAGCTACTTTCTTCAAATGAAAGTAGACTATTTCACTTGTATGACATGTACTACTTATTTGACTCAATTCATTTTTTGTCAAATCTTTTTTCTTGACCTATTAGAGATAGAAACACAACCCACCTTGAACCCGTTGTAGCATATACAAATCGAATGATTATACCTTTAGTCAAGATAGGGGACAATTCATGTCACGTTTCTACCGCATTTAGAAAACCATACTCTTTACGTATCCCTAAGACGTGTTACCTGTCAATTAAATGGGACAAATTAAACATCTAAAGTTATGCACCTAGTATGCAATGTACAAACTAGTCTTACTTCTACTAAAAGTTTATCAAACACTTGAACGTACAAATATGTCTTATTTCTCGTAGACATTTTATCGAACACTTGGTATGCAATGTGTCGTTCTATTAGACATTTTATCAAAGGCTTGAATATGCTTATCTTATACTCCAACACTTAAGCATTTCATCAAACAGTTGGTCTTCAATTAGGTTCCACAAGATTTACACACCTACTGTGAATCCATTATCATGCGCAAAATATAGACACTCAACAAAATTGTATCTAATTGCTAGAACATTGAATGCTTTTTATATACCAAAGATTGTAACCATTTAAGCATATATTGAGAAAAACACTTATGAGATCTATTCAAACAGTTAATTCAACAACTAAATGAATGCATATGTGATACCTCCTCACTATTGATTATGGTAGCGCGACATCAGTGTTCGCGGCGGCAGTGGTGGTGGTGGTGTGCGATGGCGGTGGTGCGTATGGAGATGATGCAAAAGACCGTGGTGTGTGGTTTTGGTGGTGATATCTATAAGATTATCAATAAATGTTTCAGTTATATGGTGGAGTAACTGATTCATGGAGGGAAGTGGTTGGGAGAAAACACACACGAGGTGTGTGTAAAAAATGATGCGAATGGGAAAAGGAAAAAAATAAACTTTATATATTTGTGGAAGAATAAGTTTAAAAAGTTAAATCTTAGATTAATCTCCACCATTAGATTAAACTAAATGGATGGTGGGGATTTGTCACTCAGTAAGCACCAAAATAAGAGTAAGCAAATAAACTTTTCTTTACTTCACAATCGTATATATATATAAAGAATTTGTACACACAAATAAATGATTCTATACAGCATCACTGCTATACGCAGGTAATCATCTAGTGTATAATGATTGATGTATAGTGTTTAACATGTAACATTGTAACCCTTGTTTTCATCTATTTATTTAATAATAAGTCACAAGCAACACTAACATGTTTTCTCACTATCCGACTATTTCGATTGCTACAATCTAATCCACTAAAGGAGAAACGTGATTCTATAGTACTTAGGAGTACTATAGAAAGAAGTTGTTTATTATTGTAAATCTGAATATAATTCGTGATATTGTTAGTGGGGTTTGTCTTGAAGAGCCAAACCAAGCAAAACATTATATGTTTTATTTGCTAGGTTTAGTCATCTTTGTGTTTTGTCGTGATATTCGAACCAACCTACTTGACTAATGATAGAGTGGGAGACTGTTCCATTAACAAATCATGATCGACTATAGTTTTCAATTGATGATGAGAAGTAAATTCATGGTAAATTACTTATATAGATTAAACATATTTACATCAAGGTTATCAATTTAATACGAGTATATCTTTGTTCCAGTCATGATAAACGCAACAAAAGTTATAACTCAAAATCTCTCTCCACGTTTTTTTTTGTTTTTTTATTTTATTTTATAAAAAGAACAAAGGTGTAGAACTTTGACTGTAATAGCCAAATTACGGAAACAACTGGATAAGTGGTAAAAGTCGTTGGTCTTATGTTTGAATACTAAAAAGGAAATGTCGAACTTTTATTGGTGCATGCAATATCGACAAATCAACGTGGAAAATTTGGTCTAACAGGTTCAAATATGTGACTTGTCTTATGAACCAAATATTTGTTTTTTTAGCAAGTGTGATTAATATGTTTTTGTTTTGTGTTTATTATTTAGTGGTTATGAATAACCGTGCTACAAGTCCAAGTAGCCGACTCGATAATAGTCTTCATGCTGCATCCTATTGACACGCTTATGGTTGACTACAAAAAAAAGAGAAAAAAAGAGTCCTGCTAAATAAACATACTGTGCTATTTAGAGCGTTTTTAAGAAATTTAAACTTAGTTATTAGAAATTTTTTCAAACTTATTACTTAGTCTATTGATAATTATTATGAAAGATGTGTGATCAATTGTGATTTTGCGACCTATTATTTATCAAAAAGGCAGTTAAAATATTTAGTAGCCAGTCAAAAAAGTTAAACACATGATATTGTGCCAAGTCACCAAGCTAATAATATATTACCTTTTAGATTCTCTTCATGTTTGCATGTGAAAAAATGTTGGGTTGTTTAGTCTAAAATAAACTTTGCAATGGTCAAAAATTCAAAATCAACAACATATACGGTAAGCGATGCCATCGGTAGAAAAAGTTTCGCTAACCATTCTTTTAGATTCATGAAAGTACATAAAAGTTCCTATGGCATACAAACTTTAATATATGCTAATTGAAAACGACAAGATGACTCTTGACTTCACTACAACCACAAGTGTTAGTCCGGTTAGATAGAGAAATAATTGGTAGTGGAGAGGTTTACATTATGTCAATTTTACCATGAAAAGAAAATAGTTTTTCTAACTTGTGAATTGTACATGATAAGTAGTTAAGGACCTATAAAAAATACTCAGAGATACATTAAGAAAAAAAAAAAAAAAAAAAAAAAAAAAAAAAAAATATATATATATATATATATGAAAAGTGACGGGAGCAAAATAAAGGACCCAAAGACTCATAAAAATGACAAAATTAATTATTCTTATCATGGGAGTAAGGACACGAGTTAGAAAATCCAAATGAAAATATGAAAAAAGTTGTCTACATCAATTAAATGATTGAGTATTTGTAATTCTAACACTCTGTTCTCAAGTTGAGTAAAAAGAAGGAAAAAAAGTAAAAGTAATAAAAGTTATGTTCTCAAGTTTTTTTTTAGGAAGTAAAGTGAAAGTAAGTGAGTGAAAGAGGTGGGATTTTGCTTATAAAACTTATCACCCCACTTATTGGGTGAAAGACAACTTTACTTCCTATCCTTTTCTTTACTTCTTCCTTCTTGACTTTACTTTCACTTTCTTTCTTCTTCTTTTTCGAGAACACAGCGTAAGAGAATCTTCAATGCATAAACCTACAATAGCTTTTTACTATTCTAACAAGTCATTTAAGAGAGTTTTTTAGCATTGCAATAAAAACTTTTTGAAAAGCTTTTAAGAAAGACTTGTTAAACAACAAGTCTTTCCTCAATGTCTTATGCATTAAGTGTCATATGGATTAAATACATTAAATGCAAAAAGTCATTAAACACTTTTTGCATTGTGTATGCTCTAATCATTCTTTGACAATAAACTTATTACACTTTTAGTCTCTAAACATGATTATTACAAAGATAACAAAACTAACACTAGACTATTAATTGACTATTCTTACATTCAAATATAATTCCTTAACAAAGACATAAAAAACAAATGACATAAACAACAAACACTAAAAGGAACAGATAATTATCCCGATTATTGTTACACCCCGTGCCCGGTTTGACCAAAAATTAAAATTTTTTGAGGAAACGCTTTGACTATAACGGACCACCTGTTACTCTTTTATGAATCGATAGAAATCTATTTCAACCCAGTCCTTGAAAGTATTTTAAAATAAAACTAGACGCAAATACCTTCGAAATGACGGGTGTCGCGACTCCAAATAACTTACGGTTTAAAAGATATGATTTTTCGAACATTGACAAAAACCGACAAACTCTATGATGCACTTAGCAGCTGGCCATGATTTCCGGCCGCCGGCTAAATGCCTCAGACCTGCATATTTTCCTTCACTTCCATTTTCGACTCATTTTTTCGAAATCCGACTTGTACCACTTCGACTACATATGAAAACTTCCAGAATACATTTAAACATCATAATATATCATTTCCATAGCTATACTTAGTATAAACAACCCGAGAACATATAATTTACAATTCGACGGGTGTTTTGTCAAACACACACAATTATATGAGCTAGGACCGGGCAACTAAGCCAAGTTCGAATCCACATGTATACAACCAAGTTCGAATCCACATGTATACAAGTCTATGTGAGTCAAATTATACGTAAAAGAGAGGCAAAAACTTTAGGATATGAAAACCACATCCTACCAACTGTTGATAAGTTGACTCAACATAAAAGGTTAAACTTGAATCATATGCACCCCTATTGAAATTGGGAACTTCGAATTTCATGATATTTTTGAAATGGTTTCTATATAAAACAAAATTTCATAGTATACACACACATATGACACATAGTATATCATAAGAAAATAGTTAAGCCACAATGATACAATTGTTAATCTAATACAGTACATTTTATCAAGAACATACAATGATATTATGAATAAAAACATACTATCAAACACAAAATAACTCTATCTGAAACACAAAAAAGGCCTAGATAATAACTTATTTCGAACACGCTAGATTTCTAAAAAGATAATAATATCTATCTCAAAACTCGAGTAAACACGAAACAAACTACTCTCTAAAAGAGGTTGAACAAAGTCACAAATCATGAAACCATGACTTTTATCTCGATGATTTCAAATCTATACAATGTTTACAAAAAAAAATTATGTGATTCGATTTTCAAAATTATTCAGCAAAAATCACGGCAACAAACCCTAATTCTCATTAAACAAATCTTGATCCATCAATAATCTTAAAATACAATTTATGTTTTGAATTACAAATGATTAACTCTAACCAATGATTCTTCAAACTATTCGAAGCCGCCATCATCATCATCATCATCATCATCATCCCCAATTATGCTAATCTATACTGCATCATCAGTAATCAACCAAATTCAATATCAGGTAATTTTTATTTTTAGGTTTTGTTCGAATTTAATCCGAATTAAGTTACTTTTGGTGAATTAGAGAATACTTTTTGTTTTCATTTACAGATTTTGATTATTGATTTCAGTTTTGAAATCAACCCCGACTCAGGTTTGTTCAATCTCATTTTCTTCTTTCAATTATGATTATGCTTTCATGTCGAGAAATTATGATCAATCATTTATATGATTCTTATTGTTTATTTGGTCACTATGTGATGATTTACGTGTCCATATGATTCTTTCTATAAGGTATGTTTATTTACCAATTTATGTTTAACGGTTTTTATTAATTAGTTTTGATGAAAAAGTTATCATGATGTTTTGAAAAAGGTGTTTTGCTGATCAATACTTGATAATTGATATCCGGTTTTTATGGTTCTGCAGATCATTGAAATATACTAGAAGTTGCTGCTCAGCTAATCGCCACCGCGGGTGAAAATTTTGAAAACTTTGTTTTCTTATCATTTATGTGGAAAACTAGAAGGGGGGGTTGAATAGTTTTACGTCTTTTTATTTTATTATGAAAACTTTGTTTTCTTTTAAAACCTTAGATTTGAGTTTATATGAAAAATTATACTTGAACAATATTATTAATTATATGTGTATCCTTTTAGATTTGTTATAAAAGTTTTCTTTTCATGAATGGAGTTTTAAATTGATCTTTATGTGAAATCAACTTCTAATTAATACTAACAGTTATATATGCCTATATGTATGAAAGTAATGACGATATAAAGAAATAAGTAAGAGATGGAAAGATCAAACCGAGACACGAGGGATTTATAGTGGTTCGGCTACAAGGACACCTTCCTTGCCCTACTCTACTCCTCGAGCACACCTTGCTCGAGAGTTTTCTTCACTACTTCAACAAGCTCCCTTATGGCGGAGAAAACCTTACACAACTTTGGCTTACACCGGTTTAACGACACAAAGCTAAATGTCGAGTTCTAATAGTAGCTAGAACCAATCTCACAACTTCACAACACAACTTCTTCACGACTTAATTCACAACGGCTTCACGACTTGAACTCTAGGACTTCACGACTTCAATACGACCGCTTCACAACTTCTATGCTGTGGCTTCACGACTTCAACACTAGGACTTCACGACTAGGACTTCACAACTTCAACACGACCGCTTCACAACTTCTAAGCTACGACTTCACGACTTCTACATGATGACTTCACAACTTCCAAGCTATTGCTTCACGACTTCTACATGACGACTTCACAACTTCCAAGCTATGGCTTCATGACTTCTACATGACGACTTCACGACTTCTAGGCTATGGCTTCATGACTTCTAGATGACGACTTCACAACTTCCAAGCTACGACTTCATGACTCCTACACCGCGACTTCACAATTTCTACACCATGGCTTTACAACTTCTACATGACTTCTTTACACCACAACTACTTATACACCTTCTTCACTACTTACACACTATACATATCTAGTCACTTATGTTTACACCTTATACACACACTTTACACAAATGAATGAATGATTTACAATTATGATACACCAACAACTTGGATGGAAGAGATACACCAAGTTGTAATACTTCTTGTCTTGAAGGATAGAAGTATTCTTCTCTTGCACTTGAGAGGTTGAAGCTTTGGATCACTTGAAACAAAAGCTTATAATTATATGATCAAAGGGTTTTTGAAAATATGAAATGAGATCTAAACCAGAAAGTTTTTAGTGCAAAAGGTGAGGAAAAATGCCAGAGAAAAACCAGTATTTATAGGCAAAATCTGGGACCTACTGGAGCGGGGGCGGTCCCCTTAATTTTAAGGGGACCGCCTTGTATAATTAAGGGGGCCGCCCCTGCCGAACGTTGCCCAGTTTTGTCTTTTTGTGGGGAAGGTTTTTCTGGGACATTTTTGCCATTTTTGGTTGAAAATTTGAATTCATATATTTATATTAGATTAAACATATTTATTTAATACCAAAAATGTTTTTCAAAAATATATAAAATGTTTTTGACATTTTATAAAAAGTTTAGAGATTAAGAAAATGTTCCTTTGATCATATAATGCATTAAGCACTTGTTTATTCATACCTTAAGTGATTTAGTTGTAGAAATGAATATTTACAACTAAATACTTGTTTATTTGATAAGTTTATGTTTAATGACTTTTCATTTTGTGATTATCAAAACATAGAGATATGAATAAGTATGAATAATATTTTTAGGCATTACTTATGTTAACAATTTATTGGTTTCTTCCTTAAAATCATTTCATTATATAATCCTTATTGAGATCATGCTTTTGTTATGCCTCACCTTTGTATTTATATGGATCAAAATTGGTGATGTTTGTATCACCCCGTGAGTATTAAGCTTGGCTGCAAATGAGCTTCAGCTTACCAAAGAGACGTTTTCAAAGCTGCCGGTTCTTAACCTTGGGAGACTTAACATTGAATACGAATAGTACTAACCATTTGTCATACCTTAATAATCTTATTCATGTAAGTATATAACTTATGTATGATTGGCTACTAATTGTGATCTTTTTGTGGTTGTTTTTTAGTATCTGATGTCATTAGAGTACCAAAACGAACATCTTTCAATATGATGGTACTTTTATTAAGAGCTTAAGAGCAGGTATGTATGGCAGACTTTAGGTTCCATTACTTTGCGTATTATATGATATTGGTTATAACATTTAATTCTTTAGAGAGGTATTGGTATGGAACACCTTAATACCTGAAGTTGCAAATAAGGTATTGCACATAGTATAAAGTAATTTTTAAGTTTTTGTGGCTGTGTGGGATATGGAAATCTATCTAATATGAATTGTTGCTCATTTTCATGCCGATTGTATTTATATAGACTAGCAAAAGATGTTTGGAGGAAGTGATACCAACTCTTTAGTTCGTGCCTATCTTGACAAGAACCTCTTCCAATATCCTTCAAACCGATTGCAGCTATTTGGAAATGGCGAGTTTCTGGCACTTTAATACCAAAATTCGTTTGCTTCTAGATAAAGGTAATATAAGGCGAATTGATATATGGTAAAAAAAAAAAAAAACGTATATTTTTTACAGTATACGAGTAAACATTTTTTCAAGCATAAATTCGATGCCATTAACTTCATTTTTCTGGGTTCAAGGTTTTGCAATTTGTTGCAGTCAAAACGCATTGTACGTTTTCAAAAGGAAGATGTGAAGGGTCGTCAAGAGATTCTGGATTTATATCTACAGGACATACCACTTGCTGATGACATTGATGTGAAGGCAATTGCACGTACTACACCAGGGTTCAATGGTGGCGGTATGTTTCTACACTTTAAGATAACCAGTTGATTAGAATTTTGAAAGTATCTGAATCTTTTATAATCAGATAACAAGTTGATTAGAATTTTGACAATATCTGAATCGTTAAGTAAGTCATAATAGATATATATTGACTAAATGGACATCTTTATATGTTGTCGAGCAATTTAAGCTTAAATCGTATCTTTTATACCAATTTCTTCTAAATAGTTTGTTTAAAGTGAAGTAAATAATTAGGATTAAATAAACATTTTTTACAACTGTTATGGAATTGATTATCCAGAACTTATGTTTGACCCTAAAACTTACAAATATGTAGGAACCGGTGTTGCCTGGATGTTTTCTTAGGGCCAGAGTCACTGGACTCACGCGTATGATTGACGAGGTATTGCAATCATTTTGTTATGAGTGCAGTAACGAAGGCGATAACTCTTTTACAGGTCAAAATGGTTAATTTTTCTATATGTCAAAACTGGTTGGGTTTGGATTGATCATATGTTCGTTCATTTTTTTTATTTTTTATTTTTTTTATCATAATGTTTAAACAATAAGGCGTAGATTATTTAGCACCCGGAGAAGCACAATAGTCTTTGGTGAACGAAACGGAATGGTTTAAATGTGATATGGTTTACAACCTGAAGGTTATAAATCAAGATGAAATTGCTTTTTCTTTGGCTATAGATAAACTTTTGTTTCACGTTTTATGCAGATTTGGTTTATGGCCGAGTTCTCTTATATCTTTGCTGAATTTGATGAGGTCTGTTTATTTACGCCATAATTTAATTCAACTTTGGAACTGCAGCTGGTAAATGATAGATAACAGTTTATTGTCAACTTTGGAACTACAGATGGTAAATGTTATTTTGGTTAACTATGAGCGAAATACAAACACCGAACAAGATGATGACCGGGGGGAAGCACATCATAATTGGGTGGACGAAGTCGTCAGGAGTGAAGCAAGGGGGCAATCATTGAGCCTGAATCTAGCTACATGACTGTCAAACCTCAAGTAGAAAAGAAAGACCCTACCCTTTTGACCAAGTTACCGTCATTCATTCCATTAAATGAAAGCTTGTACGTCCCTAACATTCGTGAATCGATAGTATTTTATTATTTTTTTTTCTATCCAATACAGAGAAGAAGCCGAGTCACCAAAAGTTTTGGCTCAAATTTGCATTCAGAGAATGGTAGAACTTGCCAAGGAAAGTACAACAATGCGTCGAATATTGGACCCATTGTTTATCTATTTTGATACGAACAGACAAGGGATTCCTCGAAATGGTTTAGGCTTGATTGTTCTTTCTAATATGACCTGCTTTGTTGAGAGCCCAGGTATTTTATTATAGTCTTTGAATTATGTAAATGGTGTCTTTACATGGTTCATTAGTGATCTGTTTGTTCTTGTATCAGATAACCAGCAGTTGATATTGGCTTCAGTTGTTCACCATTTGGACCACAAAAACATTTCACATGATCCTGAACTGAAATCATACGTCATACGGACTACTACTTCTTTGGCCGACAAGTTAGGTCTGAAGTTGCACTCAAAGATATTGGCTATGTCAGTGATCTATGCAGACATTTAAGGAAAAGCGTGCAAGCAACAGTTGAATCTGTTGGTGAACTTGAGTTAAGCTTTAATGCCTCAGTCCAATCATCAATAGAAGATTGCTTGCTTGAAATAGCCAAAGGGGTATGACTATCTTCAATAAATTTACACGGGTATTCTTCTTTTGTTTATGATTATGAATTTCTGAATTTTCTAATTTTTATGATTTTTTTGTTAGATTGCTGATGCACGGCCTCTGTTATCATATGGTAATAAAGCAGATCATGAGCTTAACCGTGAACAAGCCATTGAAAAAGTTGAACAGATTATATCAGCCGGTGATAAAGTAGATCCTGAGCTTAACCCTGAACAAGTCAATCAAGAAGCTGAACACATTATGTTGATCCAAGTTATGCACTAGATCGAATCCCTTAGCTTGTAAAGGTTTAATTATACTAGATATCTAATACAACTAAGGTATATAAACTGTGTTTGAGTTTTATTAAATACTATGCGAAATCTAGTACTTGATATTAAGAAGAACTTTGTATGAATGTAACATTAATGAACACAATAATTTAACAAACAAAATGCTTCAATATTATTGATGAATAATACGAATACTTAACAGTATTAGGGTTTACAACCTTGAAGCTAATCGACTTTCTAATAACACGTATCTATCTCAATGCCCTAGGACCTCCTTTTATAGACTAAGGAGTCCTAGTCGGCTTACAATAACTTTCTATACAAGATAAATCTTTAATAAATCTTTTCTATAATTATCTAACCGACTATACAAGTTTATCTCTTAAGCAGTATTAAGTAAACACTCTAGCAGCTGTAATAATAACTCTGACAACTTTAACTCTTCAGCAGTAGTAAAACACTTAGAGTATTTTCCTTTTAAGCACCTGAGCAGTTGTAATTCCTTAGAGCAGTCTTAACAATATGAGCAGCAGTAGTCCAAGAAGCTTTAATTCCCAACAATCCTCCCCTAAACTTGATATTTTCACCTAAAATCATCAAGTTTCATTCAAAGCTTGAACCATCACCAGGAGGATGCTTCCAAACACCTTATTTCTTTTTCTTCTCTAAGGAATTACAACTGCTCAGGTGCTTAAAAGGAAAATACTCAAAGTGTTTTACTATTGCTGAAGAGTTAAAGCTGTCAGAGTTATTATTATAGCTGCTAGAGTGTTTAGTTAATTCTGCTTAAGAGATAAACTTGTATAGTCGGTTAGATAATTATAGAAAAGATTTATTAAAGATTTATCTTGTATAGAAAGTTATTGTAAGCCGACTAAGACTCTTTAGTCTATAAAATGAGGTCCTAGGGCATTAAGATAGATACGTGTTATTAGAAAGTCGATTAGCTTCAAGGTTGTAAACCCTAATACTGTTAAGTATTCGTATTATTCATCAATAATATTGAAGCGTTTTGTTTGTTAAATTATTGTGTTCATTAATGTTACATTCATACAAAGTTCTTCTTAATATCAAGTACTAGATTTCGCATAGTATTTAATAAAACTCAAACACAGTTTCTATACCTTAGTTGTATTAGATATCTAGTATAACTAAACCTTTACAAGCTAAGGGATTCGATCTAGTGCATAACTGGGATCAACATAATGTGTTCAGCTTCTTGATTGACTTGTTCAGGGTTAAGCTCAGGATCTACTTTATCACCGGCTGATATAATCTGTTCAACTTTTTCAATGGCATGTTCACGATTAAGCTCATGATCTGCTTTATTACCATATGATAATAGAGGCCGTGCATCAGCAATCTAACAAAAAAATCATAAAAATTAGAAAATTCAGAAATTCATAATCATAAACAAAAGAAGAATACCCGTGTAAATTTATCTCATACCAAGCCTTCTTTCCCTGATAGCCAACTATCCAATCAATGATGCAGTATTTTGTAGCCAAAGGTTCAAGTTCAATAGCTTCTTACTTTTTATCTGATTTTATTTCCACATACAGTTGTAAATCAGCTATTCCTTTGTCACTACTTTCTTCTTCATTCAGCTCTTGCTCATGTTGATCATCAATTTTTTGCTTGTAAGTAACAAGAAATCATAACATGTGTGGTGTTTGTGGTTTAGGCCGAATTAGAGAGAAGAGAAAAGATGGAACCTTGAGAAAAGATGAGACGCCCCACTTGGGGCTGTGGAGTGAGCTGACAGTGGGTAAAGACCCGACCCAACTCCATGAATGATAAAATATCTAAACTAAACTATTAAGCATACAAACTAATTAATGCTAATGAGTACTCGGGGTGACCGAGTCTTCATATGAATATTTATATTCCTAACAATCTCCCCCTAAGGGAGGTCACCCCGGAAATTACATTTTGAATTCTAGCATTCTATTACATAGATTAGAGTTCCTAGCTCGTAGTCTTTGATTCTTCAAAGTCTTTAGTCTTTGTACTTTCAGCAGTGAACTTTTGATGATTGTTCTTTTGTCTTGGATGATCTTTGAGGCTTCTTTGAGGTCATCATCCAACATACGTCTCCAAGTCATCTTTTTGCAGCATTGTCTCCATGTGATGTTGTGATCTTTGGACCGACATGCTCACACTTTTCTGGATCATGATTTTCTGCATCAGAGTTGCGGAAGCAGTGTTGAAAGTCTTTCAATTATCATGATTTCTTTGATTAATATTGTGAAGTGTGAGCATGGGGTGATGAATCGGCATCTTTTCAGCAATCAGCTGCAACCACCAGGGATTCCTGCAAGCAGACAGTTAGCAATAAAACGTCCGGTACTTACAGGTTCGGACTTTGAGATTGTTAACAGCATAGTGTGAAAACTTTCCCTAATCCTAACCATGGCCGTTCCTAAATCGGATACCCCCGAGAGGGCTTACAAGATCTACCGAAGTACATCAACGATTAGGTGAGTCGTTGGAGTTAACTCCACGACTGTAGATCGTTTGAAACCACCGCAACCACTAAGCATAATTCACATGGAATTACTGAAGTGACCTGCTTTCAGGGCTGTTTGACGTTGACCCTGGCAGGAATTTCCATTCAATCACTGAGAATTACATTTGTAAATTCCCTCATAAATGTTCTGGCAGATTGCTAAGATCTGCGTAGGACTCATAAGTTTACAACTGGCGTCCTTAATGTTGAACAACCAGTGTAGAAGTAACCTGTGTTCCTATGAGATCTTATGATGCATCTCGTGGCTCTAGACTCGATAAGTGCATTTTTGGTAGTCGGAGACTGGAGCGGTGTCTCCTGTTTCAATATCAACATAACTCGTAATGAGCAGTCGATAGATTATGCAGGGTTCCCCGTGAGAATGAAACAAGTCCTTTTAAGAGAACTTGAGTGGCTTAGAAGGTTTAGTGCAGTGCGTCACTGGGTCCATGACGTCTTGTCTTCAATACCGGCGTCACCTTAGTAACAACCAGTAGCATATGAATTGAACCCGGTTTCTGCCCTAAGGTTGAATAATTGGAGGGCTATTTCTTTTCACCCTTTCTCATTACATTTCTTTTTAATTCTTCAACCCCTTCTTTCTCCTTTCTCATATTACTCATTTTTTCATTATCATACCTAAGGACTTTCTAATACTAGCTATTCGATATTGTCCTTGGGTAGATCCCTCCGGCTCAGGCGGATAATAGGACGGTTTTCCTAACCTTAGCCAACTTATAACACCATGACTATCCTATGTTGCCGTAAACCATTTATTTGAAAGAGAAAAAAAATCTCTTAAAGTGTTTATAATTAAGTGACACATTTTGCCAACACTTTGAGAGTTTTGAACTTTTCAAATGCTCCCCTTTAACATGTGCTCAGATGTTTTTATTATAAATTGCACATGTTGGGTAGAGCTTGCACTTTTTTGAATTGATCCACTTTCAGTGAACATGACCGATTCGAGACACGCTTACATCACTAGTTAGACTAGCTTGAAATTATTACCCGGCCTGGTCAAGTCTACAGAAAGTTTCTCGAAACGGTACACTCTACTCAGATAATTCCTCTTCGAGACACGCTTACATCACTGGTTAGACCAGCTTGAAATTATTACCCGACCAGGACAAGCCCTTTCGATTAATGACAGTTTTTGTTTCGTCAATTCGTTGGTGAAGTCTGAGTCGCGCTCACATGAGATACCACCAGAGATGCCACATTCTTTTTGTCACCACAAACCATTTGCTCCCCCTCAATATGTGAATTGATATACAAAAGAGTTTAGCACATATGGGAGAGCTTACATTTAAGTCCAAAACATCACATTTTTATCAGATTGCATATTTAAATCATATTCTCTCCCCCGATCAAAAATTTCAAACCTTTTGAGATTTTGTGATCCAATTGATTTAAATAAGTTTAGAAAATATGAGAGAAACTGTGGTCAGGTTTAATATGTGCTGATAATGGAACATTACGATGCTCCCCCTCAATCTATGAGGGAGAATGTTAGTGTCAGGTATGATAGGTTTGGAAGATGTGAATTTAACAAAAATCATACACTGAAACATAACAACCACATTTTATTCACTGCTTATTATGTACAAAGTGACATGTTTTGAGGATATGAAATTTTGAAATCATCTCTCCCCCTCAATCGATGACCCGTCTTCTATTTAAATATTTGTAGTCATTGATTGAGTGATAGATTTTCTATGAAAAGTTCAATTTTGATTGATATTCAAAATAAAATTCATGGTACCACCAAGTTTAGCATAAATACTTTCCTGAAGAATCATAGATTGAAAAGTATTTGCGTTGTAAAGAAGATTTCTCTTCTTATACAAGAAATGATGCACTGAAACATACATCAAATCAAAGAAACATGGATATAAAGTAATCCATGCCTGGGTGAACTTCACCCAGTGGGAGGAACAGCCGTGTTTTTGGCGACGTGCTTTCCCCATAATGAGGAACGGGTTACAGTCTGAAGTAACTGCAATCCGATAGGACATGTTTTAATAGTTTATTTGAACTTCTGCTCGAGCTTCATTTAAAGTCCCGTGTCATTATTGAATGACATTTCTAGGGCCGTAAATGTTATCGATAAACAGAAGACATGCCTAGAGCAACTATTTTTGGTAATTTTGAGTTTTTCTGATTTTTATGGTTTTTTATAGGTTTTATATTTTTCTCTTTTCTTTTTGGTTTTTAAAATATATACAAATATATACAAGGATATATGAAGCAAATTCATTACTCCTCATTCTCTTCCTGAAGACGTTTGAGGGTTTCTGGCATCAAACTCTTCATGCCAAGTCGCGGGAGAATAAATTGTAACCGGTCTCTCGGAAGTGCCTTAGTGAAGATATCAGCCAACGGAAACTCTGTCGTCACGAAGTAGATTTCAACAACCCCTTTCTCACCCTATTCCCTTATAAAGTGATTCCGGATATCGATGTGCTTTGATCGGGAGTGTTGGACATTGTTGCAGCAAAGAGCTATAGCACTTTTGTTATCACAATACAAAGGAATCTTGTTGTATGCAAAGCCATAGTCTGATAGTTGAGATCTCATCCATAGGATTTGAGCACAGCACGCAGACATGGCAATGTATTCAGCCTCTGTGAAAGATATAGATGTACTCATTTGCCTCTTAGATGACCAGCTTACTAACTTTTCCCCCAGAAACTGAGCACCTCCTGACGTACTTCGACGAGTACCTTGACACCCCGCATGGTCTGCATCTGCATAGGCCGTGAGTGCCATGGCGGTGTCCTTAGGATACTAGAGACCCATGTGAATAGTCCCTTGAAGGTATCTAAAGATCCGCTTTACCGCTTCCAGATATTTTTTGGTGGGCTTAGACTGGTACTGAGCACACATGCACACTGCGAACAAGAGATCTGGCCTACTAGCGGTGAGATACATTAGGGATCCAATCATACTTCGAAACATGGTTTGATCAACAGGGATCCTAGAGAGGTCTTCATCCAACTTCGATCTCTCAACCATAGGAGTGTCAACAGGATCACTTGAATCAAATCCAAATTTTTTCAACATTTCATTTGCATATTTGGATTGATTAATGAAGATGCCTCCGGGACTTTGAGAAATTTGCAAACCTAAGAAGAACGACATTTGTTCCATCATAGACATTTGGAACTTAGAACTCATCTCTTTAGAAAACTGATCACATTCCATAGGATCAGAGGAGGCAAAGATAATGTCATCTACGTAGATCTGAACGTGAAGTAGATGTTTGCCCGTTTTCCTAGTGAATAGCGTAGGATCAACAACACTTTGAAGAATCTGTTTGCCAGAAGAAACTTAGACAAGGTATCATACCACGCCCTAGGTGCCTGCTTTAAGCCATAGAGGGCCTTCTTCAAGCGATAGACGTGAGTAGGACGATCAGGGTCCACAAATCCTTCAGGTTGACTCACATAGACTTCCTCTTTCAAATCACCATTTAAGAATGCTGTCTTGACATCCATTTGATAGACTGTCATATTCTGACTGGCAGCATTAGCGAGAAAGATTCTGATGGCTTTAATTCGAGCAACCGGCGCAAATGATTCTTCGAAGTCTATGCCTTCTTCTTTTCGATATCCCTTTGCAACAAGCCGTGCCTTATTTTTCAGAACATCACCATGCTCATCGAGTTTCACTTTGAAGATCCACTTTTGGGCGATAATCATTGCACAATCTGGAGGAGGCACTAATTCCCACACTTCAAGTCGATCAAACTCATGGATTTCTTCTTGCATTGCAGTAAACCAGCAGTCTTTAGACAAAGCATCTTTGAAATCTTTGGGTTCGACTTTGGATAGTACGGAATTAAAGAAGCACCACAATGCATCGGTGGCAATTTGCTTTCATGTGGATACCGGACGAGAAGGATTTCCAATGATGTTTTCAATCGGATGATCATTGGTCCATTTTCTGAGATGATCATGTGGTTGAGGTTAGGGAACTGATGTTGCCGTGTTAGGATCCCATAAAAAAGATGCCTCTGTAGAAGATTCAGGAGCAAAGATATTCTCGAATGAAACATCATCAGCAGGAGCAAAAGGATTCACTTCAAAAGAATTTTCTATTACAGAGCCTTGATGTACCGAAGGAGCTTGAATATTTGAAGATGATGGTGAGTGACTGGTAGCTGGTGCATCTTGACTGATTGAGACAGATACATATGAACTCTCTGAATTTTGTGGAATTGGAGCATCAGCAACTGGAGGTATCAGTGGAGCTTCAGTTGTAGTATCAACCATTGGTGGCTCAAAGTATTAATCAAACATCGGATCAAACAAAGTTTTCAACTCTTCACTGGTGGGGGGTACATATGGAACTGCAGGAGTAGGATTCTGTATAAGACCTGAACTAATTGGTCCAGGAGACAAAAAATTAGGTGCGGGTCCAGAACTTGTGTGTCCAGGAGCCGTTTGCTCAGTCAACTCATCGAATGTCACGTGAATGGTTTCCATGATTTGTCGGGTTCGTTTCTTGTAGATTCGGTATCCCTTGCGATCTGGTGCATATCCAACGAAGAATCCTATGTCTGCTTTAGCCTTTAGTTTTCCCAGATCCTGACTGTCGTTTTGTTGGGTAGCATAGAGCACCGAACACTCGTAGGAAGGAAAGATCTGGTTTCTTGCCATGTATCAGCTCATAAGGAGTTTTGTTGTGAAGAGTATGTATCAAGGATCGGTTTTGGGTGTAACAGGCTGTAGCAATTGCTTCCGTCCAAAGAAACATTTGAGCCTTGGAAAATATGAACATGGTTCGTGCAGCTTCCACAAGAGTACGATTTCATCTTTCAACAACTCCGTTCTGCTGAGGAGTGCGTGGAACACTTTTCTGGTGAGTTATGCCAATACTTTCATAAAACTGAATGAGTTGTTTGTTAACAAACTCGGTTCCATTGTCTGTGCGGATGATTCTGACGGTTTTGTTAAGTCTTACTTGTAGCTGTTTGATAAGCTTAATGATAACCTCTGGAGTCTCGTCCTTGGTTCTCAAAAACTTCACCCATTTAAACCGAGAGCAGTCGTCGACCACCACTGTAACACCCCCAATTTCATGATACGCAGCGGAATTCAAAATGGGTGTTACTTCATGGCATAACAGTTATAACAATAGAAAACAAACTCTAATGGAGTCGTTTTAAAAGATTTATCATTCGAATTATATAAATATCAGAGTTTACAAAATGAGGTCCCAGATGGTTCCATATTTACAAAATACATCAAATGAGTTTTCGAATGATAATAAAATTTATAGCCCTCTTGAATATCCGCGCTCCTCCGTGCCAGCCTCGATCATTATGAACCTGAGATAAACATGCTAAAGTGTCAACACAAAGGTTGGTGAGTTCATAGATTTTGTAGAAATAATGTGAAAACCTTATACAAATCATCAATACTAGTATAAATAAATACTAAATGTATGTTTCTAGGATTCCAAGTGTATCACTATTGTACTAAATACAATATCACATGTAGGTAGTGTTTCTGTTACTCTTAATTGGACCAAGTCCTGTTTGAATATGTTGTTGGACCAAGTCCTGTTTGAATACGTTGTTGGACCAAGTCCTGTTTGAATATGTTGTTCTGTGTATGGGTTACGTTGTTATACACCCCAAAGCGTTGAACATTGTTTTGTTTGCCCTACCCGGGTCAACACAAAGGATGGTGCATTTGTTTGCCCTAACCGGGTCAACACAAAGGATGATACACTTGTTTGCCCTACCCGGGTCAACACAAGGGATGGTATGTTTGTTTGCCCTACCTGGGTCAACACAAAGGATTGAACTCTTGTTTGCCCTACCCGGGTCAACACAAGGGATGGTATATTTGTTGCATTTGTTTGCTCCAGCTGAGTCAACTTAATGGATACATTAATCCCCAAAAGATCTAACCATAATATTCATACTCACTACGCATAGTGCTTAAGGGTCTATGATATAGAAGCTTTAAATATTGCAATAATGTCATTTAGCATAAATAAACATTCAGTTCAGATAAACATGTAGTTGCAAATAATAGTGATTGTCATAAAATGGTTGAGCATGTATCTCCCCCAAAGAGTATAAAATGAATAAAAGATTAAGAGTGGGGCTATGACTCACCGTGAGTTGGATGATGTTAGGGATATAATGAAATCGCTGGATAAGCCGGGAGAATCTCTACGAGCAACCTAGAAATATGATGTCGTGTCTTAGGTTCTAAAACAACGAAATGAATATTTAAACATGCCATATATAGTTTATATATCTCGTACTACTGTTCAGGCCATCATAATCCAGAGGTCATGCAGTAAACGTTCGAGGAGCTAGGACACTTTAATTCGTAAATCCAGCAACTCGTCGATACGTTCACCCAAATGAAACCCCTCACATGAAGCTCCCTACTAACATAGTATTTATATGTGAAACATATATTTTGCTTACTTGATTATATGACATATTAAGAGTTTATAAATACAATAAATAAACTAACAAAGTTTATAAGTATTTAAATAATTTTGAGTCTTATAATTACTTACCTTTGTTTAGAATGCTTGAGTATTATAGAAAAAGGGAATATAAGCAGAGCTTCGACGTGAAATTTGTAATCTTCGTAAACTCGAGGCTACTTGATGATTATAACATCGCCTTCTTGAAAACCCAAAGCTATTTGAAGATAATAACAAAGTCTTTTAGGAGACTTGAAGTTATTTGAAGATTATAACGACTCTTTCTTGAAAACTCGGAGAAAATAAGATCAAATGCTAGCTTTTCTCAAGAACACATGAACTTTCTTACAAAATATAAGAGAAGTGCCTTTGGTTTTAGGTCTTTGAAGATATAAGAAGGTGTGGTGCAAGGATTTATGAAGTTTTTAGCTTGGTATTTATAGGAAAAATTTAGAAGTTAACTATATATTAGGTTAATATTTAACCATGGTTAAGTTTACACTTGTAAACATCCTAGAGATCAATGGTCAAGATCAAGACACATGCCCTTGGTTCCTTCCTTTATAAGCTTCATGAGGCTTTCATGAGAAGCTTGATAAGTTTCTTGCATTATCTTGATTTTACGGAGTCAGTTTTGTCCCGGTAATTGTTATCGTTAAGTCGTTAAGTCATGAAACGTAAAACCGGGTATCGTAAAAATACGAAACTTGTAGAAATGATTAAACTTGTCAATATACTCATTATTATCTTATAAAATTGAGTGATAAGTTTAATGGGTCGCGAAAACGCTGATAACGCTGGAAACGTAGGTTTAAAACGCGTTAAACGTAAAACGTACGAAAGTTGCGTTAAACTGAGAAAAGAAAATTGTAACTTTTCTAATATGATAATAATGAATTAAAATGACCTATAATGTCTAGATTGGGCTCAGTCTAGTGTCGGTTGGTGTTAAATGTTCTTTAGACCTAAAACCGTAAATGTTAAAAATCAAGGAATGATTTTATGGTCAAAGGAGGAGGGAAAACATGTTGACTTTTTCAAAAATATAAAAGCTTCTAAATGTCTTAGAAAATATGATGCAGGTATAGGCTAAGGTTGCGGATAAGTAAAAGTGCTTAAAACGCAAGTTTAGTTCTGTAAGACACAGGGTCTATTTGGTAACATTTTAACTTAATTATCAAAAATTCCCTAATTGATTGTGAGTGTACTAAAAATTAATCTGATGCGAGGAAAATTGTCGCAGTTGGTTTTCATTATGCGCAGGATGTTTAAATGGCGTTTAAACCAAACGTATAGTTTCTTAATAACTTTTGCGAAAATGACCCGATGAGCGTCAAACTTTCACTTTGTCATGGAAATATTTTAACATACGAGTATATGAAATAAAAATTTCGGAAATGAATAGTGAAAGTGAATAGTAAAAATAAATAGTAAAATAAATAGTTAAATTTCGGGAATCGAATTTTACCTGAAAATGCGAATTGTTACAGTCTCTAACCCTTAAGGGAATTCCGTCCCGAAATTCAGTGTGTGTTATATATTAATGTGACAGTATGTTCATGTAGAATAAAATGTCTAAAAGTCACATAATTGTCTGGAGGATGGAAGGCACGGAGAGCGAAAGGCTATAAAACATTTTTTGTGGAAAAGCAGTTATAGTTTAGGTCTCAATTAGACCCGTTTCTTTATAACTATAGCTCTGATACCAATCTGTAACACCTCCAATTTCTTGATACGCAGCGGAATTCAAACTGGGTGTTACTTAATGGCATAACAGTTATACCAATAGAAAACAAACTCTAATGGAGTCGTTTTAAAAGATTTGTCATTTGAATTATATAAAATTCAGAGTTTACAAAATGAGGTCCCAGATGGTTCCATGTTTACAAAATACATCAAATGAGTTTTTGAATGATAATAAAATTTATAGCCCTCTTGAATATCCGTGCTCCTCCGTGCCAGCCTCGATCATTATGGACCTGAGATAAACATGCTAAAGTGTTAACACAAAGGTTGGTGAGTTCATAGAGTTTGTAGAAATAATATGAAAACCTTATACAAATCATCGATACTAGTATAAATAAATACTAAATGTAGGTTTCTAGGATTCCAAGTGTATGACTATTGTACTAAATACAATATCACATGTAGGTAGTGTTTCTGTTACTCTTAATTGGACCAAGTCTGTTTGAATATGTTGTTGGACTAAGTCCTGTTTGAATACGTTGTTGGACCAAGTCCTATTTGAATATGTTGTTCTGTGTATGGGTTACGTTGTTATACACCCCAAAGCGTTGAACATTGTTTTGTTTGCCCTACTCGGGTGAACACAAAGGATGGTGCGTTTGTTTGCCCTAACCGGGTCAACACAAAGGATGATACACTTGTTTGCCCTACCCGGGTCAACACAAGGGATGGTATGTTTGTTTGCCCTACCTGGGTCAACACAAAGGATGGAACGCTTGTTTGCCCTACCCGGGTCAACACAAGGGATGGTATGTTTGTTGCATTTGTTTGCTCTAGCTGAGTCAACTTAATGGATACATTAATCCCCAAAAGATCTAACCATAATATTCATACTCACTACGCATAGTGCTTAAGGGTCTATGATATAGAAGCTTTAAATATTGAAATAATGTCATTTAGCATAAATAAACATTCAGTTCAGATAAACATGTAGTTGCAAATAATAGTGATTGTCATAAAATGGTTGAGCATGTATCTCCCTCAAAGAGTATAAAATGAATAAAAGATTAAGAGTGGGGCTATGACTCACCGTGAGTTGGATGATGTTAGGGATATAATGAAATCGCTGGATAAGCCGGGAGAATCTCTACGAGCAACCTAGAAATATGATGTCGTATCTTAGGTTCTAAAACAACGAAATGAATATTTAAACATGCCATATATAGTTTATATATCTCGTACTACTGTTCAGGCCATCATAATCCAGAGGTCATGCAGTAAACGTTCGAGGAGCTAGGACACTTTAATTCCTAAATCCAGCAACTTGTCGATACGTTCACCCAAATGAAACCCCTCACATGAAGCTCCCTACTAACATAGTATTTATATGTGAAACATATATTTTGCTTACTTGATTATATGACATATTAAGAGTTTATAAATACAATAAATAAACTAACAAAGTTTATAAGTATTTAAATAATTTTGAGTCTTATAATTACTTATCTTTGTTTAGAATGCTTGAGTATTATAGAAAAAAAGAATATAAGCGGAGCTTTGACGTGAAATTTGTTATCTTTGTAAACCCGAGGCTACTTGAAGATTATAACATCGCCTTCTTGAAAACCCGAAGCTATTTGAAGATAATAACAAAGTCTTTTTGGAGACTTGAAGTTATTTGAAGATTATAACGACTCTTTCTTGAAAACTCGGAGAAAATAAGATCAAATGCTAGCTTTTCTCAAGAACACATGAACTTTCTTACAAAATATAAGAGAAGTGCCTTTGGTTTTAGGTCTTTGAAGATATAAGAAGGTGTGGTGCAAGGATTTATGAAGTTTTTAGCTTGGTATTTATAGGAAAAATTTAGGAGTTAATTATATATTAGGTTAATATTAACCATGGTTAAGTTTACACTTGTAAACATCCTAGAGATCAATGGTCAAGATCAAGACACATGCCCTTGGTTCCTTCCTTTATAAGCTTCATGAGGCTTTCATGAGAAGCTTGATACGTTTCTTGCATTATCTTGATTTTACGGAGTCAGTTTTGTCCCGGTAATTGTTATCGTTAAGTCGTTAAGTCGTGAAACGTAAAACCGGGTATCATAAAAATACGAAACTTGTAGAAATGATTAAACTTGTCAATATACTCATTATTATCTTATAAAATTGAGTGATAAGTTTAATGGGTCGCGAAAACGCTGGAAACGTAGGTTTAAAAACGCGTTAAACGTAAAACGTACGAAAGTTGCGTTAAACTGAGAAAAGAAAAATGTAACTTTTCTAATATGATAATAATGAATTAAAATGGCCTATAATGTCTAGACTGGGCTCAGTCTAGTGTCGGTTGGTGTTAAATGTTCTTTAGACCTAAAACCGTAAATGTTAAAAATCAAGGAATGATTTATAAAATCAAGGAATGATTTTATGGTCAAAGAAGGAGGGAAAATATGTTGACTTTTTCAAAAATATAAAAGATTCTAAATGTCTTAGAAAATATGGTGCAGGTATAGGCTAAGGTTGCGGATAAGTAAAAGTGCTTAAAACGCAAGTTTAGTTCTGTAAGACACAGGGTCTATTTAGTAACATTTTAACTTAATTATCAAAAATTCCCTAATTGATTGTGAGTGTACTAAAAATTAATCTGATGCGAGAAAAATTGTCGCAGTTGATTTTCGTTATGCGTAGGATGTTTAAATGGCGTTTAAACAAAACGTATAGTTTCTTAATAACTTTTGCGAAAATGACCCGATGAGCGTCAAACTTTCACTTTGTCATGGAAATATTTTAACTTACGAGGATATGAAATAAAAATTTCGAAAATAAATAGTGTAAGTGAATAGTAAAAATGAATAGTAAAATTTCAGGAATAGAATTTTTACCTGAAAATGCGAATTGTTATAGGAATCATAGATGCCATGGTATTCACATTGGAAACTTCACTAGTAGATGCAATGGACCTAGTTACAGGGCATTGTTTCTCTAACTAGAAAATTCTACCAGTTGGCTTCCATTCCTTAACAATCACTACTTTATGATTTGTCATTCTAGTTTAGGGGTACTTATTTTCTAAAGTGAATTTTCTTCAAGTGGGCTTCCATTGATAACCAACATTATTAAACAGATTTCCTGTTGCTTTCCAAATCTGCTTAATCAGTTCAGGTTTCCTAACATTCTTAACTAGGGATAGTTTAGGAGACATCAAGAATGTCACAACACAATCATCATGATTACCAGAAATTAAACATTCATTACATGTTTTATAGACAGCATTAGAATTCAAATTAATTACAGTACGCTTGTAGCTAATACTAGAATCAACACGATTCTTTTTTATCAAATCAAACTTATTGTTCCTAAGGTGGACTTCTACTTTCTTCTCATGAGCACTCTTAGCTGGCGCAGTCCTATCTTTCTTTGTATTGCGACTAGGCTTTGACCCGCTAGCTTTAGTGTCACTGTTTACTACTGTAGAAGTAATGATGGGAACATTAGTTTTTTTCACTGCCATTTGTTTTTTCGGTTTTGATGTGCTGGGTTCAGATATTTTCGGTGGTACATCAAAGGTAACATGCTTGTTCTTAGTCATTAACGAAGATGCAATAAACCTATCTCGCTAGTTATCAATCTTAGGACATGTGCCAATAACATATTCTAAGAGTTCCTGAGATCGTTTAGTGAGGAAGCAGGCATCTACAACTGCACTATCTAGTGGTTTCTCTATCCTATCCTCTTCTACGGTCTCACGAAGAATGTCAAGACTATTCTTAAGATGAGTGAGATAAACTTGATGAGCTGACCTATTGTTTCTAAGAGGAAGCGGGATAGTCACGGCATCAATTGCATATTTTCTACAAGCAGAAACCTTTTGAACAACATTTTCACTAGTGATGATTGGCATTTTCCCTTTCACCTGAGTCTTTAGATTCTCAATCTCATTTAGCAAAGAAGTTATCTTTTCATTGTGATTGTTACATGTGACTTTAATCGAGTCATGTAACTCTTTGTAATGTTGTTTGATTTTTGAATTTTCAGCTTGAAAACACTCATTTTCATATTGTAATTTATTGATGGTATCTTGATAGTGAAAATTCTGAGAATCTGAAGACGATGGTTTATGGGTGCCCATCACTTCACTCTTATTTGATTTTAATTGGGCAATTTGGGCCCTCAATTTTCGAATCGTGTTAGTGTGAGCTTGAATTTTTTTCATCTTGTTTGCTTAATTCAAAATATGCATCAAATTCAGGAGCATCCAAAGATGTCTTGGCATTTGAGATTTTATCTCTTTCTTCTAAATGTTGAAATTTTAATTGCAAATTAAGGTTATCAACTTCTAGTTTTGAAAAATGCCTGACCATGTTATCATGGTCATCATTTTGGATTTTCTCATGCAATTTTAAATTCTCCCCCTCAAGCTAAATAACACGATTCTGGGAAACATTCAATGCAATAGACAACTTATGAAATTGACAAGCAGTTAATGCAGAATCAGTAGCAGTATAAAACACATCTTGTGCAATACATCTAGCAATCAAATTCTCATTGGTGATGAGAATGTTCTTTCTCTCAATCTCACGACTCTTAAGTTCTATCGCATTTTGGGACACCTCGTTTTCCATATCTTTAAATACCTCTTTCATCTCTTTTACTTCAGTTTTAAGGGTTTTTTGCATGCCCTCAAAATGTTCCTTGAGGAGTTTGAAGAATGGAATAACCTCAGTTAAGTAGCACTCTTTTGTTAGTTCAAAACCCCTTTCCCCTTCAGTAATTCCCATTGGCGTAAATCTCTTCTTACATGTTTTATCAAAATCAGCAAATAGTTGACTAAGAACATATATGCTAATTAGAGTTTTACATTCTGTGGGAAGAGTTAAAGGAACTAAGTGCCTGGGTGTATTGGGTGGGTACACCGTTGCAGCCGCTAATTTTCTAAGGGGTGGAGTTTTGGCTTTAAGTTCATCGGCCTTTCTCTTTTCTACGTCCAAAGACCAAAATATTTGTTCTGGCGTCAACTTAGTTTGAGGTGCAAAAACAGTCAATCGGTTCTCTTCATAGTAATCATGGGGTTTGATTATGACTCGATTGGCTATACATTTGGGATCATTCATTTTTTCAGCCATTCTTTCTCTACTTATTACTTCTACCTCATTACTCTCTTCAAATGATGACACATCGGGAGGGGCATGACCAGGCTTAAGCATTACATTTGCATCATATAAGGCAGGTTGGGCAACTTTAACACTCTTAAGTAAAACTGATTTAGATTCACCTACATCCTTTTCACTATTTTCATCATACAACCTTTTATGCTTTTGAATCATTTGAGCAGTTTGTCTGGTCTCGTCTTGTGTGTACAACTTGTTTTCAACCTTGTTCTTTAACGTTTTATGTCTGGAAAAATCATTTATGAGTTTTGTTTCATTTTCTTTGAAATCATGTTTTAGTGTAATTACACTTTCTTGTATCTCCTGTTTTTGTTTAACAGATTGATCAAGTTGTTTTCGTAAAGAATATAACTCCTTTTTCAATGTTTCTTCCCTTAAATTACGTTCAGTTATGAATGTACGCATTTGACTATCCATTTTCTGCTCACGTTCAGTTAGCTCAAATTTTGCACGTTGTTCATATATGGCCACCTGATCTTTATAGATGTTAAGTCTAGTAGTCAAGGTGTCATCGGGGATAAACACGATGTTCTCATGCAACTCACATGCATTATCTACAACAGAAGATGCACTACTTGGTACAACAGACACGTCGTTGTGATTCACATATTGTTCATATGGAATAACATTACTATTTCCCATATTAACAGTATCGGATTCAACAACATCTGTCTGCTGTACTTTGTTAGGAATTTTCTGTTCATCAACCATATTATGGGTGTCATAGAGCTTTAGTACCTCAGATATGATTGATGCATTGGAAGGACCAGCTTGTTGTGGTGATGAGCCTACAGAAGACAGATTAGCCATGAAGATGGTTTGAGCAGTGGGTTCATCATCAACATCTGAGTCAAAGGCATCGCAGTCATCAGCTTGGAAGATGTTGGGATCATTTAGTGCCAAGTCCTGAACTGGTTGATCATCCACATCAGCATCAAACGTATTCCCCCCATCACCAGCAAGAAACAATAACTCTTCTTCGTCTAAAACTGCTCCATTCTCTTGAGCTTGCATCAACAGCATCTTATCTTTGAAGTAATCAGAGTTCTGTGGATGCTTTGGTTGAGTGCAGTTCCTTGCTATGTATCCTAGTCCACCACAGTTGTAACACTTGGGTTGCCTTCCCTGTCCCTGATTAGCATTCCCAACTCTGTTCTGTACATTACCCCGACCAATGTTCCTTTGATTCACATTCTGCCTTCCCTGAACATTCTGAACCACAACCCTTCCATCCTCCACAGTCGCTTGATTACGTGGGTTTGATGAAGTTCGAAGTTGGTTGTTGGTTTGAGGGAGTGTTGCTCTGAACTGTTGGACAAGTAAGGAAACTTGGTTGGAGAGATTATCAATCATCTTGTCAGTATGAAAGTATACTGAATCCAGTTGGGAGTTCACAGCAGATGGTGGGTGCAACGATGATTGGGCAAATGATGTCTGATTCTGTGATGAAAAGGGCTGGGGATAAACTTGATCAAGTGAAGATTGATTTAACGGCTGAACATTTGAGACAAATGCAAGAGGGTCATTAGATGTTATTAGATTGAGTTTTTCCCTCAGTTGACGATCATAGACAGCATGCTTTTTATGTTGTTGTAAGTAAGCATACAACTGTTCATAATTGGTCTGTCTCAATCCTTTGTTGAGCTTCACGGCTGTAACAAATCGATCCCACTCGGGTGACATGTTGTTCACAAACTTAGAATTGAGTTGGATATTTAACATTGTCATCCTGATGATCCTCATGTCATTCACAAGCTTGTGAAATCTCACATAATAGTCAGTGATGTTTTCACCAGGGTTCATCTTGAAATGCTCAAACTCATCATACAATTGAGATTCACGATCTTCTTTGGTCAGTTCAGAACCAGCCAGAAGCATTTTGACATTGTCCCGCACAACTTTGGCTTCAGTGTTAAAGTTGATAAGCTTGTAAACGTCTTTGGGAAGTCTTTGAATCACAATGTTAGAAGCTCTAATGTCTGCATCATAACGCTTCTTTTCCTCCTCATTAAGATCGTTGTAAGTACGTGGCCTGTCGATTCCAAAAGTGACAGTTCCATCCTCAGCAGTAGTGACAGCATCTCTAGTGGTGCCCAATTGAAAAGGTCCTTCATCAATGGATTTAAGAATATTAAATCCATTCTCATTTCCTAAGTAATAAAGTCATATTCTTTGTGCCCATGATTCATAATCCATCCTATCAAGCATAGGAGGGCGGGTATCGGACCCGACAGCTTGGATGTCATTAGAAGGAGTGCTTGCCATTATGTATACTTACACGGGATTTTACAACTCTTGTGATTTAAACCGAGAAATCGAATCTTTCACAGGATTTTATAAAATCAACAAAAGAAACCGTAAGATAGTGATTACTTGAGTGTGATATGATAAGATTGGTAAATCACAATAAATAACCAAAGGTAAATTGCAATACTGGTCTTCAAAGAATCAAGTCACAGAAGTCAAGTCGCAACTGATCAAATCGCAACAAGTCAAATCACAATTAGTCAAACGCAACAAGTCAAATCGCAATTAACCAAATCGCAATAAGTCAAATCGCAATGTCAAATCGCAACTAGTCAAATCGCAATCAGTCAAATCGCAGCTAGTCAAATCGCAATTTGTCAACTCGCAACTAATCAAATCGCAACTAGTCAAATCGCAGTGACTCAAATCGCAACGACTCAAATCGTAGGCTCACTCAAATCGCAGACTCAAAAATACCCAAATCGCAAAGATCAAATCGCAATTCACAACAGGACAAAACTGTCACTTTCTTGCGATTTGTCTTCTTTCCCCTTTTAAGTAAAACGCCAAATCGCAGAGTCAAAACCTACTAAATCGCAGCAACCAACTACCCAACAACACACAAATCGCAAGCTAGAACTTTTATCGAAAGTCAAATCGCAACAAAGAAAACTTCTAATACACCACTCGAATTGACTCAAACATCCACAATACTTATGAGATAAGCAATCTAGTGACCAAAGTATGCTACAATAACTCTTCTAAACATGAAAGTACAAGCTTACTACACTAGAAACCACGAACAAAGCACAAATGAAGATGTTTTCAACCTATTCTATTCGAACCAAAAGAAAACCATAAACCAATAAAAGAAATCCGAGTAACCACAAACTAAAAGATCAAACCAAGGCTCTTGATACCAATTGTAAGTAACAAGAAATCATAACATGTTTGGTGTTTGTGGTATAGGCCGAATTAGAGAGAAGATTAAAGAGAGAAAAGATGGAACCTTGAGAGAAAATGTGTGAATATTAGATTAGGTAAATGAGAAGGTCCAACCCTTCCCTTGTGTGGGAAGGCCTATATATAGTCATACATGAGACGCCCCACTTAGGCTGTGGAGTGAGCTGACAGTGGGTAAAGACCCGACCCAACTCCACGAATGATAAAATATCTAAACTAAACTATTAAGCCTACGAGCTAATTAATGCTAATGAGTACTCGGGGTGACCGAGTCTTCATACGAATATTTATATTCCTAACATTGCTTTTTAGACTCTTCCTGCTCTAAGTCATCACCTACTCTCTTAGAACATACAGCTCTTCAATATTCCTAAATTTGCCTACCTTTCTCTTAGCTTGTTTATACAGCTCTTCAATATTCCCATCATCAAAGTGAGTCAAAACATTTAGTTTCCAATTCTCCATTTTCTTCAGATAAGAACACATGAACTTTCTTCTTTGAGCTCTGGTGGGTGGCTTGTTTCTCTTTTCCTGTGCCCTTTGTGCTGCATAAAATTTTCTTTTGTTCTCAAAAAACTCAGCCAGCTGCTTTGACCTTTCTTCAATTGTAAGTGATGCTTGCTCTTCTTGCATAAGCTTCTGTGTTAGCTCCCAGTCAGCACCACACTGTGCCCTCTCATCATCCCATTGCTGAATTTGTTGAATGAGCACAAGATTGGCTTCTACTTCTTTCTTGGCTCTTTCTTCCCCAATTCTTTGATCTTCAGAATCATACTCCTTTTGGTCTCTTTCTGCTATCTCTGCATCTAAAAGCATTTGCTTTTTCCTGGAAAGAGGTTTCTCAGGTTCTATCATGATACTTTTGCCCTTATCTTTAGATTGTGGAGTGATTGTTGTTTTGGTGGTTGTTGTTGTTGTGAATGGCTCTCTAATGACAACCCCTTTGACTGGTGGTTTCTTCAAAGCAGTAAGGGCTTGAGCCAAAGTTGTTAGATCATCATCAGAACTTGTTGTTGTTGCAGCAGCAGTAACATTTCCACTAGCAGCATTAAATTCTGGCTCAGCAACATTAACTTTGTCACTAGCAGCAGAAACTTCAATACTAGCAGCATTATCATCAGCAACATTAACCATCAACTTTGCCACTTCAACCAACTTATCCACATTAAGCTCAGCAGTTTTAACTGTCTCCTCAATTACTTCAGCATCAATAGCAGTCACATTGCCCTGTTTGTCTTAAAACACAAACTCAGCACCTGTATCAACCTCAGAAGAATTTCCCTCATCCACCAACTCAGCATCAACCATCTCATCATCCTCCCCTGAAGCCTTGCCTTCATTCCTCCCCTGTTTGGGAGCATCCTTCCCCAAACTTTGTGCTTCACTTGAGGACTCAACCCTAGCAGGTGTACCTACTTTAAATAACCTTTTCAGCTTCTGAGCCCTTTACCTTTTTCTCCTTTCAAGCTTAGCTACTCTCTTCTTCAAATATTTGATTTCATCTTGTTGAGAAGAAGTAGTCTGTTTAAGGTCAAGAACCTCCTTTGACAGTTTGGTACAGGTTGCCATCAATTCATTTAAAAGTTCCAGACTACCCTCACCACTTCGGATTGTGTTAACTATCCCAAGAGGTGGATCACTGGGAATGTTAGACATAGCCTCAACCCTAGGTTGAACATCTGTGCCCCCCAGGGTTACTTGGCGCCTGGGGATTCCATCACCTGAGTCAGTTTCATGGGAACTTGACCCATTAGATGTTGCCTTGGATTGGGACTTAGTGCTGTTACCACTGTCCTGCTCTGCTTTTAAGCTAGAAGCAGTAGTGGCAGCCCTTTCCAAACTACCTCCCAAATCCTTATGGGTAGCCTCATTTGCATCCATACCAGCACTAGCCTAAGGTAGCTCAGTGCCCTTTTGTGTGTTCCTACGTTTATAGGTCTTTTGCATTGTTGAGGAAATGGATAAAAAGGTAAGTATGTGTTGGGTTACAGTTAGGATTACTGAACCTTCACCCTGATTTTGACCTAGTTCCAACATTGTTTGAAACAATGGTGTTACTATGCCTGAAAAATCTTTTCCCTCCTTCTTCATGTTAGCAAAAAAAATTCTAGTATGAGAGGGAGCCTCATAAACCTTTTTGTGAGTTTTCTTTTCAGAAAACTGCCTGTACATTAGAAGTTGTAAAAACCTTAGATATAAGAAAATTTTGTTTGATGAACTATCCAAGCCCTTAACCACACTATCAAAAATTAATTTTGAAAAATTGAATTTTTGATTTGTAGCCAAGCAGATTATGGCAGAAGCCATATTACTGCTAAACTCATTCCAACCAGTTGTCTTTGGACTAATACACTGCAAGATAGTGTGGATTAAGAATTTCCACTGTGGGGAGAAGTAGGATTTGAAATTTTTTTTAAGAATCATTTTTTCTTACATACCTCATCAGTGCAAGGTTTTCAAAAATTATAGAATTAGGAAGATTCTCAATTCCTTTAGCGTCTGCTAGTTGAAGAACTCTCCTAACAGATGTCTTAGTAATGAGTATCTCATGCCCATCTACAAGGGCATGGATCTGTTATTCTCTATTAATATTTTTGATCTTAGCAGTAGACCAAAACTGTTTAATTTGGGAATATATATAGTAGGGTTTACTGTTAATGCATACCTTATATGGGTTTCGTTAAGAAAATCAATTATTTCAGTAAAACCTTCAGACTCTTTAGGTTTTTGAAAGAATGCAATCATGTTGTGTGAGTCGGCAAAAGAAAGAATCGATATTGTTATGATTTTGTTGTAATTGATGTGGGTTTTTGCAAATTGATGAAAAAAGAGAGTTATGGTTTGTATTTGAGAGAATTATGTGTGCGTGAAACTGATTAAGTGATCGAATTGGGGATTTAAACCCTTAAGTGAAGAAGTTACATAAAGGTCCCTTGCACTCTCAAACCCAGCAGTAGAAATCTAGCAGCATTAAGTTAAGCTTGGCAGCATTAACTTATGCCTAGCATTAGTAACTTTGATACACCAGTACTAACTACAATTCCTCACCAATCTAACACTTTTCTTTCGCTTTTCCTGCAAAATATTAGTCCCCAAACCACAAAAACACAAGCAATAACATTTCACAACAATCATAACATCTAATTATACTTTGCAGATTTAAGTATAACTAGCAGCATTAACTAACAGTTCTAAGTATAACTAGCAGTACTAATTATACTTAACAACAGAAACTCTTATTGTTTTGAATAACAGTACTAATCCATACAAAACTTTACAAAAACACAAAGAGATAAGAAATTTTAAAGATTTAACATTCCAATACTGGCAATAAAAAATTGAAATCTACCCACATCAAAAGCTTTTGTGAGCAAATCTGCAACATTATTGTCAGTATGGATTTTAACCATGCGAATTAACTCCTTTTCATGACAATCTCTAATAACATGGTGTCTTATCTCAATATGCTTTGTTTTTTAGTGATAAACAATATTTTTAATTATGCATATAGTACTGCTATTATCAATAAATATTTTGGTATGAATAAAATTGTACCTATAATCCAGCAATTGATTCTGAATCCAGAGCACTTGTCCACAACAACTTGAAGCAGCTACATATTCAGCTTCTGTTGTGGAGTTTGCAACCACAGTCTGTTTCTTGCACTGCCATGAGATCAATCTACACCCAAGAAATTGACATCCATCTATTGTAGATTTCCTATCCAAGCTTGCTCCAGCATAATCACTATCAGTGTATGCTACCAAGTCAAAAGGTGAATCTTTTGGATACCAAAGGCCCAATTTAGTTTGACCCTTTAAGTACCTAAAAATTCTTTTCACATCATGAAGATGTGAAACTTTAGGACTGACTTGGTATCTAGCACAAGCACACACTGCAAACATGATGTCAGGTCTTGAAGAAGTAAGGTACATCAATGAACCAATCATTGATCTATACAAATGAACATCCACTTATTCACCATCTTCATCCTTGAGCAAAGGCTTGCCAACTTCCATTGTTGTGCTTGCAGACTTAACATCTGTATACCAAAATTTCTTCAAAATCTCAGCAACATATTTATCTTGACTGGTAAATATGCCATCCTCCTTCTGTTTGACTTGTAACCCTAAGAAGAATGTAAGTTCTCCCATAGAACTCATCTGAAATTTCTCATGCATCAGCTTCTCAAATTCAAGACACAACTCCTTCTTTGTTGAACCAAAGATGATATCATCAACATAAACTTGAACCAGCAAGATATCACCTTTGTGTCTTCTAATGAACAAAGTCTTATCAATCTTGCCTCTATGAAATCCATTGTCTAACAGGTATGTTGACAATGTTTCATACCAAGCTCTAGGAGCTTGATGCAAACCATAAAATGCTTTCTCCACCTTGTAAACTTTATCAGAAAAATTAGGATCTTCAAACCCTGGTGGTTGAGAGACATACACTTCTTCTTCAATTGTCCCATAAAGAAAAGCACTCTTTACATCCATCTGATACACCACAAAGTCTTTATATGAAGCATAAGCTAGAAACAGTCTTATAGCTTCAATTCTTGCAACATGAGCAAAAACTTCATCATAATCAATCCCTTCTTCTTGTGTGTATCCCTAAGCAACTAATCTTGCTTTATTCCTTACCACAATACCTCTTTCATCTTTCTTACATCTGAAAACCCATTTAGTACCAATTGCTCTTTTTCCTTTAGGCAAATCTACCAAAGTCCAAACTTCTTGTAACTTGAATTGTAAAAGCTCTTCCTGTATATCTTCTACCTAGCTTGGATCATTTAGTGCTTGAATTGTCTTCTTGGATTCTACTTGTGATAAGAAACAAGCAAATAAACAATTTTGAAAGTCTTTGTGACTGTTTCTTTATTTAAAGGATCTAGCAAAGAAACCTTGGTCCTTCAAATCCTTTGTCATTCTTCTTGTTTGAACAACAGACTTCACATCTCAAATGATTTGTTCTTGAGGATGATTCTTGTGAATTCTGGTAGTTGGAATAGGACTGACAGGGATAGTATCATCCATGTTGTTTATGTCAGCATCTGCAGCAACTCCTTCATCATCAGTATCAATATAGATATTTTCTAAGGGAGGCATGTTTGGATCTAAAGGATATTCATCCTCATTAATAGCAATGCCTTCCTTATCAGCAGTATTAACATTTTTATCTTTGTTAGTGTTGTTACCATCACTATCAGCATTAACATCATTAGAACTGCTAACATTATCATCTTTCTTTTGATAAACATTTTCTTGTTCTTTTCTTGGCTCTTCATCATCCTGCTGTTCATCATCACATGAAAACTTAACTTCATCTGATCCTGGGAGCTCTTGATCTAGGATCTTTGGTTCTTCATTCTGAGAACTCTTTGGAGTTTGAGAGAATAATGGATAAGCAGTCCATAATGGTAGCAAAATGCAATCTTTGCCAGGTTGTGTCTCCTTTCTAGCTTGACCTACATCTTTACTTGCTTTTGTACCTGCAAAATTGTTAGACTGTGTACCTGCAACAACTGGCTCATAGTTCGTTGTTTTTGTTAGTGCATCTATATCAAACAGCCAAGATGGTCCACTACCTACAACATTAGGTGTATTCTCACTAAACCTAACATGTAAGTTCTCTTCAACTATCCTGGTTCTACTATTGAATACCCTAAAGGCTTTACTATTCATTGAGTATCCAACAAAGAAACCTTCATCGGCCTTGCCAACAAACTTGCCTAGGTGATCTATGGTATTAAGGATAATAACAGGACACCCAAATGGTTTAGAAAGCTTAACATTGGAGTTCTACCGTGTAAAAGTTCATAAGAGGTCTTGTTATGAGGCTTAACTACTATACTCCTATTTTGCACATAGCAAGCAGTATTAACTGTTTCAGCCCAAAAAGTAGTTGGTAACTTAGAATCAGCTAACATTATTCTAACAGCCTCAATTAGTGTCTTATTCCTCCTCTCAGCAACACTATTTTGTTGAGGAGTTCTAGCTACACTATATTGTCTCATAATACATTTCTCCTCACAAAACTTATTCATATACCTATTCTTGAACTCAGTTCCATTGTCAGATCTTATCACTTTAACCTTATGATTTACTAGATTTTCTACTCTGGTTATAAAAGACTTAAGGATTCCACTGCTTTCATCTTTAGTAGCTAAAAAGAAAATGTTAATACAAATATCGTCCTAAAAACGTTATTTATATTTTACGATCTTTGCTTAGTTTTGTTAATGACAATTACAAAGTTTATCTTTAAGCAAAGCATAAATAAGATTAAGTCTTTTACATTTATAGTGATAAGCATTTTACAAACACATTTTACATTACAAAGTTTTCTAGAAATGACATATACAAGTTTACATGTTTATTTCTTAAAATGGAAACTTTATTAGTTAAATATTATGATGACATCATGGCATGCATCATCTACACAATCTTTGTAAGATTTTGTGATATTTTGTTTAGATCTTCAAGCCAAAGAGTTGACATTTGAAGATATGGACAGATATGGCAAGATTTGGAAAGATTTGAAGATCTTTTAGCTGCCCTGACACGGCGGATCCAAAAGCATACACGAACGGATCCAAATTTAGGGATCCGCCGGATCCGCCGCCTGTTCATCAGCTTTGCCTATAAATAGCAAGCTGATCATTTGGCCAAATCATCACTCATATAGCTTAAAATACATACTCATTCATTTGCATATCACTAACCCTTAGCTTACTAACATCTCATAGATCTTTCCTTTTGTAGCAAAGAAGATCTCAACATATAAGAAGTAACAGTGTGTTATCTTCCTTCTAACATAGAGTCTGTGTGTTCTTGTATTAGTCACACATCATAGTTAGTATCATTCATACAATAGTGTTTGGTTAGTGTTTTAGTCCTTAAAACACATAGAGTGATCGGGAGTGGTTGAACCCTTGTAAAGAACCAACGGGAGTGGTTGTACCCTTGTAAAGAACTCGGTGTTTAGCTTAGTACCGGAAAAAGATTAAGCGACGTGTAAAGGTTTTCTCCGCCTAGAAGGGAGCTTGTTTCTTAGTGAAGATAAACTCTCGAGTTAGAGGCTCGAGGAGTGGAGTAGGGCAAGGAAGAGAGTCCTTGTAGCCGAACCACTATAAATGACTGTGTTGTGTGGTTTGATCTTTCTTATCTTTACTTACTTACTTATATTGCTTGTTTGTGTGCTTGATTGTTTACTTTACTTTGAAATCACAATAAGTAACAAAGCGAATTAATTTTAAACGGTAAAACTATTCAACCCCCCTTCTAGTTTTCCACAATTGGTACCAGAGCGGTGTTACTCAAGATTTTCAAAATATATTGTATTTTAAAAACTTGAAACGATCATGGATTTTGAAAACTTTAAAGAAGGGCAATCTATGCAAAGACCACCACTATTTGAACCAAATTGTTTCATATATTGGAAAAATCGCTTTAAGACATATGTGAAGTCAAAGGACATAGATCTGTGGTATACTATTGTAGAGGGTGATTACAAACCCATAAGTAGTGATATTTCAGGTGGTCGGGATATAGGTAACTCTTTTATTCGTCACAGTGATGAACAAAAGAAATTGATTGCCAAAAATAATGAAGCCAAAATGATGCTTTACAATGCTTTACCTAAAAAGGAATATGAAAGAGTTTTCATGTGTAAAACGGCTAAAGGTATTTGGCAATCACTAATCATCACTCATCAAGGGAACTCACAAGTCAAAGATAACAAAATTGATTTTCTTGTTCAACAATATGAACAATTTGTTATCTCTGAAGATGAGACCATTGATAGTTCTTTTTATAGGTTTAATACTATCATTACATCACTTAAAGCACTTGATGAATCTTTTTCCAGTAAGAATTTTGTCAGGAAATTTCTAAGAGCACTCCACCCGAAGTGGAGAGCAAAGGTGACAACTATTGAAGAATCTAAGGATCTTTCAAGTATGACACTGGATGAGCTCATAGGAAACCTCAAAGTTCACGAAATGGTGATGGAAAAAGACTCTGAAATATTTAAAGGCAAGAAGGAGAAAATGAAGTCCATTGCCTTGAAAGCTAGAGTAGAGTCAAGTGATGAAGAGTCTTGTTATAGTAGTGAAGATGAAGAATATGCCATGGCAGTTAGAGATTTCAAGAAATTCTTTAGGAGACGAGGAAAGTTCGTTAGACCACCTCGTGAAGAAAAGAAATCCTCTCGAAAAGGCCGTGATGATAGAAAGGTAGATAGGAAGTTTTATAGGTGTGGTGATTCTAGTCACTTAATAGGAGAATGTCCAAAGCCTCCAAATGACAAGTCTCAAAGAGCCTTCGTCAGTGGAGCTTGGAGTGATAGTGAAGGAGATGATGACGAGCCTAAGAATGACGAAGTTGCTCTCATGGCTCACGACACAGAAGAGGTGTGCTTAAAAGTTGAACTTGAACCTGATGAATGGATCAAAGATAGTGGGTGCTCAAGACACATGACGGGAAACAAAAGCCTTTTCTCAGACTACCAAGTGTACGACGGAGGTAATATCACATTCGGTAGCAAGCTTAAAAGTAAAATCATTGGAAAAGGTACGATTTCTCATGACTCTCTCACTATTGATGATGTTGCTCATGTAGATAACTTAGGATTTAACTTGCTTAGTATTAGCCAATTATGCCGCAAAAAGTATAACGTCCTTTTCAGTGAAAATGAAAGTAAAATACTTAAGGATGGCATAACTGTAGGAAAAGGTGTTTTGAAGAATAATGTTTACGTTATGAAACTCGACAAAACACCTAAAGACAAGCTTTGTCTTACCTCCCTGGACGAAAACTCAACTCTATGGCATCGATGCTTAGGTCATGCTAATATGAGGTTAATTCAATCCTTATCTTCTAAGGAACTTGTTAGGAACCTGCCCAAGTTGAAATATGACCAACACTTTTGCGATGCTTGCAAAATAGGAAAACAAGTTCATAATAGCCATAAGGCTAAAAACATGGTGTCAACATCTAGGTGTCTAGAATTATTACATATGGATTTGTTTGGTTCATCCGCTATACAAAGTTATGGGGGAAACTTCTATACTTTGGTTATAGTAGATGATTACTCAAGGTATACATGGACTAAGTTTCTAAAAACTAAAAACGAAGCGTTTGATAAATTTGAAATCTTAAGTAAGAAAATTCAAAATCAAACAGGAAGTAACATAGTATCAATTAGAACTGACCATGGTCGTGAATTCGATAACGAATTCCAATTCGGAGCTTTTTGTGATGCCAATGGCATAACTCATAATTTCTCGGCTCCTCGAACCCCTCAATCTAACGGTGTGGTAGAACGCAAAAATAGGACCATTCAAGAAATGAGTAGAACCATGTTAAACGAACAAAACATACCTCAAAAGTTTTGGTGTCACACTGTAGATACATCTACATATATTCTAAATCGAGTTCTAATTAGACCATTCTTAGGAAAGACTCCATATGAGTTATACAGAGGCAAAAAAGCCTACTTTAGGAAATTTTAGAGTGTTTGGAAGCAAGTGCTTCATTTTAAACACAAAGGACTATCTCACCAAATTCGACCGAAAGTCGTATGAAGGTGTATTTCTAGGATATTCACAAACTAGTAAAGCATACATAGTTTTGAACAAAGAAACCTCAAGAGTCGAGGAATCATTGAATTTAACATTCGATGAAAGTCCACCTCCCTCTAAGACACCGCCTTTGGTAAATGATGACTTAGTTGAAAACCAAATGGTTGATAATCAGGAAAATGTTGAAAATGATAAAGAAAATGAACCAGTAAAAAGAGATTTAGTCAACATCAAAGAAGCAAAAAGTCATCCATTAGAAAACGTCATAGGAAAACTCAACGAAAGAACATTAAGGTCTAAAGCTCAAAATGAAAGTAATTTGGTTTGTTTTGTTTCAACAATAGAACCTAAAAAATGTTAATGAAGCAATAAAAGATGAATCTTGGGTCATTGCGATGCAAGAAGAATTAAATCAATTTGTTAGGAATGACGTTTGAACATTAGTTCCACAACCTAAAAATCAAAGCATAATAGGTACAAAATGGGTTTTTAGAAATAAAATGGATGAAAATGGCATTGTGTCTAGAAACAAAGCTAGGTTAGTAGCACAAGGCTATAATCAACAAGAGGGTATAGATTATGATGAGACTTTTTCACCCGTAGCTAGACTTGAGTCTATTAGGATATTACTTGCATATGCATGTGCTTATGACTTTAAGTTATTTCAAATGGATGTCAGAAGTGCATTTCTAAATGGTTTCATAAATGAAAAGGTATATGTAGCACAACCTCCCGGCTTTGCCGATTTTGAAAAACCTAATCATGTCTACAAACTTAAGAAAACATTATACGGACTCAAGCAAGCACCAAAAGCCTGGTATGATCGACTTAAGACCTTCCTAGTTGACCATAAGTACACCATGGGCCTAGTAGACAATACTCTCTTTACCACGAAAAAGGGATCATATTATCATCGTCCAGATATATGTGGATGACATTATATTCGGTTCAACTTGTCAAGAGTTATGCGACGATTTCTCAAAAATCATGCATGACGAGTTTGAAATGAGTATGATGGGGGAACTAAACTTTTTCTTAGGTCTCCAAATAAAATAATTAGAAGATGGGATATTCTTCAACCAATCAAAGTATATCAAAGATATGTTTAAGAAGTTTGGTCTTGAAGATTCTAAACCCATGAAAACACCAATGTCTTCCGAAACCAAACTCACCAAGGATGACGAAAGTGAATCCGTAGATAGCACTAAATATAGAGGAATGATTGGTAGTTTACTCTACCTAACGGCTAGTAGACCGGACATTATGTTTAGTGTTTGTCTATGTGCACGCTTTCAAGAAGATCCTAAAACATCCCATCTTGAATCCGTTAAACGGATATTTAGGTACATAAAAGGCACTACACATTTAGGATTATGGTATCCCAAAGGGACAAGTGTAGAAACCATAGTGTATGCCGACTCAGACCATGCCGGTGACTATATTGATATGAAAAGTACAAGCGGTATTTGTACTTTTGTAGGACATTGTCTCACCTCATGGTTTGATAAGAAACAAACAGCCCTCGCCATATCAACTACTGAAGCCGAGTACGTGTCAGCAGGAAAAGCTTGCCCACAAGCACTGTGGATGAAACAAGCTCTCGTCGACTACGGAATTGTACTCAACGACATCCCCATTCTTTGTGACAACAAAGGAGCTATCGATCTTAGCAAAAACCCAATCCAACACGCTAGAACCAAACACATAGAAATACGTCATCACTTCCTTCGTGACAGTGTTCAGAAGGGAAACATCTCAATTGAGAAAGTTTCCTCGGAGGACAACATTGCCGATATCCTCACAAAACCTCTCAAGAGAGAACCTTTCAACTATCTTAGACTTGGTTTAGGATTAATTGAACCTAGTGAGTAGATTAAACGTTATCTCAAACCTTAGATTAACCAACACAAGGCAAAAGCCAAAACTTGTGTTCTGATCCTGCGGATCCAAACGACAACAAGGGCGGAACCCTTGTTTGGGATCCGCCGGATCCGTCACATGGATATCAAGTTTTTATATTAAATAAACTCCTGTACTATTCATCATTCACTCCAAAACATATCACCCACTGAGTTCGAACCATAATTCACCAAAATCACAAATTAGGCCATCATTCCCAACCAAATTATGCTCAAATCATCACTGTAAGTATCCTTAACATATTTGCATTCCTGATCTGCGTCTAGGATTTCTATTTCATGCACAAAACCAAAACCTTGGGTTATGCATAATTCTTGAAAAATCATGAAGCATACTTTCTAAATTGCATAACAAATCATGTTTTTCATAGTTAGGAATTGCATCTTGTAGTACATTGTCATCATTCATCAAAACCCCCATGAGAAATTTTTGCTAAAATCTTCTCACGAATAGGAAAAACGGTTTTTGGACATTGTTCATACAAATACAAAAACGTTATGTTTTAAGCATCACTTGCATAATGTCTCTTGAATGCTAAAGGGAATACATAATTAATATGTATTTTCGGGTACATTCAATCGTAGCTATATTGAAGTAGGAGCGTTTGGGTTATCTCTAGTTTTATCATAAAACTTGCATAAACATAATTTTCATGCATCAAAATGAGTCGAGATAACCGCACCTCCACATTGTCCCCATGTAGGCACACACTAGACATATATATGTATTTTTGATAATTTCAACTAAACTATATATATTTTTCGTGTCTAGGATAATCATGCCTCCCGCAACCAATTACGATCACAAAAAGACTCTCAATTACCTTCCCAAACACAATAAAACCAAGGGTCTAACCGAAGCCCAAGTCAACATCTTTAAGGCACTAGAAAAATATTACGTCCATGAGGGTAGGGTTGTAGATCCCTCATTCTATGAAGACACAAATCTCTGCGAGCAATTAGCCGCAATTCATTTTGATAGCCTCCTAGATATTGATGAGCCGATAGTACCTAGGTTCATTCTTGAGGTCTATGATACCATAGGTCTTAGTTCCAACGATGATGGTCTCATGAACGTTCACTTTAGTGTCAATGGAACCCAATACAACATTCCCTTAGATCAATTCGGTGAAGTCTTAGGAGTTCCTAATCGAGGAACATGTGTCTACTCGGATAAGTGGTCATTAACCATCTTAGAATCCAACTTTGCTAGAACGGCACCATATGCCACTCCTTTAACCAACAAAGAAACAATTAGGGAACATCTCTTCTATCCTAGGAACAACCCCACTAGGATGTATCGAGGTAAAGAAGTTGCTAGAGATCCATTTGCTATGGAGCTAAATGAACTCAATCCCGAGTTTAGGAAGTTAGAAGAAGTTTTGAGAGCTAATGTCATTAGCATGGTAGGAAACCGAGATCACATCAATGCTTGTCTATGTTACATGATGTATAGTGTGTCCACCCGTCAACCTTTCAACCTTGCATACTATATCGTTAAACGAATGGTCGATATTCCGGTACAAGGTAGCACCGCTATGCCATATGGGTTGCTCTTGACTCGTCTCTATAGAAATTTTGCATCCATTCCTAGAAATGCCTTAGGTTTTGCTCCCGACTATGATGAGGTTCCACACACCTTTGTTCCCTTGGGTGATTTTAGGGTAGCGGTTGACAAAGGCAAACGTCCTCGTACTCAAACATCATCATCATCATCATCCATGAGTGATGATGACAGCTAGCCAAACTCTAGGATCCCTTCACCGGAATATTTACATCAACTTCCACCGATTGCTAATGAATCACCGGAGTTCAAGCAAACCAAAGGGATGATGAAGAACTTGGGGCGTTGGATAATGAAACTTCACTAGGGTTACAAGAAGTTGAGTAAGAAGTTCAAGTAAAAGGAGTGTTTGGGTCTAGACATTATTTGACAATTATGTGTTAACCATGTATGGTTCTTAACTTACTGCGGCAGTACTTGTCTTGAATATGTTCTAACTGATATTTGCAGGTTGATAACACTTCGTGTTATCAATTTTCCGAGTTTAAGCCCCCGTTTGGCTTAACTCTCTATATGGTAGATTATGATCATCGGATTTATTTATGTGCAAACGTGTGTTAGAATATATATATATATATAGTATATATATACTATATATATATATATATATATATATATATATATATATATATATATATATATATATATATATATTTAGTATATTTATACTATATATTAGCTATTACATACGTTATAGGAGAAATTTTGGGTTTTGGTCAGAAAATGCGAATTTAGCATTGCTATCTGTTAGTTTTTAGCACCTTTCGGACGACGGATGCGGCGGATCCCAGAAATTGGATCCGCCAAGTGTTAGATTTGGTTCCGCCAGTCTAAGACCCACGGATTCCACGGCTCCCCAACTTTGGCTCCGCCTTTGTTGTCTATTGGATCCGTGGGTACAACAGTAACTTTTCTTAAATTTTCCCGACTCATCCCGACACTTAAACTTTAAGTTGTAGCTTGTTTAGATTATGATCACTGATCATTAAACTCCTTAGATTGCTTTAGGAAACTCTTAGAACATTAGGAACTCAATTTCCCACCAAAATTTGAATTTTCAAATTTTTTCTCTGAGTTACCTTTCCTATACAAGCAAGGAACCCATTTTAGGGATCTGTCAAATCCGTGGAAACATCTTATCATCAGAATTTCCACTATCTCCTTGCATTTACTGCAAATCCTTCTCATATCACTCAACTCCATTTCAATGGATTGACCTTAGGATGTGACAAGCTTAATTTTTTGTTCCAAATCATTAGAAACCAACATTCTTCATTGGATTCACATCCAATCCAAACACACAGACTCACAAACCTTCTGCCTATAAATTTGTGCTTTAGGATCATCACTAAACTCACACAACAACCATTTCCTCTCCTGTACATCTTAGCTATCATACTTCACCATGACTAAGTCAAACAACAACAACCATCCAACAACAACAACCAACCACCAACACTACCACCACCACAAAACCATGAAGCTAGTCTTCCTCCTGGTTTTTCGAGCCATGATTGCTCACATTGCGAGACAACGGCTCACTTGGCCCAAAGGACCAACATTTTGGTCCATGAGCTCCAAAATGAGATGAGGTTCATCTTGAACCATGTTCTCGAGCGTCTAAATGCAATCTCTCATCCTCTTCAATAGGAGCTTTGTTAGTTTCCTCTTATAGGAACTTTCTAGGATGATGTTGTAGTAGTTGTCTTTTTAGGATTTATTTTTCTTATTGCAATGTAACATCATGTTTGTGACTTTTGTCACATATTTTCAATGAATGATTGTTATGTTTTTATGCTTATGGTTGATCAACATTAAGCATATTATCTCATTTTAGGATACTAACATCATAGTGTGGTTGTCTTAAACATCATATATTGCATTGATCAAATGTACATTAGGTACAAAAATTTGATCAGACACTTCATTTTGACTTTCTAGAAGTCAAATGGGTTGACCTTTTTTGGTTGACTATTGCATATGCATATTACTTCTTAATTGAAGTATCTCATTACTAACCTTTATTTTGTAGCTTTTTTCAACCTTGAATTCTATACGTTGGTACCCTAGCAACAGGGTGTATAGATCGAGGGGGAGTTTTTCATATACTAACTCATCATTTTTAGCATCCTTGAAACGTATACGTTGGTACTCTAGCAATGAGGAGTATACATCAAGGGGGAGCATATCATACTATAACCATTTTTTTTATAGGATCATACATCATATCATACTCTTGATATGTATACGTTGGTACTCTAGCAATGAGGAGTATACATCAAAGAGAAGCATATCATATTCTAACCATTTTCTTTTGTAGGATCATACATCATATCATACTCTTGATATGTATACGTTGGTACTCTAACAATAAGGAGTATACATCAAAGAGAAGCATAGCATATTCTAAACATTTCTTTTGTAGGTTCATACATCATATCCTTGTTACTCCAATTAGGGGGAGTATAAATCAAGGGGGAACTTTAAAGTTCTCAAAATCGCATTCCGCTACGCATAACTTCTTTTTGTTTCGACAAAAAGGGGGAGATAGGATTAAGTTTGCATCAACTGTGAAACATCACAGTACATACATTTTTGCTTAAAATAGTTTTTAAAACTTGCATAAACTAACTTAATCTATATTTTTAAAAGACTCATCCTTTATTTAAGCTCTCTACTTAAAAATACACTTTATGTTTTGTCATCAACAAAAAGGGGGAGATTGTTAATACAAATATCGTCCTAAAAACGTTATTTATATTTTACGATCTTTGCTTAGTTTTGTTAATGACAATTACAAGTTTATCTTTAAGTAAAAGCATAAATAAGATTAAGTCTTTTACATTTATAGTGATAAGCATTTTACAAACACATTTTACATTACAAAGTTTTCTAGAAATGACATATACAAGTTTACATGTTTATTTCTTAAAATGGAAACTTTATTAGTTAAATATTATGATGACATCATGGCATGCATCATCTACACAATCTTGGTAAGATTTTGTGATATTTTGTTTAGATCTTCAAGCCAAAGAGTTGACATTTGAAGATATGGAAAGATATGGCAAGATTTGGAAAGATTTGAAGATCTCTTAGCTGGCCTGACACGGCGGATCCAAAAGCATACACGGACGGATCCAAATTTAGGGATCCGCCGCCTGTTCATCAGCTTTGCCTATAAATAGCAAGCTGATCATTTGGCCAAATCATCACTCATATAGCTTAAAGTACATACTCATTCATTTGCATAACACTAACCCTTAGCTTACTAACATCTCATAGATCTTTCCTTTTGTAGCAAAGAAGATCTCAACATATAAGGAGTAACAGTGTGTTATCTTCCTTCTAACATGGAGTCTGTGTGTTCTTGTATTAGTCACACATCATAGTTAGTATCATTCATACAGTAGTGTTTGGTTAGTGTTTTAGTCCTTAAAACACATAGAGTGATCAGGAGTGGTTGTACCCTTGTGAAAGAACCAACGGGAGTGGTTGTACCCTTGTAAAGAACTCGGTGTTTAGCTTAGTACCGGAAAAAGATTAAGCGACGTGTAAAGGTTTTCTCCGCCTAGAAGGGAGCTTGTTTCTTAGTGAAGATAAACTCTCGAGTTAGAGGCTCGAGGAGTGGAGTAGGGCAAGGAAGAGAGTCCTTGTAGCCGAACCACTATAAACGATTGTGTTGTGTGGTTTGATCTTTCTTATCTTTACTTACTTACTTATATTGCTTGTTTGTATGCTTGATTGTTTACTTTACTTTGAAATCGCAATAAGTAACAAAGCGAATTAATTTTAAATGGTAAAACTATTCAACCCCCCTTCTAGTTTTCCACAGAAAACCCAAGTAAACCTGCTAAAATCATCTGTGACAACTAGGCAATACATCATTATCATTAAACTTTTCACAAATGTTGGTCCAAATAAATCCATGTGCAACATATGTAAAGGCTGACTTATAGAGTTCATTGTTTTAGTCTTACAAGAGGCTCTATGTTGCTTTCCCTTCTGACAAGCAACACATGATTCATCATTTTCAAAAACTTTTGAAGGTAAACCTCTCACAAGATTTCCCTTAACTAGTTTATTCATTGTTTTGAAATTTAAGTGCCCAAGCCTTCTATGCCAAAGTTTTGATTCATCAGATGTGGCTTTTGCAAAGAGACAAGTTAAACCTCCTTTGAGAACCATGTTCTCTAAATCAACATTGTATATGTTATCTCTTCTAGGAACTTTAAGGAAAACATGACTTTCATCAGTTAACTTAAAGTCAGGAGACAAGACAATGCATTCAGTGTCATTAAAGAGAACACTATTCTTTTTGTCACACATTTGTGAGACACTAAAGAGATTGAATTTTAGCTCTTTGACAAAATACACATTCTCAAAATCAAGTTTACCAGTTCTTATAGTACATTTGCCTGTGATTTTCCCTCATTTAGAGTTACCTCCAAAGGCAACATATCATCCATAAATTTCTTCATAATCAGTAAGATAGGACATGTTTCCTGTCATGTGCCTTGAGCATCTACAATCAATAACTCCTTGATCTTGTAACTCCACCTATGGATTGCCCTACACATAAAGTAAGAAAATCAGTTTCTTTTGTGGACCCAAGCCATTACTGACTTGGATCTGCCTTGTGAATCAACATAATCAAATCTTTTCAAGATTGATACACTGTCATGTTTGGAAACATGGTCTAAAACTTTAATTTTTGGTCTCCAAACCCAACAAGCTGAGGCCCTAACAGCGTGAACCTTGTTACCCTTATCAGCATTAACAACTATTTTTGCCTTAGCAGTAGAAACTACTGCTTTTGGCTAAGCAGTATTAAGTGTTGCTTTCTTTTGAATGGGTCTTTGAACATATGAATGTGCTGTTTTTTTTGTAAAATAAGACCTTGACCTTGCACCATTCACTGTTGTTTTGGTGTGAGCAGTATTAACAGATACTGCTAGTTTTGAAAAGTTTTGTCTAGCAGTATTAAGTGATACCAGACAAGACCTCATTAGCACTGCCCTTGGAACCATATTCCTTTTTGCATTGGGGTGAGTATTTTTAGCAAAATTGATATGATTCACCCTCTGAGAATAGTTTCAAACAGGTTTAACAGGATTAACCATCTTTTAATTTTGAAATTTATTTTGATGGTGCTGACAATTAACCTGTAAGTGATCAAAACTACCACAGAAATAACAAGCCTTGTTAAACATCTCAAACTGACTACCTAATCTTTGAGACATCATGCCATTCCAATTCCTTTGGTTCCCTTTAGGCCTGTTAGTATGCATCCTAGGTTGCTCAACTTGGTTTGCAGTTTTCCTAGCATTTTGATCTTGTAAATTAGGTTTAACAAAATTCATCTTTTCAACACCAGATTTAACTACTTTTTTTTCAACCTTAGGTTGAGGTACTTCCTCATTCTTATCATCTGACTCCTAATCTTCAATAATTGGGCCATTAGACCTCCAAACTGTCTTAGACTCTTCTACCTTAGTCATCTCAACTACAGGTTGCTTAAACTCTTCTAGACCAGTAAAAGACAAATCCTTTGTTGGAGGCAAAAACTTTCCTGTAATGGGAGGGGGAACATTATTATAGCCTAGACCACTACCTTTTCTACATTTGTCAAAAATCTGACAATCTATAATCTTATTCACATTTTCAGATGCATGTTCATACTTATTAACTGTAAGCTAAATACATTCTTTTTCCATCTGAACTACATCTTTTTCCTTTTTAGCAACTTCAATTCTTCTTATAAGCTCTTCAATAAGTTCATCTCTTACAAAAATTTCACTCCTTAAAACACTTATCTTTTCTACATACTCAGATTCGTTTGTTTTAAAGAATTCAAGCCTTTTCTCCACTGACTCTAATCCTAATTTATAGGCTAAACACTGCAATTCAGACTTTCTTAAATCTTCTATCAGTTTATTATTTTGAGCTTTAAGTGACTCAACATTATCTAAACAAGATTTATAAGAACAACTAGAATCATTAGATACCTTAGAGTCATAACTTAATCTTGAAGATGAATAAGCCATAAATGCATAGTTAGGTCCTTCTGCAGCCTGGTCACTCAAATCATAGCCACCTAAACCATCACAAGATACCAAAGCTGTGAAATTACTTGTTTCCACAAGTACAGTTCTCCTTGAGCTTTCTCCATTCTTGTGGTCTTGACTCCTTGGTGCCTTGCACTCTCTAGCAAAGTGTCCCCTTTTATGATAGTTACAACATTCCACCTTGGACTTGTCAAAGTCAATGTTATCACTCCCATTGACTGTCAGTTTCCTTCCAGTTTTCTTCAAGAATCTCCTAGCTCTCATTGTCAAAATAGCCATCTGCCATTTTAAGTCCATCTCTTCCAACTCATCTGGATGAATTTGTTCCTGATCCTCATTAATCAGTTGAGGACTATTGGGTTGACTAGCCAAGAAAGCACAAATCACAGCATCACTCAAGTTGTCAACATTTGTTGAGTTAGCATCAGTCACTTGAGTGCTAGCAGCAGTAACTCCATGAGCAGTGGCAACTGCTTCATTGGTACTGCTAGTGTTGTTATTAGCAGAGGACATGAATGCCATATTCTGTGAGTTTGTACTGTAACTAGATGATCCTTTGACCTCTGGTTCATACACCTTCAAATTATTGTAAAGTTTATCCATTCTCATTGTGTCAAGATCAGGTTTGTTTCTCCACACAACAACATGTGTGTTCTATTCAGAGGCCAAGCTTCTCAAAAACTTTAGATTCATATCTTCCTAAGAGATCTGCTCACCCAAAATCTCTAGTTGACTTATAAGCTTTTGAAGTCGATCAAAGGTTTGATCCGGCACCTCAGAACCTTGAGCAGAGAAGTTTTCATACTGCTGTTTCAAGAGATTCTTCCTTGTCTTCTTTGTAGCAGCATTACCTCCAAACCTCTTTTCAATAGCTTCCATTAGAGACTTGGCATCTTTAATGGAGTTGAACTTCAACTGATGTTCATTAGGAATAACCATCATCAAAGTACTCCTTGCTTTAACTTCCAATCTTTTTTGACCTTTTTCCTCAGCAGTTGTAAGAGGCACCACTGTAATAACACCTTCTGCAGATTTTGTTATTTTTGGTGGTTCGTTTTCATTCTCAGTGACATCCCAGAGTTGAAAATCAAGCATCTGGATGTACTGCTCAATTCGCATTCTCCAGATCTCATACTCACCAGCCTTGAGCATTGGAACCTTTGATGCAGCAACCATATGAGTAGACTCTGAATCCATGTCTTCAGTAAGATCTAAACAATCTCGAGCTTATACAGGTTCTTCTTGATCACAGCTTCTAGATCACAAGCTCTGATACTACTTGTTGATCCCAGTTATGCACTTAATCGAATCCCTTAGCTTGTAAAGGTTTAGTTATACTAGATATCTAATACAACTAAGGTATAGAAACTATGTTTGAGTTTTATTAAATACTATGCGGAATCTAGTACTTGATATTAAGAAGAACTTTGTATGAATGTAACAGTAATGAACACAATGATTTAACAAACAAAACGCTTCAATATTATTGATGAATAATACGAATACTCAACAGTATTAGGGTTTACAACCTTGAAGTTAATCGACTTTCTTATAACACGTATCTATCTCAATGCCCTAGGACCTCCTTTTATAGACTAAGGAGTCCTAGTCGACTTACAATAACTTTCTATACAGGATAAATCTTTAATAAATATTTTCTACAATTATCTAACCGACTATACAAGTTTATTTCTTAAGCAGTATTAACTAAACACTCTAGCAGCTGTAATAATAACTCTGACAGCTTTAACTCTTCAGCAATAGTAAAACACTTAGAGTATTTTCCTTTTAAGCACCTGAGCAGTTGTAATTCCTTAGAGTAGTCATAACAATATGAGCAGCAGTAATCCAAGAAGCTTTAATTCCCAACATATTATATCAGATGGTGATAAAGCAGATCCTGAGCTTAACCGTGAACAAGTCATTCAAGAAGCCGGTCAAATTATATCAGATTGTGATAAATTAACACATGAATTAGTAGATGTTTATGATTTTATAGGAAATCAGTTTTCGGCTAATGCGTATGATTATATCGACAACAAAACTTACTTTTTTCCAATGAAAAAACAAGAATTAAGTGATAGTCCAGCCTCAAAAACAGGACTGACTCATTTGTAGGCTGAAGTTTGTGATTTCATACGTGATGGGAATCGACAACTGCAAGCAAGGAGTCAGAAATATTGAAAGGTTTGGCTTGGGTTTGATTTCTCATAAGTTTTATTATTTTCAGCGCATGATTATTGCATTCATCAGTTTTGCAACACTATTAGTTTTTTTTTTCTTTCGAATTTTGATCATGTACCTTTTTAGGGGTCACGGGACTACAGAGATTGAAGGGGAAGATGTGGAAACCGTATGCGGAGTAATTGAGTGTGTAAATAAATTGGTCTATGTTCGCACTTTGAGAGCCAGGTATTCAACAACTCATTTATCTGAAGTTGAATTTGTATAAAGTTACCTGCAGTAATCTTTTGAGATTTAAAGCTAAATGGTATATCTCAAATTGGTGTAGGTATAAGCCTCAAGTTGGTGATATCATTGTTGGCCGTGGTCTCGAGGTAATGGTTTATTTTTCTAATAATAAAGCTATACAATGACTGTTATACGCTTATAGGAAAAAAGTTCAATATAGATCTCATATTTGTCATATATCCAATGAACCAATCTTAACCATGCATTTTTTTTATTAAAACAAAAAATATAACTTCACCATTTTTTTAAAAATTAAATATCTCGCAAACCGTTAATTGTTACGCGAAAATTATCTTTCTATAGATATGCATTATTATACACTTTCGACGAACTTTTTTTTTTCAAAATTTCTGCCCAGAAAAATCACATGTGATTTGTAAAAATCACATGTGATTTGATTTTTACGAATCATATGTGATTTTTCTGGGCGAAATTAAAAAAAAAAAGTTCATCGAAAGTATAGAGAAATGCATATCTATAGATAGATAATTTAATTTTCGTCGCGATGGTGTATTTTTTGTAGCTTGAAGATTTATCATTTACAGGATATATTGTTTTAAAAAAAAGGTGAAAAATGGTTTTTTATTAATTTAGATGAAAAATGGTTGGATAAGATTGTTTCTTTTAATATATGACAAATATGAGATCTATATTTATCTCAACTATACGCTTATATATGCATTTTTCCCAAACAGGACCAGTAATTAGATAGCAATTGTCTTAAAATATCTGAGATCACTAAATTAATGAGGGTCGTTGTGATTATGTCTGTTAAGTGACCACTTAGTACTAAATAATAAAGATTTATTTTGGAATAATAATTCTTTCTTAAATATACGTGAAGGTTGCTCCAAAGCGGTGTATATTGGAGATCATTTTCAACCAGGTTGCAACATTGATGCTTTCTTTAATGAATTTACTTTCTTTAATGAATTTGCTTGATAACTTTATAATTTTCAACGCCAGCCTAAAAAAGAGCAAGGTTTGATCAATTGGTTAACACCCTTGCCTCTGGAGACAGATGTTAAGGGTTCGATCCTCACCCCTTGCAAGGCTGGAGGTCCTTTTCTATATTTGGTAGAACTGGAAGCAGCCTCTCTACCTTAGGTAGGGGTAAGGTTGTCTACGTCTCAACCTCCCCTATACACCGTGGAAGACGGTATTGGGACCCATAACCCGTGGAAGACGGTAATGGGAGTTACTTTACTTTACTTTTATTTTTTAACGCCAGCCTAAGCTTTTGTTACTGAATTAAAAGGATAAATAGCGGCTTTAAATACGGGTCAAGTTTACTTAAATGTAGAGTTAATGGATAGATAATTAGAAATTGGGTTGTTACTGTGGAAGTCAAAGTAGAGGTGTTCTAAAGTTGGATTGCTTTGGTAATGGCTCTAACCAGAAGTTTCAACTATGGTAATGGCTACATGAACGTGCATAAATCTTATTATGCATATGTACATGGTTCTAATCACACTTATTTGTTTATACAGGTGACATGTTACGAAGCGAGCCGTGTTTTCTCAAAGGTATCTGAAAATCTATCCATTTTAGTGCATACGACATGTGAAAATATTAACCAACATTGATCGAATAATGTTATATGCGTCTTTTAAAGACAAATTATAGTCGCTTTTCAAGACAAGTTAGCACAAAAGGAAAACATTACAGGACAAATTCACAAAATAGAGAAATGCCGCAAGGCCAACGGGTGATAAATATCAGTGACCTTATTAAAATTTAAAGAAACATGATTAGTACATAGTTTTGAATTTTAAATGAAAGGCAATAAGATATGACTGTAACATTTTGTTTATGCTCATTCTTCCCTATAAATTATATAGTTTAATCCTTTTTTCAGGGCGTACTTGATGCTAAGCTTGGACTATGCATGAATTCATAAAATTGATTGAAGATACACGTGCTGGTGCCAAACTGATTAAGCTCATAAACGTGTTGTCTCTAATTATTAAGATAAAATTTGACCGGCTACTTTTTAATTGGTGCATAACTGTTTGATTACATCTCAATTAGTGTCATCGTTGTTTGATTTAATATAATCATAATTGAAAGGTATTCGAACGAGATAAATGAGGTATTTGAATGCTAGGAACGTCAATACAGTGAGCTTTCACACCGGGTAAACAACATTGTAACCGAAGCTTTTAATAACTACACAAACTGCGAAACGACAGTGAATACAAAAACTCCACATCCAACGTTGTGTACATAGAGGTTTTATTTCGCATATGAATAAGGTCCATGTACTTTATTTGTTCCAACTTTTCATTGTTATTTTTACATATATTACATGAACACTTTCATTCTTTTTTCTCCATTGTTTGTGTTTAAGATATTTGCCGTTATTCATTGTTTATCTACGTCCAGTTAGAATTCATAAAATATAAAACTGACAAGTTAATTTTGTTTTATGATGGTTTCCGCTTTTCAAAATTTATTTACGTCCACTTAGTATTATCCATATTATTATGAAGCGAACCCGCCCATCGGGCGGGTTATGAAGCTAGTTATGAATAAAAACATACTATCAAACACAAAATAACTCTATCTGAAACACAAAAAATGCCTAGTTAATAACTTATTTCGAACACGCTAGATTTCTAAAAAGATAATAATATCTATCTCAAAACCCGAGTAAACGCGAAACAAACTATCTAAAAGAGATTGAACAAAATCACCAATCATGAAAGAAGTTCATCAACAACAATATGCCAATTAATCACTCACAAACACTACAAGTAATCGGGACCATAACACTTTCCAAACGAAGTCAAACATATTTCTCAAGAACTCATAAAGAAATAAGAATAATTGTAATCTTTCATGTATGGTCCGACATCTTAAAACTTCTTTTGTGATATATAATTTCTTTTTTCTAAATTTGTCTCCTCAGGATTGTGTCAATGAAGGACATAAAGGCACATATGTTGTCATTTTTACAAACATAGAAACAACATGATTATGAGTGTAATTTGTCTTTAACATATGATATGGTATGAAAACTGAAAGGAATGAATGGTATAGCAATAGAAAGATAATAATTTCAAAGTGGTTTATTTTTTGATCTTTTATATTGGTTTTTAAGGACACATCACAAGTTCACAACATCATATTCTGAATGGAATTTGACATATGCATTGATGCCCAAATGATGTGTTTTCTTATCTCAAACATCCTGAAAAGTTGCACATCAGTCATCAAATGGACAGTTGTCTCGATTGATAGCGGTTTGATTAGTTGGTGGCAAGGTTGTCAAAAATCGCGATCCTGATCGTAGGATCTTACGATCCTACATATAAAAAACGAGCAGGATCGTAGTGGGATCTTAATTTAATAAGGATCGGTCTAGGATCGTAGGATCGCACGCATGATCCTAGGATCGTAAACGATCCGATCCTACTATAAGCCTATGTTTTTATCTCAAGTGAAGCAAGATCAGTGTAGGATCGTAGGATCGCACACAGGATTATAGGATCGTAAACGATCCGATTCTACTAAAAGCTTATGTTTCTTAATGTTCTACTGCTACGGTACTTGAGTATATAACTTTTTTCTTTTATTATCCTTTTAGATTCGTTTATAATATAAAATATTATCTAGAAATATATAAAAGTACAAAACTATAACCCTTATACAAAAATATATACATTTTCATAGGATCTTACGATCCCGATCCGATCCTACGATTACGATTTTGTGAAGCCAAAAACGATCATAGGTAAGATTCCGATTTTGACAACCTTTGTTTGGTGGTAGTCCATGCCATGTTATAAATTGGCTTTGTGCTTGATTTGCAAA